>CM066331.1:201004892-201309892 GCA_033807585.1 Hydrophis major
AATATCAAAGTACTGTAACTATTTGTATACTGACCCCTCTTTTGCCTGACATCTAAGGCTTCTCCATACATGTGGTAATTTGTTTTCCTATTTTTATTTTGGGTGCTCTGGACAAGAGAGAGAAAAAGAAACAGAAGGGGCAGAGTAGAATGGCACATCTGCAAACTGCCTGCACTGCACTTTGGTTGTATTCCTTGGCATTGTGCTGGCAGTGTTCCGTCGGGTTAATGGGATGGAGGTCAGAGTTGAAAACTAGCCTTCCGTTCATGGAGTCAAGGGCTAATAAGATAGGAAGAAGAGGAAAAGAAGACCTAGGGACACACGAACCCCTTGGTCATCTATTTAATCACAGCATTGAATGTGATATAAATGCATGTCTTCTGGCAAACTCAGTGTGCCCAGATCTATGGAGTTGATAAACACTACTTTTGGAGAATCTGTTCCAGGTCAGCTACTTGGCCAGCCAACCTGTGTATTTTGCAAGAAGATCTTCAGAGTCTTAAATATGTCTGTATCTTCAACAGCATCTCTTTTTCTCTCTCCCTCCCTCTCTCTCTCCCTCTCGCTTCCTCCCTCTCTCTCTCCCCTCTCTCCTCTCTCCTCTCTCCTCTCTCCCCATCTCTCTCTTCTTCCCCCTCTTCCCCCTCTGTCTCCACCTCCACCATGTTTACCTCTGTCATCTCTATCATTTCTGAGTCTGTCTCTGTCTCTGTTTCCACCTGTATCCCTACATATTTCCTAAAATAACAATTGCAAAGGTTTTTTTTTAAAAAAAATAAAACAACTATTTCGAAGAAAATAATATCCTCTAATGACACCTACACTTTTAGCCACTTCAATAGAGGCAATAAATAGATTATAAAGAAGTGGCTATGAAGCAAAGGCTTTAATATATTTGCTATGATCTTTGATTTATTGCTGACAAAGAGAAATTGATGTAATGTTGCATCTGTAAAAAACAGCTGATCAACCTCTGTTTGGATGTTCATATTTCTACATTGGGGAATCTAGATTATATATGAAATAAAGACAAATGCTGATATTATCATTGTATTTAAGATTAAATAATATATTTTGCTTAAATGTTTTATCCAGGTGAAGTACTTCTCACAAGAGCTGATTTGGTTCAATGGTTAAGCCACCAGGCTAGAAAACAGGATGTGTTCGACTTATGCTTCAGGTTCAAACGTAGTTGGGTGACTGAGCCAGTCATTCTCTTTCAGCTCTAGGCAGAAGGAATGATGAACCATTTCTGAAAACCTTTGCTAAGAAAATTGCATACTGTCAACTCATAAAACATTTCTATAGTCTTTTTAGAGAAAGGGATGGGGGAGCAATGCAGCAACTTGTAAAACCAAAACTGCATTCCATAAATGTTTTCAAAGATTGTTACTAGGTGACTGAAGTTTCTGCTGTGCAAAATTCTAACTGGAGAGTATGATTGATGACTCTTGGCTATGGATGTGTCTCATTGGAGAATAGGAATTACGATACATCCAGGAGGTGGGGAGGGGGAACCAGGGTCAAGGGTGACAATGAATTATGTGTCTCACAGTCGGCTACACCCAGGCAGTGCTGGCGTGTTAACTCCCAGTAAATCCTTTGTAAGTTTGGCTCGAGACTCATGATTTTAATGGGGGTAATTGCCGGAGCCCTGACACATACATTTGTCTATGTAGTCATGAGAAATTTAAAGGAAACATACACAACACAAAATGTATGTCCCCATAGTTTTTGAGAATAAAATAAACACCTTTTTAACTGAAAAAAAAAGAGGATACAGGATGAAATCTGATCATGGGGACTCTCTTAGCATTCAGCAAAATTATACTTGGAATGCAAAAGGTGAGAATAGATAAATTCCAGGGATGTGATCCTGAACCTGGTGTCTCCAGGTGTATTAAGTGACGGCTTCCATCAGTTCCATTTGGTATGACAATTGATTGGGAAAATAGCAAAAGCACTTAGACTTATATACTGCTTCATGCCGCTTTACAGCCCACTCTAAGTAGTTTACAAAAGAGACCCTCAACATTTTGGGCACCAGAGACCTGTTCTGTAGAGAGTTGTTATTGCATGGGCCAGAGGGGGGTATAGTTTCATGTCCTGCCCGCATCCTCTAGATGGGGCTTTGCTTGTTTACACAGCCCGGTTACTGGTATGCCGTGGACTGGTGCCAGTCCATGGACCAGAAGTTGGGGACCTCTAATTTACAGAGTCAGCCTATTGCCCCCAACAATCTGGGTCCTCATTTTTCTGACCAGGGAAAGATGGAAGTCTGAGTCAACCTTGAACCAGTCAGGATCGAAGGAATCGAACTCCTGGCGGTATGTGCAGAATTATCCTGCAATCCTGCATTCCAACCACTACACCACCGTGGCTCATGATGCTGCTATCGTTGGATTCCCATGAATCTAATGTGCAATATAAATCACAACCTGCTCTTTCCCATGACTGAACTATGGAAATATGACACTGATAAACAAAGTACCTTTCAAAGAGGTTGCCTATCCTTGATGATTTCCCCATCACTTTTCAAATAAATCTCAGGATCGTCTTTGAAAAGCAATAACAGTGTTCTAGAGGAATCCTAAGGCATGAAGCCAATGCAAGTTTTTAATCAATGTACTCTATTGCTTGAATTCAGCAGATACCCTTGCATTAGACAGAGCATGGCTAGATAAACAAATCTTTGTTTATAGAAAAAAGTCACTTTAAGTAGTTGAATGTTCTCTGTGAAAACATAGGGGACATCCCTTTTTCCATTTTTTTAATGTCAAGGTTTTTTTTAATTAAAATATGTATTTTGAATACAGTGTATTGTCCGGGTATACCATTTTGCAAACGAAAAAAAAAGAGAGAAATGGAAACATATGTACTGATAGCAATAGTAATAGTACAACAGAATGGTTCTAACCATATTTATAATTACTGTATATTAGTTCCATTTTTTATTTATTAAATTGACATGCAGGCCATTTTCTAAACAAGTAAAAGCAACAACAAAATATGGAAATATTAAAATAATAAATACTAACATTAAAACTGATTTTAAATAAACCAATATGGCAAGGATGGGAACAAAATACACACAGGGTAGAGATGGGAGTTTTACCTCATATGCTATATCTTATAGCACTGAATTTGAATCCAGATCTTCTTTTTCTTGCCTTTTCCATAGTTTAGCAAGCACCTTGTTTTGTGCTTCTCAATCCTGGTCCTTATGGCAGTTGATTGTTGACATAATTGGATTTCCTGCTTTGGGACTCTCTTGAATTCTCACAATTTTTGGCAGGAATCCTGTGCTTTTCACCCACAGAGAAACAGCAGGTGAAAATTTTGCCGAGATGTAATGATAGTGCTGATAATCTTGATGGATTATATATCCTTTTTGGTGTTTACCATCCAGAAGAAGTTGGACAGCGTAGATACAGAAAGACAATGCTTCTAGGGTGGATTTCCCTAACTCAACTCCCTTTATTTGGATATTATTAAAATAGAGTAGAATAAGAGTTAGAAGGGACCTTGGAGGACTTCTAGTCTAACCCCCTGCCTAGGCAGGAAACCCTACACCACTTCAGACAAATAGTTATCCAACATCTTTTTAAAAACTTCCAGTGTTGGAACATTCACAACTTCTGGAGGCAAGTTGTTCCACTGATTAATTGTTCTAACTGTTGGGAAATTTCTCCTTAGTTCTAAGTTGCTTTTTTCCTTGAATCATTATAATCAGTCCAATCCAGAATAATCAGGGATCTGAATTGCTGGTTCAAATAGCTGAAGAGACAATGTTTGGGAGTAAGATTTCTTAGCAATAATAATAGTATAAGCTATTGCTTCAACTCTTGTAGTTAGGTTGTCATTTCTTAACTCTTATTGTGAAGCAACATGAACATTTCCTAGATGAGAAATTCTGAAGTTGCGGTATAGCTGGAGAGGCTTATTTGCCAGGTTTTGAGCAAAACAGCTCCCTTCCACTCTACAATTTATTTAATTAATGTTCTTTATCCCATTAGTAGTCATCTATCTCAGCCATCTCCCATTATAAAGTAAATTGCTTTAATGAATTCTGCATTTCTCTCAAAAGTGCCAATCAGATGAGAAGTCCTGCTAATGTAATAAGTCAAGGAAGTAATGCTTTGGAAATTCATTAAATTTTATTTCTCCTGCATTGTCTCTTGAAACACGAAAGAAATCACTGTTCTGAACGAGACCGTTATGATTACCTATTAACGGCAGATAATCCTCAACTGCCAAGTTTCCTGTGCGTCTGAGCTTTCAAGAAATGTTAAGATACTTTCCCCTTATCTCTAATCTTTTGTAGACAGACAATGGTCATCAGAACATCACTGAGCATTAAAATTTGAAAAATCTTCACATGGGCGAGCTAAACCCAGAATAACAACTTTGCACTTCGTTACTTCATTTGACCAATTCTACACCCATAAAGGACTCAGAAGCAACATGGATTCTTTTCCCTTAGATGAGTAGACCAAAAACACAAGGTCTACACTGAAAATATCCAAGGAGATAATAAATGAAATTAAAAAAGAGAGCATTGACAGACTTATCAACAATAACAGCAACAGCCATGGAACAGAGGAATATAGAGACCCAGAAATACAGGCCATCAAAATGTTCAATGATGTGAAACTTTCCAAATCCTTGATTTACAAGCACAATTGGGACCAGAACTTCCATTGCCAAGCGAGGTGGCTTTTTTTTTTTGCTATGGTCATTAAGCAAATTACATGGTTATTAAATGAGTCCATTTTCTCCCATTGACTTTGCTTGTTGGGAAGATTGTAAATGATGATTATGTGATACTGCAGTTATTATAAATATATGCCATTGCCTGGATTTTGAACATGTGAATGAATGATCTAATGGTAAAATGGTAAACATTGGGATAAAATTTATGATGGTTGCAGCATCATGTGCTCACCATTTGTGACCATCTTGTCATCCTTCCGACAAGCAAAGTTAATAGGAGAAGACATTCACTCAACAACTAATAGAATTGAATACAATATTCTTAATTGGCCAAATGTGATTGGACACACAATAAATTTGTCTCTGGTGCATAAGCTCTCAGTGTATATACAAACAACAAAGTAATATAAACATAAGATACCAGTAGGAGTAGGTAATAGGAAAGATGAAAAGGATGATACAGCCCAACCACCTAGGTAAATATCCTTAGACATAAGATAGTGCTATGGGAATTAGGTGTTCAGAGAGTGATGGCATGGGAGAAAAACTGTCTCTGTGTTTAGTTGTTTTGGCATGCAATGTTCTATAGCAGGGGTCCCCAATCTCCAGGGTGCAGATCGGAACTGGGTCATGGCATGCCAGAAACCAGACCATGCAAATAAATGAAGCCCCATCCATGGCATGCAGGCAATGTACAAAACCATGCCCACTTCAGTCTGTGGGAAAACCTCTCTCCATGAAAGCAGTCCTTGGTGTCCAAAAGATTTGAGGCTACTGCTCTGTAGCAGCATCTCAAGAGGAGGAATTGAAACAATTTATGTCCAAAATGTGAGGGATCTGTAGATATTATCTCAACCATCTTTCTGGGGGTCTATGGCAATTTGCCAAAGTCAATTCACCATGGCCAACTCACCAAGGCTAACTTACCACAGTCAACTTGCCACAGCCAATTCACTGCAGGACAAGAGTTACACTAATACGCAGATAAATTATGGAATAGAATCATTAAAGAAAGGATGCGAAAGGAGGGAGAAAATGAAATGTGAATGGCAAAAATTAAAACAATGATTATTTTTTAAAAAATCATTAAATAAAATTGTTAAATCATCCTGCAGCAAGCTGTGCCGTGGCAAGTTGGCTTTCAATGAGTTGGCCCTGATGAGTTGGCTGTAGCGAGTTGACTGTGGCAAGTTGTTCCATTCCCCTTTCCTCAATGGAAATCAGGCTGGTTGTAATTGTTTTTTTGGCAGTCCGAAGTATCCATTGAAATCTGTACCTTTCTTGTTTGGTTTGGTTGCTGTAACCATTACCAACTGCAGAGAGCTGCTTAACAACTGTGGCAAAGGAAATGTCAAGGTTCCAAGTAATAAACCCATGGCAAGCAGGACTCCGAGGCGATTGGATTCCTCAAAGAATGCTTTTATTGGAAATATAATATTGGCACAGATCTGGTGAAAACTGATTCTGAAGAATCCTGCGGTTTTCACCTAAGTAAAAGTAAAAGATTTTCTACTTTTTCCAAAACAATCAGTCACATGGTCCAATCATGGTGCGGACTGACAACTGGGTAGCATCACTCTGCTTTCCTCCTGCCAGGTGCGAGAATGCCCTTGGTTCTCAAGAGAAAATATTTTGTTTTGGCTACAAGATCCCCTCTATCTCAAACCCCTCCTCCCTATCCCTCAGTTCCAGTGTGGCAACACTGAAACGGACAAAATGGCTTCAGCCAGGCCAGCTTCAGGGTTGACAGGAAAGTCACAAAATCAAATGCAACCTTGGTTCGGAAGAGAAATTCTGTTCTCATTACAGACTTCAGTTGAAGACTACCTGAGGATCAAGAGATCCTGGAGAGGATTGATGGCTGGCACTAAAAGAAGAAGAAGCAACAAGCCAACAAAAACAGTGAGAAATATTTTACGAACCTTCAGCATAATCGCCTTCATCTTCGAAAGGGCTAAGAAGAAAGAAACAACTCAGGGGAATAAAAGTCTTTTGAAAAATGCCGTTTCTGCTTTGGTTTCATCTGTCTTTACCGGTGCTGAGATGTATATAAGTATAGCCATGGCTCTTCCATCCCCACCTCCCACCCTGTTTTCAGCTATATGGAGCTTCTTATTTTTTTGGAGGGGGAGGGGTGGGTAGAATGATGTTCCCAAGTCATAACATAATTTCCTTTCAGCAGCAGGAGATTCTCCGCTGTATATTATGCCCTTCAGCTAAAAGAAAAATTGATTCTGTCATGTATACATTTAAATCTCATCTTTTTTTTTTTTAAAAAAAAAAGCATTCTTAACACTTCCTACAAGGCCTGGTCAGGAAATAATAAACCGTTGTCTCTCCTTCTCTCTTTTTCCCTCCGTTTCCCCAATTTTTTTCCAATCCAGAATACATCATTTATCTTGGAGAATAAGCAAAGATGAAACTGCAGTTAACAACTAGGTGTTGTTTTTCCCTCTGCAAAATGTTCTGCCTTCTACATGCCTCCGTAGAGGAAGACAACATATACAACAGTTCACCAAGAAGTCTTCTACAAAACCTGATTCCCCCATCCCATCCCATCCCACCTGTTGTTCCATTAATTTTTAAATTTTCAGATGCTGAAATTTTTCTTGTCTTTAAGCTTGGAATAGCTTTGCTCCAGACATGCTGGACTTTTTTTAATATTCTGATTTGGTTGAGCTAGCTACCCAGATTGTAATGCTAATTGTAAATGAGTTTTGAAAATCTCAGTCGGAGGCTAAACCATGAATGATGAATGATGGCAGGAATTGGGTATATCTAGCCTAGTGAAAAGAAAGACTAGGGCAGGGGTGGGCTTCAAAAATTTTAGCAAAGGGTTCTCTGCCTGGTTGCTGAGTGGGCGTGGCCATGGTGGGCATGGCCTAGTCAGCCTCCTGCACCATGGTGGGTGGACATATTGACCTCCCCGGGCTCCGGAGGCTTTCCTTGAGCCTCTGGGAGGGTGAAAATGGCCTCCCCAAGCTCCAGAGGCTCCAACCTTCCCAAATTTCTGGGAGGCCCATTTTCCACCCTCCCTAAACCTCCATGCGCACCCTACACTTACCTGCCTTAAAAATTGGCTGTGTGGGGACACCTGGGAGGGGCAGGGTGGGATGCATGAGGCCAGCCAGGAGTGGGATTTGTGGGTTCTCCAAACTGTGCAGAATCTTAGCTAGGGGCTCTCCTGAACCCCTGCAAGCCCCCAGCAGCCCACCCCTGACTAGGGGTGACATGATATTTGAGGGATTGCCCCAAGGAAGAGGGATCAACGTACTCTGCAAAACATTTGAAGGCAGGACAAGAAGCAGCGGATGGACACAGTCAACCTAGAACTAAGGAGAAATGTCCTGACAGAACAATTAACCGGTGGAGCAGCCTGCCTCCAGAAGTTATGGTTGCTCTATCACTGGAGGTTTTCAAGAAGACACTAGGCAACCATTTGTCTGAAATGGTATGGGGTTTACTGCTTAAGCAGAGGGCTTGATTGGAAGACCTCCAAGGTGCCTTCTAACTCTGTTAGACTGTTCTAACAAACATACATACACACAGAAGTGCACACAAAAACAACAAAACAAAATGTGGGGTGGGGGCTTGAAAGACCACCCAAGATTCGATCTTGATCCAAGGAAAACAGTTTTATTGAAGCATTTCTGCAGAAACGGGTTCCTACCCTGGCAGATGGGAGGAACCCAGAGCAAAATTTGCATTCTATTTTATACCCTAACCTACCGCCCCATCCTATGATGGCTTGGTTTACAATCTACCTATTGAATTACAGTATACATTCATCACCTAATATGGCACATCGGGAAGTTAGATGCTTCCCAACACGTGCACACTTTCTCAGAGCACAACATGTAATTGTTTCAATGTTTCAACTTTCCCTTGCACAGTAGAAAAGTATCAACTTGCAGTTTGAGGTTTGAGTCACAGTTACATAATACACAGTTGATTTTATTCATGTTCTCCTCTTACAAAAACGACCACCTAAAGCCCAAAACTTGGCTTCCTATCCTGGAGGCTCTCTAGTTGTGTGGGCTTCACTCACCTAGTTATCCCATATTATTGTCTCTGTTGAGAACTTTATCCACTCCTATAGAGAGTACTCAGATTGCAGTCCGTTGCCATGGAGTCCCAGTGATGGTGAATCTTTTGGGCTCTGCTGGAGATATTTCTAACCTACGTAGAAGCAAAAACATTCCCATTGCCTCTTCTTGGCATTAATGAGTAGTCCTGATTAATCTCAGTCCTGATGTTTTGGTAAGCAAATAATATCACATCTACACTAAACTCTTCCTGGTTACTGTCTCGCTCTTATTAGCTGATACCAATATCCTCTTTTTCAGCTGGCTGTCAGACCTTCATGACACATTGAAGTACAATTGGCTTCACCAGGATAATCAAGGAAAACTATCCTGCTTCTTCTGCCGTAAACAACATGGTGATGATGATGATGATGATGAAGAAGAAGATGATGTTATTCATTCAGTCGTGTCTGTCTGTTGATGATTCTATGGGCCAGGCTGCTCCACATCTTCCAATCTTGCACTACTTCTGTGCAGTGGCTGGTGCCAGCTTCGATGATGATTGTAAACCAGGGGTCCCCAAACTCGGCAACTTTAAGGCTTGTGGACTTCAACTCCCAGAATTCTCCAGCCAGCTCCACAAGTCTTAAAGTTTGGAGACCTCTGCTATAAACAATAATTTTTACATTAACATTTACCATTATTAAAATTGATAATGTACATAAAGCTAGACTTGAAGGTTTGAATAATGGTGTAAAGTAGGGATACATGCTACACCAGCAGTCCCTAACCTTTCCAGCTTTGTGGCCCAGCTGTGTTGGCAGCAGGATGGTGGAAGACGAGATGGTTCTGCACAAGCAGCAGTTGGGTGCATTTGTGTGTGCAGCCACCTCTAACACAAATGGACCTGCCAACACAAGCGCACACTGCTCAGTGGTGGGATTCCCTTTTTTTTTTTTTTTTTTTTACTATGGGTTCTGTGGGTGTGGCTTGGTGGGCATGGCAGGGGAAGGTTACTGCAAAATCCCCCTTCCCTTCCCACCCCACTAACCTGCTTTCCAGCTCCGTTCTCCTGTGCAGGGCAACAAAAGAAGACCCAGCCAATCAGCTGGGACTCAATGGGAGGCAGAGAATAGATGGGGGCAGAGCCATTCAGAGGTGGTAATTGCTGGTTTGCCGAACAACTCAAAATTTCTGCTACCAGTTCTCCAGAACGGGTCAGAACCTGCTGAATACCACCTCCGATAATGCTCATACAGCTGCTTGTGTGACCCAGTTCTAAACGGGCTGAGGCCTGATACTGGGACACAGCCTGGGGGTTTGGAACCCCTGGGCTAGACAACCAGCTTGAGATCAAGGTTTTACAACTGGGGTCATCCACAAGTAATTTCTGTAAATTTAAAGATCATTCTCTCGAGGATATAATTGTTCTAGTGTTTCATAATTTCCTCTTTATATCCTGTTAAAAAGTTCATCTGAATGAAATATTTAGTTCAGTTGTAGTGTGACTGCTCACTTGGAAGGGCCATTTAAAGACCCAGGTTCTCCGATTCTATGGGCTTTTTTTAAAGAATTTTATTGGGCTTTTGGTCAACATAGTCAAATACTAACACAAGCCAAACTAAAAGGAAAAAGAAAAGAAACTTTAAGAAAATGCAGAGGAAAGAAGAAAAAAACCCCCCAAAAGTAGAAAAAAGAAACAAAGTCAAAAATAAAGAACTGACTTCCAACCTTCATCTCATCAAGCATAAAGTAATATAATAACTTTTCATCCTCTTTTAAAATTACAACTTCTGAGATTCTATGTTTTCATAGGCTCCATCTCGCTGGGCTGGCCCTGCCAGTGCATTTGTATCTGCGAGACAAATCACCTAATCTTAAGTGGAAAAAACTGTGATGTGCTAAAAGGATTAATTTACAGTTCTGATCAGAATCACATGAATCCATATTCTGTTCACATATAGTTATTGCTAATATTTAAAAAAGAAAATCTGAAAGACATCCCTTTCAGAAATTTGTTACCATCTGGCTAGATTCTCACACCATTTGGGACTAAGCTGGTTTGATAGTTCACTACTCAATCTATTGTGAAAACTCAGTTTCCGAGCACACTGCCAAGCTAAACCATGATACAATTGATGAAGGCAGGAATTGTTCATCTGGGTTTAGAATTTAGTATGATGTACGGTATTTAGCCAGTTTTGACAGGTTCTGGAGAACCGGTAGTGGAAATTTTGAATAGTTCGGAGAACTGGCAACTGCTTTCATCTATTTTCTGCCTCCCGAGTCCCAGCTGGGTCTTTTTTTGTTGCCCTGCACAGGAGAACAGAGCTGGAAAGCAGGTTAGTGGGATGGGGAGGGAATGGAGATTTTGCAGTAACCTTCCCCTGCCATGCCCACCAAGCCATGCCCACAGAACTGGTAGTAAATTTTTTTGAATACCACCACTGGTATGAACTTAACTCTATGAAGCTTGACTATAAGTTACAACAGTCAAAGGCTCAGCTGGGCTCCTACATCTGATGTAAGACTGCTTTGTTAATATTTCTTCTGGAACTCAGGTTTGAGGAACAATGTTGCTGAAATATAAAAAAAAAACCTGAACCAAAAAACCCGACCACTTTTCAAAATTAATTTATTGCAATTCCCCAAGGGTAGGAACCATATGTCACACATAACCAAATTAGAAGTCCATAGGTTACAAGATCACAAAGCCCCTGGAGAAATATTTAGCTGTATGTTTACTTAATATCTAACACCATGTGAAGTTTATTTATTAATATGCCTGCAGGTTTCTTTCTAATCCCACTGCTCAGAAATGCTCTCACATGTATATAGAAAAGCTAGAAGGAGATAACACGCCCTGGTAGAAGTTTGAGTGGAATAATATCTATTTTTGCTCTCTCTCTCTCTCTCCCTCCCTCCCTCCCTCCCTCCCTCTCTCTCTCTCTCTCTCTCTCCCCTCGAGAATAAAATTGGAAATTTAACTGTGTGCAAAGTTTCAAGTGAGGGCTTATATTACCCAAAAAATATAAGGATGGACATCCACAGGTGGAGAGATGAAGAGTAAGCCATAAAACATGCACTTATGATCCTATAATGGTATGTTGAAAGATCTTGGGAGATAGAGGGATGAGGCCACAGTGCATGTTTTATGGCTTACTCTTCATCTCTCCACCTGTGGATGTCCATGCTTAGATTTTTGGGTAACGGTGGCATAAGAGCAGGAATGTGGGCATTTCAAACATCTCAGAAGAAACTCTCCCTAGTTTCTTGGGCTGTAAAGGTATAAGGAGAGAGATATGTTCTCAGACTTGCAAGATTCTGTTAATATAAGCTTGTAAAAAAAAAAGTTCATTAGGTGTATTTTCTACCTAGACTATGTTGCAAAGTTGACGGACATAAGCACCTTGACAATGATAGTTGGATCAGCAGGTGGGGAATGTGTGGCATGACATCATTGCACACCTGTTGTCATTTATCGTGGCTCACTCTGGATGCTGCTAAATATAAGCGATGGATCATCAGAGAGATATGACCAATTCAGAAGGTACAGCAAAGCTCCAAGAAATCAAGTTATATGAAGGGCTCGGCTGCTGGGGGTTCGCAGGGGTTCAGGAGAACCCCCAGCTAAGATTCTGTGCAGTTCGGAGAACCTCCAAGTCCCACTCCTGACTGGCCCTGCCCACCCCATCTCACCCCTCCCAGAAGTCCCCACATGGCCCCTTTTGGATGCAGGTAAATGCAGGATGCGCATGGAGGCTCAGAGAGGGTGAATAACAGACTTCCTGGAAGTTCAGAAAAACTGGAAATGGTCCCGTTTCCAGCTTCCAGAGAACCCCCCGGAGCCCGGGGAGGCTGTTTTCACCCTCCTGGAGGCTTGAGGAAAACCTTCAGAGCCTGGGGAGGGTAAAAATGCCCCACCATGGTGCAGGAAGTTGACTAGGCCATGCCCACCATGGCCACACCCGGGTACCCAGCAACTTTGCTAAAATGTTTGAAGCCCCAGCTATTGATTTGATTGCTTATTGCACCCTATGACTATTATTAAGTGTTGTAACTTATGATTCTTGACTATTCACGAATGTATCTTTTCTTTTCTGTACACTGAGAGCATTTGCACCAAGACAAATTCCTTGTGTGTCCAATCACACTTGGCCAATAAAAGAATTCTTTCTTTCTTTCTTTCTTTCTTTCTTTCTTTCTTTCTTTCTTTCTTTCTTTCTTTCTTTCTTCTTCCTTCCTTCCTTCCTTCCTTCCTTCCTTCCTTCCTTCCTTCCTTCCTTCCTTCCTTTCTATCAGTTTGCAAGGTGGATTTCAGTGGCTTGTTCATGTATTTATTAAGTCACTTTTAAAATGAAGACTATGGTAAGTGAAGTGGGATTGCAATCAGTGAATAGGAGAACAGGCCCAAACCTAGATGGTCAGGAAGAATTAAGAAAGAACAGAAGCTGCAGTTGATTTTGAAAGAAGGTTCTGTTAAGAAAAAAAACAAAAACAGACCAGATTCTAAACAGTTTATACATTTTAGACATTGTAAGAGAATTAAGAGTTCTTGTTTAATTGGAAAATATTATTTTTTTAAAGAATAGAGGGAAAAACAATGGGACAGAAACTCATAAAACTCCTTTTCAGGAATACGAACTGTGAAGTTGCTCCAAGCCATTCCAGAATGTTCCTTCCATCTTCAGGAACTCTAGTCTTGGGGCAGTTATGTCAGTCACTACTACAGCTGGCTACTGCACTATCACCCAATCTACTGGAGAGATCATGAGTAGGGGCTCTTCATTGGATCTTCATATGTAGCAGATGATTTTGGAGAGCAGAATTTTTAAATCCTTGAGTCCTAGAGCAATTAAGGTTTTATCATTTAATGTCAGGACTTTAAATTTAGCCTGATAGCATAAAGATAATCAATGCAACTGTTTAAGGAGATATATGGAATGGCAGATCGATGTCCCACTTAAGAATCACACAGACAATCTTCAGACTATTCTTCAAAGATAACTCTACAAAGAACTCATTGTGGTGATCAGAATTTAAGATTATTGAAGTATGGATCACTTGGACCAGACTTGAATCTAATAGGATTGTATGTGATAATATCACTCAGAGTTGGGCACATCATATCCTCTATGAGCCTCTTGTAATGGAAAATGTGTTCAGTTAGCATATTTTCCATTAGAAGAGGCTCTTAGAGGATATGATGATCTACAACAGGCCACTTTCTTGTTTGTCAGAACCTGGAATGAGACACTATTTCTGTCATGGATTCTGCTTCAGTTTGTTCATCTAATTCCACCTATCACTAGGCAGCGTCTCTTGATTTAGATAGAAAGCAAATATGAAATTTAATATATCGTGCATATTAATGATACCACCCTCTAAATCTTTGGATGAGATTTTTCAGTAGCTTCATCTAGATAATAAACAAGGAGAAAGAAGATAATCTCTAGGATGCCCTTAAAATAAATATGGTGCCAATCAAAAATGTTCCGCTGCCTCTTTCTTATGATAGTCCTGTAGATAGGAACTGAATCATTGTGACATAGTACCTTGTGACATAGTACCTTCAATAGCTAATCCATAAATTACCCTCATAGTATCTGATGCTCAACGGTGTCAAAGCCTATTCAAAAATCTTAGAGAATCAACACAATACTCTACTTTTGTGTTAAGGTCAACAATCAGGGTAACCTAAGCTGTACCACACCTACATTCCAGACTGAAACTACCCTGAACATAGATTTGATTAGAAGCTTTGCTAGACTGAAATAATTAGTCTTATGACTAGCCAGCAAACAAATCATTTTTATCTCATGAAATATCATGTTCTCTGGTCAAATACAAGTTCTTGTCCCATCAAAAAGGGACATATCTTTAACAAGAGCTCTCTGTCATTATTGTCCTTCAAGAATTGGCATGGCTTCTGATAGCAGGATCCTTCAAGGTTGAGGAGTATCTGTTGGAAAAGGGACCCTTAACGATGGCATCAGTCACAAAATGGCATCAGTATTGTATATAAAGTATTGTACACAAAGTATTGTATATAAAGCTGCAATGAAATTAAGGACAAGCGTATTGCAATACAACAATTGTTGATTTTTAATGTGACTGAAGAGGAAAATAGCACATTATATTATTACTACATTGTCAGTACAATGAATGTAAGTCATAAACAAAGATGAGTGCTTTTATTAATATGGTTAATGTTAATAAATAGCAATTCACCAAAAAACTTAAAATACATAGAATTTTATATCTCGATAGCCAGTTCACCAGTTAATATTGATTAAAGATATGAGTCAGTGGAGATGGATTGTAAATCTCTGTAGTATTTTAGCAATATTAAATCATTAAAGCCACATGCTATTAGATAGTGTTACAAATGTTTTGTTCAACATAAAGTGCATCATAATTTTATTGGTGTTTGGGGGTTATTTTTGTATGCCAGGAGGCTGGAAAGATATTTCTTTATTGCTTCCTAATTCTTAAATTGTACCCATTTAGGATATTGTGGCTGCCAAACAAATCCAGAAAATACATGATTGCTGAAATTAAAATATTCTCGATTTATGATAGAGTTGTATAAAGGTTCCTTGCCAAATAGGCTATCTCAATATTTTTTTTTTTAAGATGATTGTTTCCACATGTTTGCCTGTGTGATCTGTTGGCCATGCATCTAAAGATCACAATAATGGCAATTTTGCAAACTTTTCAACATTTTTCTCTTAGTGCCTAATGATGACATGGGCGCAGGAAAAAAATAATTATCACTTGTGAGTTTTTGTAATGGTGATCAGGAAATGATAATAGCAGTATTACAGGATAATAGGTATAAGTAAAAACATAGTTATGAATACATGGATACATATAAGAAAAATAAAAAATATATAAAAGAAACAATAGGACAGAGACAGTAGGCACGTTGGTGCGCTTATGCACTCCCCCACAGATCTCTTAGGAAAGGGATGAGGTCAATAGTAGACAGTCTAAGGTTAAAGTTTTTGGGGTTTGGGGAAGAAACCACAGAGTCAGGAAGAGTATTCCAGACATTGATCATTCTGTTGCAGAAGTTGTATTTCCTGCAATCAGGTTTGGTGTGATTAACCTTGAGTTTGTATCTATTGTTTGCTCTTGTGTTGTTATGGTTGAAGCTGAAGTATTCATTGATTGGTAGGACATTGCAATGTATGATTTTATATACTATACTTAGATCGGACCGAAGGTGGCATAGTTATAAGTTTTCTAGGTCTAGAATTTCGAGTCTGGTGTCATAAGGTATTCTACAATGAGTAGAGGAGTGGAGAACTCTTCTTGTGAAATATGTCTGGACTTTCTCAACTGTGTTAATATCAGATACGTAATGTGGGTTCCAGACTGATGAGCTGCATTTGAGTATTTCTCTAGCAAATGTTTTGTATGCTCTAGTTAGTAGTGTAATATTACCAGAGAAAAAGCTACGTAAGATTAGGTTAACAACTTTTAACGCCTTTTTGGCTATGTAGTTATAGTGGGCTCTAGTACTTAGATCATTAGAGATGAGTACTCCACAATCCTTGACAGAGTTTGGAGCATCAACAAAGTCTTGACTATTCAGCCTGTATTTTATTTTCTGATTTTTTTTGCCAATATATAGATCAGTGCATTTATTTGTTGAGATTTGAAGTTGCCATTTGTTTGACCATTCTGATACATAGTCAAGGTCTTTTTGAAGGGTAGCAGTATTGTCTGTGGTGTTGAATAGCTTAACATAAACAGCGAAGAGAACGCAGTTGCTCTTGATATGATCACAGAGGTCATTTATGTAGAGTATGAAAAGAGTTGGTCCTAGAACACTGCCTTGGGGGACACCACTGTTGACAGAATTTGATAGAACGCTCCCAATTTTGACCATTTGTTGTCTGTTTGACAGGAATGCTTCTATCCAGTTATGCAGGTATCCAGAGATACCGTAAGATTTAGTTTTAGGAGTGGTTTGTTGAGTACCACTGAATCAAAGGCTTTACAGAAGTCTATGTAGATTCTGTCTATTGCTTTGCCTTGATTGAGTTGTATGGTCCATATGTTTTTGCAGTGTAAGAGTTGCAGATTACATGATAGTTTTTTCCTAAAACCAAATTGTTCATTAGAGAGTAGGTTGTTTGTTTCTAAGTGGAGGATGATGGATTGGTTAATAATTGATTCCCTGACTTTACAGGTGATGCAGCATAAAGAGGTTGGTCTATAATTTTCAATTAGGCTGGGTTCTCCCTTTTTGAAGATGAGGAAGACCGTGGCTTGTGACCATAGTTTTGGCAAGGAGCTGGTCCTGATTTTTTTTTCAAAGATTATGCTTACAGGTCTGGATATTGCAGTGGATAGATTTTTTAAGAAGTAGGCACATATTCCATCCGGTCTAATAGATAGAGATGGTTTTAGATTGCGTAGTGCTTTTTCAACATTGTTTTCTGTAAAATCAATATGTATTACATCACTGTATTTGTCTGTGGTTCAACTAGGAAATACTGGGCATGATCTATTGCTCTTTACAAATACTGAGCCAAAGAATGTGTTAAAGAGGTTGGCTTTAATGGTATTGTTGTTGCAGTCTTTACCATTACGTCCTTTCAGGGGTGGGATGGACCTTTTAGTTTGTTGTTTACAAAATTGTAGAAAGCGCAGGTGGAATTGGTGCATAGAAGGTTTTCTTCTTGTTTAATGTGATAATTGATGCATTCAGTTTTTATCTGGTGGCATAAATTTTTTTATCGGCTTTTGAAGTTGGCAACGTGACCAGATTTGTTTTTCTGCCAAAGTGATTTCTTTTTGGATTGAAGCTTCCTTATTGTTACGGGTAATTTGTTTTTTCTAGTTGTGGGAGTTGTTAATGGTACATATAGTTTGATGACTCTTTTGATTTCAAGTAAAAATATGTTGTAATTGTCTTCTACAATATTGCATCCAGAGAATAGAAATTGCCAATCAAGGGATGAGAGAACATTGTTTATAAGATCATAGTTGCCTTTTTTGAAGTTATAATTGGGGATTCTGTTGTTGTGATGATTTTTGTGTGGATGTATGTTGAGACAAGTCAATCATGTTGTGGTCACTCTTGGAAAAGGGTTCTTTAATTTGTATTCCATAAACTGAATTCAAACTATTGCAGAAGATGAGATCGAGGCAGTTGTTAAGTCTAATTTTGTTTGTTACTAATTGTTCTAATCCCAGATTTGTTGCTGCATTGTAGAAGGTTGCATGTGTGGGTTCAGTTGTACATTTGTTAAGGGTCCAGTTAATATGAGGTAGATTGAAGCCACCAAGAAAGTTAAAAGCGTGTGGGCAGGATGCTGCCCATGTTAGTAGTGCATTTAGCTTGTTTGCATGTTCGATGTCATAATCAGGGGCTCTGTAACATAGTAAGAACCGAAATGTGATATTTAAGGACAGTTCACAGTCGGTCTCAGGAATAGCAAGCTCCTGGGTAACTTGGATGTTTTTTTGATGTAGGGACTTTTTATAGAAGATAGCAACACCACTTCCTTTACGGATTTCACAACCTGATTGGTAAACTTGATAGTCTCTTACAGTGGTAATGGAGTCAGGGAGAGATGCATTGAGCCCTGTTTCACAGACAAAAATAATGTCAAATTTAGCCATATTTAGTAAGAGGAGAAATTCAGGTATTTTATTTACAAGTCTTCTTGCATTGAGTAGCTTGCATTTAAGGCCAGTTGTGGTTGGAATAGAGGTAGTTAGGAGTGTGCGTGCCTAGTTTTGAGCGATGTTGGATTGGATAGGATGGGGTTAGATGCGGAGTTGTGGGTTGTGTGACTTTCTTTTGATGCAATCAGCTTGGTAGTCAATGTATAGATCCTTTTCTCCATTGTATACCACTTCAGAGTGCTTTACAGCTTACAGCCCTCTCTGAGCAGTTTACAGAGTCATCATATTGCCCCCCAACAATCTGGGTCCTCATTTTACCCACCTCAGAGGGATGGAAGGTTGGATCAACCTTGAGCCTGGTGAGATTCGAACTTCCAAATTGCAGTCAGCTGGCAGTCAGCAGAAATAGCCTGCAGTACTGCACTCTAACCACTGCGCCACCGTGGCGCATAATGTTTACATAATGCAAGTTATATACCTGTAACAGGCATCATTCTTTATTATAAACCAGGACTGTCAAACTCCCAGCCCGTGGACCAGATGTGGCACGCACTATCCCCATACGTCACGTGACACCGCCATGACGATGTGAGTTTGACACCCCTGTTATATCCATTTGTATGGTGACATCATTATGCATGAGTCGTCGTTTTGATGTCATTGTGACTTGTTATGGATACCACAGTTATTCTGTATGCTAAAGGGAAGAAATCTCTCCCTCTCTCTCTTTCTGTCCCTCCCTCCCTCCCTTCCTCTGAAAAATTCCATGTTAGTGAACTTCAGAAGAAGATAGGCAATATAGTTTTATTCCAGTGCCTGGAGGTTATGGGGATTTAGATGGGGAACAATAACCTTCAACTGAATCCTGGCACAATTGACTTCCTATGCATTTTGGGGTCTTTCAGTTCTGGGACTATTGTTTCTTTGCCACTGGATAGGGTTGCCTGGAAAACTTCTAAACTTCTTCTGAGATTCTATAATTCTGCAGCTCCCTGATTCTTCTATAAGACAAAATGAATATTGTAAGGGCTTGGAAACCAAATGAAGTGATCGCACTCTATGAAATCCTAATGTTAATTTCACATGTTTTGGCAAGATAGTTGAGGTTCTTCTGATTCTTGTATGAAATACTATTCCTATCTCTTTACTCTCCCCTCACTCCTGTTGGCCTTATATCTTCCCTTCCTGAAAACAACAATTCAGGCAAACACATTTCCACCCTTCCGTATCTTCTCCAATGAAAACAAAGTCTTCTTCCAGCTTCTCTCTGAGTGCAGAAATAATTGGTACATAGTGATAGAGTGTAGATCATCATAATGAGAAGCCTTTGCCCAAGTGTTCCATTTCCTAACTTATGACACAATTTCTAGAGTTACTATCCAGTTCTTAAAACTGATACAGATGCTAGCTTGCATATTCTCCATCCCTTCTGACGGCTCTCCCATGGGCCCGTTCCAGCACAGTCTCAATCCCAGAGAGATGCACATTTTTGCTTTTCTTGTACACAGTTCCCTACAGCCCAGTGCTGACGGGCATCGCATAATAAGACGTAGAACAAAAGATCCTAAACATTAGACATTTAACTGCAGAATAGCTGTCTGCAATTTTTTATATTACTGTGATGGTCAGCTTTATTCCATTATGCTGGAGCGCGCAATCTTTTCTTGGGGAAATTTACAATTTGCACTATTCATCAAGACAGATACAATTCATTTCTTAGGGTTTTGGAAATTTGGCTCATTTTTACCTCTGCTGACCAGGACAGAATCAAACTCGCTAATGTTTATAAAACACCCCATTAATGTTCAGTACTGAATTCGGAAGTATGCAGTACAGCTCTTAACAGATAGATTGCTGATGGAATCTGTCTCATAGAGTCCAGTTGATATTGCTGGTTATTCCCAGCAACTGTTTTGCTGAAATATCTTTGGCTTCCTTATCAAACTCTTCTGATTTGATTTACAACCAGATCTACTTCTTCTTGTAAATTAGAAAATTTGTTCAAAAGCATTCATAAAAGTGAATGCAGATAAATTCTTCCTTTGCTATAGTGTACTTAGAGTAGCACAGGTATTTCAGTTTATTTTTGTAGACCTCAAAACAAACACTTCATATCTCAGATCTGAATAGCAACTAAATTTCGTCAATTATTTGCTTTTCCACTGGATTTTGGAAAGTCCACAAGTCATAGTAGTAAGAACAGCATCATATTGGTATAATTGAGCTAAGGATAGTGCAAATATGCTGCTTCTAATAGCAGATATAATAGTAACCTTGACCAATGGGCAGTGAGAACTATTGTGGTTAATTAAAATGTAAGTAGACTCTCGAAATTTCTGAACATTGTCTCAGAGAAGACATAGAAGAGGATTATTCTGGTTAATGCCATGTTGTTATTATATAATGATGCCAACATATCCTCCCAAACACCTGAAGACGGGAGAAGAAGCAATGGATGGAAACTAATCAAGAAGAGAAACAACTTAGAACTAGGGAGAAATTTCCTGACAGAACAATTAATCAGTAGAACTACTTGCCTCCAGAAGTCGTGAATGCTCCAGCACTGGAATTGTTTAAGAAGAGATTGGACAACCATTTGTCTCAAATGGTGTAGGGTTTCCTGTCTCAGCAGGGGGTTGGACTAGAACTTCAAGGTTCCTTCCATCTCAGTTATTCTCTGTGTTAGGCTTGAACCAGATCAAGAAGAGGAGTATAAAAAGATGAAGTATTGAGCAGTGGTGGGATTGATTTTTTTTTACTACTGGTTCTGTAGGTGTGGCTTGGTGGACATGGCTTGGCCATGGCAGGGCAACAAAAGAAGGCCCAGCCAATCAGCTGGGACTTGGGAGGCAGAGAATAGATGGGAGCAGGGCCAGTCAGAGGTGGGATTTTCTGGTTCTCCGAACTACTCAAAATTTCCACTACCAGTTCTCCAGAACTGGTCAGAACCTGCTGAATACCACCTCTGGTATTGACAACAATAAAGAAGTGGGTGTGCCATTGTCTTCTTCTGGAATGTTGCAACCACAATGACATTATATCAAGGACATTTTCCATGAGCCTGCTTCTATAGCTTTAATACAAACTTGTGCAACTTGTGACTTCTGACAGTGAAGTCAGGCAAAAAATTTTAAGTAAAGATCTGATCCTGCTTAGCTTCTGAGTCAGCCAAGGTCGTTGGTGTACAATATTAAAGTTTGAAGAATCTGACCAGCAGCAGAAAAATGTTTCAAGAAGGCAAAACAGATTGAAAAGATACACATCATTTGTCAAGAGCTGTCTAATAGCCCTTGAGACAGACAGTATACATTTTTAGAGTGGCATTATGATACTTGATGTTTTCTTTCAAATCAAGTCTCCTTATCATTCCTGCCATTATTAAGTGGTGATCAGCCACTTCTAACTCTAATACTCTAATGTTGGGTTCCTCAGCAGGTCGCCTTGGAGAGTCTATTCTGCTCACCATCGTCTTCTTTCGTTCCCACCAAGCTCTCTGCCTTATCTCATTTTAGTGTCTCTTAGATTCTTTTTAATATACAAAATGAAAAGCTAGCATGCTGCAAAGGAAAGCAGTTATGGGCATAATCTGTATTTTCAGTCAGGCTTCAGACTCAAAAAGAGGGCTGTGAAAATATCTACAGACCCCTCACATCCCGGACATAAACTGTTTCAACTCCTTCCCTCAAAGCGATGCTATAGAGCACTGCACACAGAACAACTAGACACAAGGACAGTTTTTCCTCGAATGCCATCACTCTGCTAAACAAATAATTCCCTCAACACTGTCCAACTATTTACTAAGTTTGCACTACTATTACTATAAATCTTCTCATCACTCCTTATCGCCCATCCCCTCCCACTTGTGATTGTATGACTGTAACTTTGTCACTTTGAACAGCCAAATGCACATTTGTGGCCCGCTGGAGGTCATTTTGCAGGGCTCTGGCAGTGCTCCTCCTGTTCCTTCTTGCACAAAGGCGGAGGTAGCGGTCCTGATGCTGGGTTGTTGCCCTCCTACGGCCTCCTCCATGTCTTCTGATGTACTGGCCTGTCTCCTGGTAGCGCCTTCATGCTCTGGACACTATGCTGACAGACAAAGCAAATCTTTTTGCCACAGCTCACACTGATGTTCCATCCTGGATGAGTTGCACTACCTGAGCCACTTGTGTGGGTTGTAGACTCCATCTCATGCTACCACTAGCGTGAAAGCACTGCCAGCATTCAAAAGTGACCAAACCATCAGACAGAAAGCATAGGAACTGAGAAGTGGCCTGTGGTCACCACCTGCAGAACCACTCCTTTATTGGGGATGTCTTGCTAACTGTCTATGCTTTCCACCTGTTATCTATTCCATTTGCACAACAGCCATGTGAAATTGATTGTCAAACAGTGTTGCTACCTAAGTGGACAGTTTGATTTCACAGAAGTGTGATTGACTTGGAGTTACATTGTGTTGTTTAAGTGTTCCCTTTATTTTTTTTGAGCAGTGTATATTCCCCACCAATAAGTAGCTGTGTCTTTCTGGTGGCTTTTACAACGGCATTGAAAAAAATGACTTATGGCCATTTTTCACACTTTCAACCGTTGTGGCATCCCCAGAGTTACATGATCAAAATTCAGATGCTTGGCAACTGACTTGTATTTAGGATGGTTGCAGTTGTCCTGGGGTCATGGGATTCCCTTTTGTGATCTTCTGTGACAAGCAAAGTGAATGGGGAAGCCAGATTCACTTGACAATTGGGTTACTAAATTAACAATTGCAGTGATTCACTTAACAATGGTGGCAAGGAAGGTCGTAAAATGGGGCAAAATTTGCTTCACAACCATCTTGCTTCGCAACAGAAATTTTGGGCTCAATTGGGGTTGTACGTCGAGGACCATAACGTTCTCTTTATGGAGATCCTCAGCTGCAGAATACCTTTTAGATTTTATTGATTTTGGGGACCCACAATTTTCTACAACTGTAAATTTGTTGCTAGAAGCTCTCTCTTGTTAATTTTCAGGAAACATCAAACAATTTCAGAGTGTTCTCTTAATTTTATATCCTGTTCTAACTTATGCTTTTAAAAAAAAGATAGTTGTGGTTTTTATTTTATTTTTTGCTTTTTTTATGACTGCTTTATTTTAGTTGGCTATATTGTGTATTTGGGGGAATTCTAGGACGGTTAGTTAAATTGTTATTTTAACCTAACTGTGGATGTTTTACTCCCACTCACCTTCTATAAATCATGTAAGCCCTGGAGAGTCATTATACTGTGGCAGGAGATAAGTACAATGAACAAACAAATAATCATAGGTCCTTTATGAATTTTTATTATAAGAGTTTATTGTATAATTTATTTATCAGGTTATTCTTCTCTGTCCTGGGATTTTTTTTTTTTTTTTTTTTAGTGGGAAAGCTATTGAATTAAATAACTAAACAAAAATTTTACACATAAAGGAGAGTATTTGTAGCTTAGGGTTGACATGAGAAGTCCTTGGTGCTCTCTGAGCTTGTTTGGTTTCTTGCAGATATTTCATTACCCAAACTAGGTAATAACCAGAGGGGGGATTCAGCAGGTTCTGACTAGTTCTGGAGAACCGATAGCGGAAATTTTGAGTAGTTCGGATAACTTCTGACTGGCTCCGCCCCCATCGATTCTCTGCCTCCCTAGTCCCAGCTTTTTGGTTGGCTCTCCTTTTGCTGCCCTGCACAGGAGAACGGAGCTGGAAAGCAGGTTAGTGGGGGTGGGGAGGGAATGGGATTTTGCTGTAACCTTCCCCCAGGAGTGGAGAGGGAATGGAGATTTTACAGTATCCTTTCCCTGCCACACCCACCAAGCCACGCCCACAGAACGAGTAGTAAACATTTTTGAATCCTACCACTGGTAATAACATCAGTGCTGATCAAAATCCAAAGCCAAACAACTCTTTTTTTCAGACTGGTCTTCAAGAAGCGCAACCTTCAAATAGAGAATTCTCTTTCCAAGGAAAATTGTACGACTTATATATACCAAATATATACAGTATTTGAATTATATTGCTTATGTTTAACCAACCATATAGGTCCGTGTTGGCGAACCTCTATGGTACGCATGCTGGAAGCAGCACGCAGAACCAGTTCTGCTGGTCTGTGAGAGCTCATCCGGAAGAGCCCCACTGGCATGCATGGGGGGCCAGGGGTGCACGGGAGTTGTGTGTGCATGCACAGAGATGTGCAGCATGTGCATGGGGGAACACACACACACATGTGCTGACACATGGCACACATGGGGAGATTGTGCACATGCACAGATGCATGTCGCACACAGGGGGATTGCACGTACATGCACAGAGATGCGTGTTGCACAGGGGGTCACATGCGCATGCACAGGGGGCATGGGGCCCCAAGCACGCATTGCCTTCTGGGTGCTGGCATGTGAGCACATGCACAATTATTGGCATGGCAGCCAAAAAAGGTTCGCCACCACTGACATAGGTCAATAGTTTTCAATGTTTTTCTTCACCATGGACCTCCTTTAAATACCTTTTGTGACCACAGACCACAGACCATGACCGCACACCCACAAGACTTAACTCAAGGCCACAGGTTGAGAACCACTGATATAGGTTATATATTTCATTCATTGGAATTAAGAAGAAACTTCCTAACAGTTAACCGTGGGCATTGCATCATTGGGTGTTTTTAAGAAGATTCCAGACAGTCACTTATTATTGAGACAATAGATGTTCTCCTGCTTGATGTTCCCAAACACAACAACCCCCCTGTAGTTAAATCAATGATTCCTTTATTAGGAGCGCCAGCAGTAACCCAGCAAAAAGTTTTTCTCTCTCTCATAGCAGGCTAACAAGTCTGTCCAGCAGGGAGATGAATAATTGTCTGCCACACTTATTTATCTCTTCTCCCTGCCTTTTATCCCCAGAGCTAGGGTAGGGCTTTGCTAGTAGTGATGGCTCTTCTGTCCCAAGGATTGGCTTAGAGATTTCCACTGCTTCCCTCTCCTCTGCCTTCTGCACATTTGCGCGTCCGGCACTGGACTCAACTGTTCCTCCACTTCCTCATCAGCCACCTCCAGACCTGGGGGCTGTTGACTCTCCACTTGAGGGCCCAGACTCCACTTTTGTCTCTGTCTCTGACAGCTCCATTCCCTCTTCCCCCTCAGAGCTCTCAGGTTGTCTTGATGCTGACCCTGACTCCCAATGAGTCTTCATCTGATTCAGGCACTGGAGGGGCTGGCGGCTGATAGGCCACAGCACTTGTGCAGGAGACTGGACTAGAAGAGCTCTAAGGTCCCTTTCTTCATTCTAAAAAAATCTATTAAATTGCTATTTGGCACAGCATTTTTGGGTATAAATTCCTATCTTTCGGCTGATCCAGTTTCCCCCACCCTAATTTTACACTTTATGCATTTAGTCTATCCTGTTTTAGCTGCATCATCTTTAGTCTTGCTTGATCTGTCATAATGTATTGATTCCAGGCTTCAGAGGATAATTAGGACTGCAGAAAAAAACAATTACTACAACCTGCCTTCCATCGAGGACCTGTATTCTGCATGAGTCAAAAACAGAGCTCTGAAAATATTTACAGACTCCTCACATCCCGGACATAAACTGTTTCAACTCCTTCCCTCAAAATGACTTTATAGAGCATTGCACACGAGAACAATTAGACACAAGGACAGTTTTTCCCCGAAAGCTATCACTCTGCTAAATGAATAATTCCTTCAACATTTTCTAACTATTTACTAAGCCTGCACTACCATTACTATAAATCTTCTCATCACTCCAGATCACACATCCCTTCCCACTTGTGACTGTATGACTGTAACTTTGTCGCTTGTACCCTTACGATTTTTATTGACTGTTTCCTAGTATTATTTGATTGCTTATTGTACCCTATGACTATCATTAAGTGTTGTACCTTATGATTCTTTACTCTTGACAAATGTATTTTTTCTTTCATGTACACTGAGAGCATTTGCACCAAGACAAATTCCTTGTGTGTCCAATCACACTTGGCCAGTAAATAATTCTATTCTATTCTATTCTACTCTTTTAAACTGACCCACTGTTGATATGATCACATGGAGAAGTAAGATGTTTACATTACACTGCAAATAGCAGGTAAACGAAATAACATCGGTTGTCAGAGGCTGAGAAATAAGTTTTTTATCCTCAAAATATATGGCAGCAGGGACAAGTTGCTAGCAACTTTCCAAGTAGAAAGCAAATGACTTTGGAAGCATTCGTGAACTGATTAGTTGGATTAATAAATGCATCCGTTCATTAAACCCATAATGGGTTTTTAAAAATATCAATCCGGTCTGAAATGGGGTGTCTCTTGTGAAAGTATTTGTGTACATCTTGTGATTCAGCCAAATTAAAAGGATGATCCAAGCAAAATATGCATCTCTGGTGTAGTGGAAAAAACAGCCAAGGATGGTTTTAGCATAAAGGAATAGAAAGTACCGTATATACTCGAGTATAAGTCGACCCGAATATAAGCCGAGGCACCTAATTTAACCACAAAAAATTGGGAAAACTTATTGACTCGAGTATAAGTCGAGGGTGGGAAATGCAGCAGCTACTGGTAAATTTCAAAAATAAAAATAGATGCCAATAAAAACTTTCACTAGGACAGTTGAGAATAAGTTTGATGTTCACAATTTCCTCTTTGAAAGAGACCAGTAAATAGGGAACAAGAAGATGAAGAAAAAGAAGTGTGTTTTTTCACACTTTTCACACTGAAGTGAACAAAAATGGCATCATAGGAACAAGCTTATTCTCAGTCCAAAGATTTGTTTCTGATTTCTTCCCTGATTTAAGGGAAATTTGGGAAACGATCTCACTATCATGAAAGGTTTGATTGATTCACTAACCCAAAAGATGATGATGATGACAGTGGTAGGCAGGAGTCACTCTCTCCCTTGCAAGAAAAAACCAAGAGCCGTTCTTATGATCTCCCTCTCTCTCTCTCTCCCCCTCCTCCCGAGTGGACTGAAAGCAGCTGGAGCTGAGGAAATGAAACTGAGTGGAGCGACCTAAGCTCGCGTTGCTTTCTCAGCCTAGAGCTCAGAAAAGCCTCCCCCTCCTCCTCCCCCTCCTCCTCCCCCTCCTCCTCCCCCTCCTCCCGAGTGGACTGAAAGCAGCTGGAGCTGAGGAAATGAAACTGAGTGGAGCGACCTAGGCTCGCGTTGCTTTCTCAGCCTAGAGCTCAGAAAAGCCTCCCCCCCCTCCTCCCCCTCCTCCCGAGTGGACTGAAAGCAGCTGGAGCTGAGGAAATGAAACTGAGTGGAGCAACCTAGGCTCGCGTTGCTTTCTCAGCCTAGAGCTCAGAAAAGCCTCCCCCCCCTCCTCCCCCTCCTCCCGAGTGGACTGAAAGCAGCTGGAGCTGAGGAAATGAAACTGAGTGGAGCGACCTAGGCTCGCGTTGCTTTTTCAGCCTAGAGCTCAGAAAAGCCTCCCCCTCCTCCTCCCCCTCCTCCCGAGTGGACTGAAAGCAGCTGGAGCTGAGGAAATGAAGCTGAGTGGAGCGACCTCAGCTCGCGTTGCTTTCTCAGCCTAGAGCTCAGAAAAGCCTCCCCCTCCTCCTCCCCCTCCTCCCCCTCCTCCCAAGTGGACTGAAAGCAGCTGGAGCTGAGGAAATGAAACTGAGTGGAGCGACCTAGGCTCGCGTTGCTTTCTCAGCCTAGAGCTCAGAAAAGCCTCCCCCTCCTCCCCCTCCTCCTCCTCCCGAGTGGACTGAAAGCAGCTGGAGCTGAGGAAATGAAACTGAGTGGAGCGACCTAGGCTCGCGTTGCTTTTTCAGCCTAGAGCTCAGAAAAGCCTCCCCCTCCCATGCTTAAAAGTTGCAAAGGAAACACGGAAGCAGGGAAGCGGCTGCCCAGCTTCGGAGCTCCACACCATTTTTTTTTCAGAGGGGAATCTGACTCGAGTATAAGCCGAGGGGTTTTTTTTCAGCACAAAAAATGTGCTGAAAAACTCGGCTTATACTCGAGTATATACGGTAGTTGCTTCACAGGGAAGATTCCAAAATGGGAAGCCCATTATTGAAATCCAATCCTCCACACGTTATGTCCAAGAATCAAAACCTGTACGTGAAATTGTAGTTCAGAAGTTATTGCTCTAGCTTATATATATGAATCTATTCAACTAAAGTTCAATGCTAAATTGGTGCCAGCTAAGGGTCAATGGAATTCAAGAGGACTTGGATGGACAGTTTATGAGAATGTAACAACTCTAAGCTGATGACACACTTAACTCTATCCTCCATCTCAATAATGCAATTATGGCATGAAGTATTTAGAAAAAAAACAAGCATTCTGGTAGATTTTTCTTTTTTTAAAGAGGAGCTGTTACCCTTTCCCTTTGTTTCAATTTTGAGACAAATTCAACAATTTCCTATGTATTTTTTCTAAATAATTAAATGAACTGTATTAAATTATCTCACAGCTGATTTTAGGGACACATGAAGAAGTTGATATTTATCAACAATTTAGCCTACCAAGTTTCTAGGCAATAATGGTGTTGTTGTTCTTTGCAATGTGTATACATTTTCTTTTTTTACTCCAGATCTGAGCTGAATCTAATTTGATCTTAATACTGCATCTGTTCGCCTCTCAGGTCATTGTATTCTTTAAGACAAACAACATGTGGTGCCAAAAGTGAAATCGAGAGTGACAAAGGATATCTTAATATTACTATTTCAGTTTCATAGAATGGATATGTAATCAAGGTTCTGAACAGACTGTTGGTCAATACCCCTGATGCAATGACTTTTTCCTCCACCTTGTTGACTGGGATTCTGATGACCACAGGTCATACGTTGAATTGGCTGAAATGGGGAACATGTGTCTGGGTATAGAGAAAGCTGATAAGAAAAACTAGAGGGGCTCTTACAACAACTCACTTGGAATGCTTACTACTAGGAGGAGGGTCCTGGGAAGGTTTAGGTACTTTCCTTTGCTTATCTCCATGTACAAGACAGCATGAACATAAACATGAACAAAGGAAGTAAATACAGATGAATGGAGACAGTAAGACAAAAATGGTAAGCATGCTGGTGTGTTTATGCACATCCCCTTTAAGCATCTCTTAGGAATGGGGTGAAGTCCACGTTAAGACAGTTTGAGTTTGAGGCTGTAACAATGGAGTTGGGTAAGGCGTTCTAAGCGTTGACCACTCTGTTGCTGAAGTAGTATTTTCTGCAATCGAGTTTGGAGCGATTTATCTTGAGTTTGTATCGGTTGTTTGCCCATGTATTATTGTAGTTGAAGCTGAAGAAGTCATTGATAGGCAAGATGTTATAGCACACAATTTTGTGAACTATGCTTAGATAAGACCATAAGTGGAGCAGTTCCAGATTGTCCAAGCCCAAAATTTCAAACTTGGAGACATAGAGAATTCTATTGTGAGTGGAGAATAGAATGAATTCTATTATTGAGCAGAGTTTTGTACATTCCTGTTTATGATGCCTTCATAAACTTGCTGTTGAAATCATTCTAGGTTCTTCTAGCTTGATGGGAGGACCAACTTTTGTCCAGATCTGAATTAAAGTGAGACTTAGAGAGAATGCTCTTTGCCTCTTGTTTGCACTGAGCCAAACCTAAACTCCTGATTAACAAGACTAAGTGAACTATGTTGAATGTTCCATGAATACATTATTTTATTTAGAAAGAGGGAGTTGTGAGGAAATTGGTATTTATCAGAAGATGCACCCACTCGTGTCATGAGGAGTCATGATATGTTTTTTTGCTCCAGTTCCCTTTTGTTCCAGATTTAGTTGAATCCAAGGTGATCTTAATAAACACAGTCAGTTCACCTCTTGTGTTGTTGCCTTCGCATAAATGAACAATACTGGAGTCAGGGAAGATTGTGATTTGTCAACAGCCATAATCAGGGTCTCTTCAAATCTTCCAATTTTATATATTCCCCATTTACCTTGAATTAAAATACTTTATAGACAATGAAATATGACATGCTAACTATATATCCGTATGTCTGCATATATTCTGCTTCCTGCGTAGACAATACATTAAGGTTGACACTTAATTTAAATCAGCACAGTTTTGCATTATTCAGTAGATGGTTGTAACCTGCTTTTCTTTTGTACTTTTGGATTAATTTCATTGTTGGGAGATTTTTATGTTTTTTAAAATGCCTGGCTCAGTATCCACAAGTTCCAAGAAAAGAAGTACAACATTTGCCTATCTAACTAGATAGAAGAGAATGCAGTATTTTTAGGGAGTAGCTTCTAGACCAGTTGTTCTTTAGCCCTAAATTTAGGAAGATATGATATAGTGTATTAGCAATGCTCCTTAGATTGATTGATTGTTCTGCATTTATAGCCTTCTTCAATGGTGGAATCTGTTAAGTACTGAGCATGGGTCAGAGTAAATGGAGACAGCCTCTGAATAGTGAACTTTCAGCTCTTTATTTGCATAGTGGCTTCTCAAAACAACAACAGTGAATTCTGCCTTATATAGGCAACCCTTGTGAGAATTGTCCAATACGAGCTATGAACGCTAGCTCTTTTAACCAATAAGAATTCTCTGTTAAGGGCCAATAGGATTCCTCAGAACTAACCAATCCGATCTGGCCGCCTAACAGCCAATCAGAAGTGCAGGGCCAGAACCCTGCACTTCACCTCTAGCTCATACTTTATTAACTATGGTACATATACAACACCCCTTCCCCCTGGCTTCTTAATTATGGTGTAGTTATATAGTCCTTTAAATAGGACGGTTGCCTTTTAACTCTTTCGGATTTTCGTTGGATTGGTTGGTTACAATCCGGTTGAGGTAGATTGTTGTTTGGCAGTGGTTCTGCTTCTTGTTCAGCTGCCATTTCTTGAGGTGCAAACGTTTCTCCTTCCTGCTCCATTTCCTGAGTATCACTTAGTTTGTCGTTCCCTTCGAGCAGATTCCCTGGAACTTCATCTTCTTCCGTACCTCCCCCCCCCTCGGTTTGGTCATGGGGGAGTTGTTGACTGGCCGTTGTGAGTCGTGACCGTAATTGGTTGATATGCCGTTTCCACAGTTTATTGTCACAGCATTTCACTACATAGGATTTAGGGCTGGTCACTCGTACTACTGTCGCCTCTATCCATAACGGGTTGCCCGATAAGTTTTGTGCGTAAATGAGGTCTCCTACCTGGAAGGTGCAACAGTGGCCGCTGGATCCTATTGCCTTTTCCAGTTCGTAAGCAGGGTGCAACCGGTCGAGGTGGGAATGGAGTCTTCGTCCCATCAGTAGTTCGGCGGGAGTTCTGCTGGTGGCGCTATGTTGAGTTATGTGTTGCAAAAAGAGAATTTGGTTGACCTTGTCATCGATATTGTCATAGTCCACTTTTTGCAAAGTCTTTTTAACAAATTGGACCATGCGTTCAGCTCGGCCATTGGTCGCAGGGTGCACAGGCGAGGTGAGCGCATGACGGATGCCACGGTCAGCGAGGTACTGCTTGAACATTAGTGCCGTAAACTGTGGCCCGTTATCAGACACCAGGACATCTGGCAATCCGTGGGTTGCAAAGAGTCTGTTTAGAATCTTGATCCCTGCCTCGGAGGTCGTAGCCATCATACGATGAATTTCTAACCAATTGGAGTATGCGTCGACTGTCAGCAGGAAGGTATAGCCCTTGGTTGGCCCCATGAAATCCAGGTGGATTCTGGACCAGGGTCAACGTGGCATCTCCCATTCAGTAGGCATGGCTTTTGGTGGGGCATTGCTGACTTGTTGGCAATTGGAACACGCTTTAACCCATTGCTCGATTTGCCGGTCCATGCCCGGCCACCATGCGTAGCTTCGTGCAAGCGCTTTCATCCGCACGATGCCGGGGTGGCCCTCGTGCAGAATTCGCAGCAGCATCTTCCGGAGTCGCTCTGGGACAACGACTCTATCGCCCCAGATGATACAGCCTTTTTGGGAAAAAAGTTCAGTCTGTCGAGATTTGAATGGCGCGAAGTCATCTGGTACTTGGTCCAATGCCCATCCTCATTCTACCCAGCCTAGGACTCGAGCTAGGGTGTGGTCTTGTTTGGTTTCTCTTGCGATGTCTTGGGCGGTCATAGGTGGCGAGTTGAGTGTTTAGATCTGCAGCGTAGTTGCCCTTGGTGCCGGAACATCGAGAGTCTCTGGAAGCGGTGCTCGGCTTAATGCGTCAGCGTGGGTAATGGCTTTCCCCGGGCGATATTGCAGGCGATAATTATAAGCAGCTAGGAATTCTGACCATCGGGTCATTCTAGGGGATAATATGTAGGGGGTTGGCTTGTCCCCGGCTATTATCCCTAGCAACAGTTTGTGGTCAGTTATAATGGTAAATGTCCTTCCATACACATATTCATGAAAAATTTTTAAAACTGAAACAATTGCGAGGGCTCCTTTATCAATTTGTCCATAGTTCCGCTCTGCTTGTGAAAGAGTTTTCGAAAAGTATGCAACAGGGGCTTTGTTCCCATTAGGCAGTACATGACTCAAAATGGCGCCCACCCCGAAAGGCAATGCATCGCAGGTTATAACTAACGGCAAAGTCTCGTTATACTGCATAAGTACAGAGTCAGATGTGAGCAGTTTTTTAACATTCCGGAACGCTTGCTCTTCCCGGTAACCCCATACCCACAATGCTTTCTTATCTAATAATCGACAATCAATCAGCGACAGTTGCCTTGTGCGGTAAAAATACATTATAGAAATTAATGAGGCCTAAGAACGCCTGGAGATTGGCCTTGTTGCATGGCCTGGGAGCGTTTTTGATCGCTTTTAATTTACTCTCAGTAGGATGAATGCCCTGACTATCAATCCGGTACCCTAGAAACTCAACATTGTCAGTATACAATTGACATTTATTTTTTTTTACCTTAAGTCCGTCCTCTTGAAATCTTTTTAGGACGCATTTCAAACGGTCCTGTAAGATTTTTTGGGTAGGGGCTGCAATTAATACATCATCAAAATAAGGGACCACACCCTTGATTCCTTGTAATAACCTTTCCATAAGAATTCTGGAAGATCCCCGGGGCTACACTAACTCCGAATTGCAACCGGGTACATTTAAAGGCACCCCTGTGCGTTACAATTGTTTGGGCTTGAGCCGTTTTTTCATCCACTGGTAATTGTTGATAAGCTTGGGCTAAATCTAATTTAGCGAAAACCTTACTGCCCCCCAAGGAATGGAGGAGGTGCTGCACCACCGGTACTGGATTCGCATTCTGCTGTAGGGCATGGTTCAAAGTGGCCCGGTAGTCCCCACAAATTCAGATTGACCCACCTGGCTTAATGAGTGTTCCAATAGGGGTTTCCCATGGAGAGTGATCGGTGGGCTTCAACACCCCTTGAGCAATTAATTTGTCAAGTTGTTCGTTGATTTTTGCTTTAAGAGCGAACGGAACTCGACGGGGCTTCAAGCGAATGGGGGCTACTTTTGGATCTAGACTGAATGAGATCGGGGTCCCCTTATACTTGCCTAAGCTGTCCGCGAAGACGTCACTGAACTCAGAGATAAGGTCTTCCTCCCACTCACAACCACCGACTCGGTTCACGCCAGCCACTTCAATGCCGAGTGGTGTGAACCATTGGAGGCCTAGTAGGCTAGGCCTATCTCTATCGCTGTATGCTTTTTGAAGGAGACTCGGACTCGGCAGGACCCGACAACGGGGATTCGATTTCCTTGGTAGTCCTTGAGGATGAGGCGTTGAAATTGGAGGTCTTGGCGTAGAATTGTGGGGATGAGTTGCTTGAGTGTCTTCCAGGACACCATCGAGAGGGACGATCCCGAGTCGACCTCCATGTGGCAAGGCTGGTTCTTGATGGCTACTGTGACCCGGATTTTCTTAGTGTCCAAAGCTGAGGCGTGACCGATAGTGATAGTATGGTGAGCCTCTTCTCTCTGCAAAGCTCGATTTCTGGAGTGGTTTACTGGCTCTCGCCTTACAGGACGGTTTCCTGTCAATTGGCGATAGTTAGCCCCTTTTGAGGCCTGGCTGAGTCCTGGTAAGCTGCGGCAGACCCGGCCGATGTGGCCTCGTTTCCCGCACTCATGGCAGAGTGCGTCGCGGAATTTGCATTCGGACCTGGCATGGTTTGCTCCACAGCCAGCGCAAGGACGTAAGGGCTTCGGGTGATGGTCCCGGTTGGACCGCAGTCAATGGACCCCTTTCTCGTCACTGTCTGATGACGAAGAGAGGTCCTCATGGTGCGTCGTCACAAGCTGTCCTTCAGGCTTGGATAAAATGTCGCTTGTCGGTGGTGGTACCGGAGTGCGGCTTCGCTGTAGTTGTGTAGCCGACTTTTTGGTCGCCTCTGCTGCCATGGCTTCGGCAATGGCGTCGGCAAGGCTGATGTCGCCTTTCGCCATCAGCTTGCTTTGCAGGCCTAGTGCATCTAGTCCCAAAACTATTCAATCTCTTTGTGCCTATTCTAAATCGGTGAACCCGCAGAGGCCACCTAAATTTCAGAGGTCTGCCACGAAATCAGCCACGCTCTCCCCTTTTCGTTGGTTTCTCTGATAAAACTCATGGCGTCTCATGAGTGTAGGCACAGTTGGCGCGTAATGGTCTCTCAGGATGGGTTTGAGGTCGTCCCAGCTCATGGCTTTCACTTCTCGAGGTTTGGCGAGTGCTTTAGCCATCTTAAATACGGCTGGGCCGCAATGCGTCAGGAACAGCGCCATTTTCTTTGCTGGTGTGGCGTCCTTCAAGTTATTCATCTCGAGAAACATTTGGAAGCGATCCATGTAGGATTCCCAATCCTCTTGGTTCGGATCGAACGGAGCGGGTGGTACGATGCCACTGGACATGGTTCTGTTGTTGGCATCGTCTATCACATGCTCGGTATTGCTTCCTGGCTTCTTCGGTTCAGACGTCTCCACATCCCATCCTTGTCGCCAGTGTTAAGTACTGAGCATGGGTCGGAGTAAATGGCGACAGCCTCTGAATAGTGAACTTTCAGCTCTTCATTGCATAGTGACTTCTCAAAACAACAACAGTGAACTCTGCCTTATATAGGCAACCCTTGTGAGAATTGCCCAATACGAGCTGTGAACGCTAGCTCTTTTAACCAATAAGAATTCTCTGTTAAGGGCCAATCGGATTCCTCAGAACTAACCAATCCGATCTGGCCACCTAACAGCCAATCAGAAGTGCAGGGCCGGAACCCTGCACTTCACCTATAGCTCATACTTTATTAACTATGGTACATACACAACACCATCATTGCTGTTCTATCTCGGAGAATGGGCGCAACAACGGAGACGAGACATCGAATAGTGACTCCAACTCTTTATTAGTGACTTCAGGAAAAGCGTGCAACACGTATGGCAGCAGCAGCTCCTTTTATAGAGCTGGCTGCTGTCAAAGTGTCCAATGGTTTAAGTTTACCGCGCTTGGAGCGTCCAATCACGGCAGCCCGCTAACTAGCCAATTGGATCAGTTCGGAATGACCAATCATGACCCACTGTTCATGGACCAATCAAATATGCACGATTTTGAGCCTGCTTGTGAAAAGCCAGTCAGGTTTTCAGGCTTACGAGCCTGCTAGTTCATAACACCCCTCCCTCTAGGTTTCATCGCAGGGGTGGGGTGATGTATTCATGCAGGTAGGCAGGTCTTCGCACCTGTCTACCTGACCTGCGTTGTTCAACTGGCCTTTGCTCAGATTCTGCTTCTGGTGGACTGTTTAATGGTGACCCGGCTTCTATGCTGGGTATCCTTGGAGGTGACTCGGGGATGCCTTAAATGTTTCCCTCATCCCTTTCGTCTGGGTCCTCTGGACTCACTGAACCCGCTTAGCTGTTGTTGCCTGGAGAGATGACCATCTGCCATGGCTCTTCTTCAGCAGGTGAGTACGCTGGGCTTGATTGTGCAGACTGTGGGTTTGCGTGTCCGGGACCAGTTGTTAGTTCATTTCCAAAATCCTCGGTTTCCCTTCCCCCTCTGGTTTCAATTTCAGAGTTCATGGAGGGGGTAGTTGTTAGCCTTGAAGGCAGCTGGTCAATGTGGCGTTTCCACAATCTTCCATCTGTGGTTTCCAATCGGTAGGAACGGGGCCCCGTAATTTGTGTTATCTTGGCAGGGACCCACAATGGGTCGCCTGTAAAGTTCTTTGCGAATACGAGGTCTCCTACCTTAAATGTGTAATGTTTGCTGCTGGACCCCAGGGGCTTTTCTGGGGTGTAGACAGGGTGTAGGCAGTCCAGATGTGATCTAAGTTTTCTTCCCATCAGGAGTTCAGCTGGACTTTTGTTTGTGGTGCTGTTTGGTGTAATATGTTGGAGAAGGAGCATCCTGGTGACTCTGTCATGGATGTTTCCTTGGTCCATTTTGTGTAGGGTTGTTTTCATGAACTGAACCATTCGTTCAGCTCTGCCATTGGCCACCGGGTGATGTCAGGGCATGACGTATCCCCCGGTCCGCTAGGTATTGTTCAAGCGCCAAGGCGGTAAACTGCGGGCCATTGTCGGAAACCAAGACATCTGGAAATCCATGCGTTGCAAACAGTCTGTTCAGTTTTTTGATGACCACTTCTGTGGTGGTGGTCTTCATCTTGTTTACCTCGAGCCAGTTCGAGTAGGCATCCACTGTTATTAGAAAAGTATGTCCCTTGTAGGTCCCGCAAAATCGATGTGGATGCGGGACCATGGGCGTTTCCCATTCCGTCGGTGGTGCTTTTGGTGGAGCCGCACGTGTTTCTTGGCATTTGTTGCAGGTGGCAATCCAGGCTTCGATTTGTTTGTCCATACCTGGCCACCAGGCATAGCTCCTCGCCAGCACTTTCATTCGTACAATGCCCAGGTGTCCATCGTGCAGCACTTTCAGGACTCTGCATTGAAGTTTTTCTGGAATGGCTACTCGGTCTCCCCACAATATCTACCCTTTTGGGAGAAAAGCTCTTTCTGTCTGCTTTTGAAGGGTTTGAATTTGTCATTGGGTTCGATTTCTGGCCATCCCCTCTCCACCCAGCTGAGGACTCATGCCAAGCAAGGGTCTTTTTTTTGTTTCTAACGTGATATCCTGCGCAGTTAGTGGAGGTGAGGGAAGCATCTCAATTTGTAGCGTGGATAGCGTAGGAGCTGGGTCATCTAGGAACTCAGGTAATGGTGAACAGCTTAAGGCGTCAGCATGGGGAATGGTTTTCCCCAGACGAAGCGTTAACTGGTAGTCGTAGGTGGCTAAGAACTCCAACCATCGTGTCATTCTTGGTGATAGTATGTGGGGAGTTGGTTTATCCCCTGCCAAAATGCCAAGCAATGGCTTGTGGTCTGTGATTATGGAAAATGATCTCCCATACACGTGTTCATGGAATCTTTGCAGATACAATAGCAAGGGCTTCTTTATCTAATTGACTATAGTTCCTTTCAGTTTTAGACAAAGTTCTTGAAAGAATGCAATAGGTGCCTCTGTACCGTTTGGTAGAATGTGGCTCAGGATGGCTCCTACTCCAAAAGGGGAAGCGTCACAAGTCACAGTCAAGGGTAGTGTCTCGTTATATTGGATTAACACTGCATCTGATGTTAGGAGGTCTTTGACTTGCTGGAAAGCTTGCTCCTCTCAACGTCCCCAAAACCAGGAAGCCTTCTTGTCGAGGAGCCTATGCAGGGGTTCAGCAACAGTCACCTTCTGGGGTAGGAAGATGTTATAAAAGTTAATGAGACCCAGGAAGGCTTAGAGGTCTGTCTTGTTTCTAGGTCTTGGAGCATTTTTAATAGCTGCTAATTTCTTTTCGGTTGGGTGAATACCATGTTTGTCAAGAAGGTAACCAAGAAATTCAACCCTCTCAGTGCATAATTGGCACTTGTCCTTCTTGACTTTGAGTCCTGCATCCTGGAACTTTTGTAGGACAGTTCTTAGGCGTTTTTCTAGCTGACTTCTTGTCGGGGCGGCTATCAATACATCATCAAAGTAGGGTACAACTCCTTTTATGCCCTGCAGCAACCTTTCCATCAAGCTTTGAAAAATGCCGGGTGCTACGCTTACTCTGAACTGGAGTATGTTACATTTGAACGCACCCCTGTGCGTGACTATTGTTTGGGCTTCTGCGGTCTTTGCATCTACTGGCAGCTGCTGATATGCTTGGGCTAGGTCAAGCTTCGCGAATACTTTTCCGCCCCCAAGCGAGTGGAGAAGATGTTGGACCACAGGTACTGGGTAGGCGCTCTGTTGAAGCATGTGATTCAGGGTGGCCTTGTAATCCCCACAGATTCTCAGGGGTCCGTCAGGTTTTATGGGGGTTACAATTGGGGTCTCCCATCAGGCGTGGTCGATGGGTTCTAGTACGCCCTGTGCTATTAATTTGTCCAGTTGCTCGTCAATTTTTGGTTTGAGAGCAAAGGGAACTCGGCATGGCTTTAAACGGATGGGTGCGATATCAGGGCAGAGATTAAATGAAATGGGGGACCCCTTGTACTTGCTTAATTGTTCGGTGAAGACTTCTTGAACGTCCCGGATGAGGGCCGCCTCCCAGTCTTTGCTTACAGTCTGGTTGATGCCATTCAATTCCTAATGGCGCGAACCACTGTAATCCCAATAAACCGGGTTGGTCCCTGTCAATGACGATGAGAGGTAGAGTTGCGGTGTGGTCTTTAAACGAGACCTGGATGTGACTGGAACCAGCAACTGGGATTCGATTGCCCTGGTAGTCCTTTAATATAAGTCTCTGGGTGCTGAGATCCTGGCAGTGGATGTCAGGGATTAGTTGCTTGAGAGTTTTCCAGGAAACCATTGATAGGGAAGACCCGGAGTCGACTTCCACGATGCACGGTTTATTTTCAATGGTGACCTTTACCTGGATTTTTTCGCATCCACTGATGAGGCGTGGCCGATGGTGACGGTTTGATGTGCCTCTTCTCGTCTGGTATTAGTAGCAAGCATTCGGTTTCTGTTGTACTGGCTCCACTGGTTGTTTGGGCGGTCCCGGTTTGATGGGTGGTTGCCCGCTGTCTGCCAGAAACTATTTTCGTTCCTCTTGGGGCTGGAAGCTCGTTCTGCAGACTTTGGCAATGTGGCCCCTTTTATCACAGGAACAACAGATGGCGTCTAGGAACCTGCAATCTGCTCGTGGGTGGTTCCCCCCGCATCCGGCGCATTGAAAATTGGGTTTACGACCTCGCTGTTCTCGCTGGTCGCGCTCTGATCTGAGTCTGTTGACTTCTTCCTCCTCACTTTCCGATGAGGACTCGATGTCCTCATGGTGGGCTGTTGTTGTGTGTCTCTCTGAGGGTATTGCGATGTCACTGGTAAGTTGACGGTTGGACCCATTCGCTCGGCGCATTCGGGCTGCTGACTTCCTGGTTGCTTCTGCTGCAGTAGCATCCACTATGGCATCTGCGAGTGCGATATCTCCTTTTGCCATAATTTTGTTTTGGATGGTGAGGTCTCTTAGACCCAGGACAATCCGATCTCTCATCGCTACTTCCAGATTTGCAAAGCTACATAGTCCACCCAAATTTCTGAGGTCAGCGACAAAGTCCCCGATGCTTTCGCTTTCCCGTTGGTCCCTCTGGTAAAACTCATGTCTTCTGATGAAGGTTGGAACTGCTGGGGCATAATGAGCCCTGAGAATGGGACCAAGGGTGTCCCAATCCATAGTTTTGACTTCAGACAGTTTCTCTAGCGCCTTTGCCATTTTGAAGACGGCGGGTGCGCAATGTGTTAGGAACACTGTGCATTTCTTGCTAGGTGTAGCATCCTTCAGATTGTTGGTTTCCAGGAACATTTGGAACCTGTCCATATACGAGTCCCAGTCTTCGTTTGCTGGATCAAATGGAGCAGGTGGTATTGCGCTGCTGGTCATTCTGCTGTTTTTTGCGCATTGTCAAGCACGTGCTCTATCAATATTTCGCGAGTGCTCAGTCAGCTCTTATCTTTGTCGGCGGGTGCGCAATCTCACCTTTGTCGCCAGTGTTCTATCTTGGAGAACAGACGCAATAACAGAGACGAGACACCAAATAATGACTCTAACTCTTTATTAGTGACTTCGGGAAAAGCGCGCAACACGTATGGCAGCAGCAGCTCCTTTTATAGAGCTGGCTGTTGTCAAAGCGTCCAATGGTTTAAGTTTGCCGCGCTTGGAGCGTCCAATCGTGGCAGCCTGCTAACTAGCCAATCGGATCAGTCCGGAATGACCAATCACGACCCGCTGTTCACGGACCAATCAAATATGCAGGATTTCGAGCCTGCTTGTGAAAAGCCAGTCAGGTTTGTAGGCTTACGAGCCTGCTAGTTCGTAACAATTGCAATGTTTGCAAAGGAGAAGAAACGGTCACTAAGACTAATCTGTATGGGCCTTCCCACAGTGTTTGCTCTGTCCTCACTACTTGTTTGTGCAGCTCGACATGCAGCTAAACTCACCTGTCCTCCAAGAAAACAGATCGTGTATGTAGATCTGGATACTTTTTTGAAAGAACAGGATATGGCGAAACTGGGGAAAATAGGAATGCATATAATGAGAACCAAATACAAGGTAGGTAGTATTGAGTTATTGCTGAACATAATAATTAATAAATATTAGTAAGCTAAATCTCATCAGCAATGCTCTGTGTATGGGATGTAGGTTTGTCCTTGGATGACCATGTGTCACAGATTAAAATGGGTTTTTCTTTGTGCTTCTAGCTCCTCCAAATGCTAAAGGAAAATGGAGTTTGGCTTCCCAGAGTGCACTTGTTTTGAGGGTGTAGACTGATAGGTAAAGGAGTTGGGTCAGCTTCAAAACAATATGATTGGTATTTGTCCCTCTGGCCACTAGATGGATCTAAAGAGCAACAACAGTATATAAAAAAGCTATATGCTGGGGCATATAACTGATTATAATTGTTGTTGTTGTTGTTGTTGTTAGTATATGGTGCTGTAACAGTAACCAGGAGATCCCAGAGTAGTAGTTTAGCTTGCTAAAGTACCGGCCCTATTATAGGACACGCTTACATGCTTCCCAAGGTGCACCACAGGAGGGCGAGCTGGCATTTCACCAGAGAAGAAGATGACCAGGTCTTCCTGCAATTTCACGCAAGGACCCTTCCTTCCTGGAGCTGCCTTGTAAGCGGGCACCACAACTGGAAAAATTCAGAGCCATCAGGAATTTGGTGGTTTGCACAGAGCACCAGCTTGTCTCCCCATGAAAGTGTTACCTATCTAACTACTTGCACAGAACATGCTTTTGAACTGTTAGGGGGACAGAAGCTGAGGCAAGTGACAGGCAGTCACCCAGCCCTGCAGAGCTAGGACTTGAACTGACGGAGCTGAGACAATCACCAGTGTCGTTAAGCCACTGAACCACTGTGCCTCCCTTCCCACAGTGCAACCTTAGAGAATATGGAGGAAAGCATAAAGAACATGCCTTTAGTGTATTAAGCAATACTCTGCAATAGCATCTCAGTCAGCCACCAGAGCAATTTGATGTATTTATAACCTACTTCTACTATGTTATGAACAACCCAGGCAGTAAACACACACCATGTTCCTTCCTCCTCTTATTTTTCCCACAACCACCACCCCGTGATGTGAATTGTACTGAGAAGGGAATAACTGGCTCAAAGTCACCCAGCTGGCTTTCCTGACCAAGCAGGGGCTACCACTTACAATATCTTGGTTTTTAGGGCAGCACTATTACTATTAATCCTCCTATCCTTCCTTTCACCCCTCCCCTCCCACTTGTGACTATATGACGGTAGCTTTGTCCCTTGTATCCTTACAATTTTTATTGACTGTTTCTAGTATGATGTGATTGCCTATTTGTACCCTATTATTATTATTAAGTGTTGGACCTTATGATTCTTGACAAATGTATCTTTTCTTTTCTGTACATTGAGAGTATTTGCACCAAAACAAATTCCTTAAATGTCCAATCACACTTGGCCAATAAAGAATTCTATTCTATTCTATTTCTATTCTATTCACTTAACCACTACACTAAACTGGCTATTTGACTATTAAATATGCAAATATTTGACCATTTGTAAAAAGAAAAAGAATTTTTGCACCCTGTTTAGGGCTGAGAATCAGTAAAAATGTAAAACATCTGCCTTATGTAGGGTTTGAAAAGCTTGAAAAAATGGCTACTGTTTTGTTCTTAAAAATGCAATATGCATTATATGGAACATATGGGGGTCATCCGAACAGGGCTTCATTGAGTTGTTTTCCAGCCAATGTTCATAACTATATTTCTTCCAGAGAATCCCCAAGGGACTTGCTTTCCAAAGGCAACTGGTCTTTCTTGTTTTGCTTGAAGATGTTTCACTTTTCAGCCATGACACTTCTTCAGTTCTGACTGAATGGTGGAGAATGGAAGGATTTATATTCCTTGCAGTCATCTGGTCATTAGCACTCTTTCTGAGAGTTATTGAGGTCACTTGGAGGTTTGTCTGTCACCTAAATCCTGCAGTTTGCAATCTTTTCTGGAAATCCATTCATAACTCCCATACCATTCAAAGCAGAAGTGGTATTCAGCAGGTTCTAACCAGTTCTGGAGAACCGGTAGCAGAAATGTTGAGCAGTTCAGAGAACTGGCAAATGCCACCTCTGACTGGAGATTTTACAGTATCCTTCCCCTGCCACACCCACCAAGCCATGCCCACAGAACCAGTTGTAAAACAATTTGAATCCCACCACTGATTCAAAGTATGTTTATCCCAAAGTGCATACCTAGATGTCTATGGAGATTCTCAGTCATCTAAGCCAACCTCAGTCATCTAAGCCAACCATGACCTGGATGACTGAGAACCTCCATAGACCTACTTCTCAGGAAGGCCATGTAAAACAAGGACAAGCAGAACAAGAGTTAAAATGGGCCTTCTCAGATCTATCTACTCTTTTTCTCACATGAATTTTCACACTAAACAGTCGTAAATTCTTCTTTTACTACAGGGGTAAAATGTTTTCAGAGAATCTACCCAAAAATGTTGGGTTCACAAATATAAGATCTTTATTAACAGTAGAGGATTTTGAATTGTTTTTCTGAGCAGATATGCTATTTCTTTCCTGAGCAATTTTGGTCAGAAGACAAATGCAAAAACTATAAACAAGAGGTTTCTGTCAACTTGCAGAATAAATAAAACCATTTTAAAAGCATTTTGAAAAGGAAGTTTTAGCAGCAAAATCTGGAGAGGTTTAATCAAGGGGATTCAGCTAAAATTCATCCTTTATTTGTCCAAAGTCAATTCTTCCCATCCCCCTTTTCTTTTTTGTTTTGTAAAGCATTAAGTCCCTCCCTTAATTAAGTCTACTGGGGTTTAATTGGGTTGATCTCATTTTAAACCAAGCTCAGCACAATTAGACACAATGAGAAAATTGGGAGATAATCAGTTCAGACACACACACACCCCTTCACCAAACTAAAATCCATTTTAGAACATAAATTGTTTCATTCTGCATGGACCTCAAATTACAGGTCTATCTCCTTTAAAAAATAATGTTTGGGAGAGAAAAAAAATAAGCAAGAAGAGAAGAAAATTAAACTGATTATCTCCAGCTTATCATACATCTCATATGTAGACGGTCAGGGCAATCGCCAATCAAAATTACCTCTAGTTAATCTTATTGGAGGGAAAAATTCAATTATATTTATCAAGGTTATTTCATTCTGTCTAGTTATTGCCTTAAAAAAATCTAGCTTTGGTGTTAAGGTTGTTGACATTGTCCTTACATTGTGTGTATGTTATGTTTTAAGTGAGTAGTATATGTATATATATATATGGATGGATCTTGGGTTATTCGGGTTTTCTCCTGCATAAGATTGGAAGTATCTAGGCAACATTTCGATGAAGTCTCATTCATCATCTTCAGGCTTGGTCTTCAGCTCTGTGCTTCTCAGAGTGATGTGAGCTTGCAGCTGCTTCTTCCTTTTAACTGCTAGTGGGGGTGTGACTTGATTGGGTGGGGGCTTGGCTGTGTTCTGATTGGGTGGGGGTGTGCTCTCCTTGGTTGGGGGTTTGGCTGTGTTCTGATTGGTTGGGGGGTTGGCTGTGTTCTGATTGGCTGGAGGCGTGTTCTGTTCAGGTGGGGGCTTGGTTGTGCTCAGATTAGTCTTAGTTGCTGGGGGATTTGAGCTGGTGAGCTGTGATCTTGCTGTTTGGCTTCAAGTTCGTGGTTGTGCTGCATCTTCAGTTCGCTTGATGTATGGCTCAGAGGGGTTTGAGGTGGGTAGAAGTGTCTGCTTTCTACGTGGAAGTGTGGTGGTGGCATCTTGTGTGGCTCTCAGGGGTGTGGGTCTGGTGTCATTCTGAGAGCCACACAAGATGCCACCACCACACTTCCACTAGAAAGCCGACTCACACTCACACAGAAGATGAGACACGACCACGGACCAGAAGCCGCACTGCAGCTACATCACTACCCACTTCAAACCCCTCTGAGCCATACATGAAACAAACTGACCCCCACCATGAAGATGCAGCACAACCATGAACTCGAAGCCAAACAGCAAGATCACAGCTCACCAGCTCAAATCCCCCAGCAACTAAGACTAACCTGAGCACAACCAAGCCCCCACCTGAACAGAACACGCCTCCAGCCAATCAGAACACAGCCAACCCCCCAACCAATCAGAACACAGCCAAATCCCCAACCAATGAGAACACACCCCCACCCAATCAGAACACAGCCAAGCCCCCACCCAATCAAGTCACACCCCCACTAGCAGTTAAAAGGAAGAAGCAGCTGCAAGCTCACATCACTCTGAGAAGCGCAGAGCTGAAGACCAAGCCTGAAGATGATGAATGAGACTTCATCAAAACGTTGCCTAGATACTTCCAATCTTACATGGGAGAAAACCCGAATAACCAAAGATCCACATACAAATACCCGCGAGAACCTCAGAAAACATATGTGTGTGTGTGTGTGTGTGTGTGTGTATGTATATGTATATGTATATGTATATGTATATGTATATGTATATGTATATGTATATGTATATGTATATGTATATGTATATGTATATGTATATGTATATGTATATGTATGTAGGTCTAGGTGTGTTCGGGTCTTTTCCTATGTAAGATTAAGAGTATCTTGGCAACGTTTCGGCGAGATCCAACTTGTCATCCTCAGTCTGGTGCTTTCGGCTTCGTGCCAGTGCAAGCAGTGTGTGATCGGAGCTGCCGTCTCTATAAATACTGGTGGTGGAGGCTGGTGTGCTGGGCTGGTTGGCTGTGCTGCTGCCTCTTGATTGGTTGATGGAGTTGATGTTGTTATAATGGGCTGTGTGATGGCCTTGTGAGTTTTGTTGTGGAGATATCCTGGATCTTGTGCTGTAATCTCCTGGGTCATTTGTTTTGTAATGATCTTTTTTCCATTAGCCTCTCGTGTTTTAATGGCTTGGGTAATGGGTTGTGTGATGGACTTGTGAGTTCTTTTGTTGTGGTATCCTGGGTCCTGCATTGTAATCTCCTGGGTCATTTGTGTTTTGATCTCTTTTCCATTATACTCCTGTGTAGTAACGGCTTGGGTAATGGGTTGTGTGATGACCTTGTGAGACTTATTGCTGTGGTATCCTTGGTCTTGTGCTGTGACATCCTGGGTCATTTACTGTGTTGCAACTTCTTGAGTTCTTGTGATGTAATTTCCTGAGTTTTCTGATGTGATATCCTGAGCGGGCTGTGATGTAGCATTTTGGGTTTTAGTCTGGCTTTGAGTTTGGGGTCTGGGTCTGGGTCTGTGTTCTTGGTGTGTGTCCGCCTGTTTGGTTTTGGGGTTGGGGTGTGTGACAGCTGGTGAGGCAGCCATGGTCTGTTTTCTGGAAGGTGGTTGTCCTTCGTTTATAGGATGGGCTTGGGCCTGGGTCTGATGAGGGGGATTGGCAGTGGTGTCCCATGTTGTTTTGGGTCTGGTGTTGGTTTTCGTGGCTGGGACTCATTTGTTGGTGAGGGCTAGCTTCCAGATGTCTGGTAGGCAGGAGGTATCATCCCGTCTATTCATGTTATGGGGGTGTTTCTCTATCTCGATGGCTTCCCTGATTATTCTCTTGCTGGAGTGTTCAGTGTTGGATATTAATTTGGTTCCTTCGAAATTAATTTCATGTCCTGTGGCTTTAAGGTGCTGGAAGAGGGAGGAAATATTTTCTTCTCTTCTGACTGTGTTTTTGTGTTCTGCAATGCGTGCATTTATTCTCCTGTTGGTTTGTCCAATGTATGTGGCTGGGCAATTGTTGCATGGTATTTCATAAACTCCTTGGTTTTCTAGCTGGATCTTGTCTTTGGGATTTCTTAGGATGTTGGCTATTTTTTGGTCAGTGCCGAAGGCTGTCCTGACATTGTGTTTGTGGAGAATTTTGCTGATTTTGTCTGTGGTGCCTTTGATGTAGGGGAGGAGTGCGATACTGTTGTGTTTGAGCTGGAGGTATTGGCGGGATCTGGGCACAAACAAATACCCCCTAATACCTCCAGCTCAAATACACCCCAACCAGGCACCCAGATGAAACCTAGCTTCCTAATAAATGATAGCCATCCATTTACTCGGAGCCAAGCTGCACTAAAAGCCTCCAATACAGGAACACAATGTTGCCAGCCAATCAAGACCAAAAAAAGCCACAAACAGACAGAGGATATTAGAAACACTAATCAAGCAGAACACAAAAAACTCCAAGACCAATAAACACAGACCAAGACTCCCAACCAATCAGGATGAAGAAAAAAACATTCTGGAACAACAGTAGGCTAGCCCCAAATTTAAAACTGAAACGGCTGTGAAAGTTTGACTCACAGACGAACACAATATAGAAGCCTGATGATGGCAGATGAGATTCTGCCGAAATGTTGCTACAACTTTAAAAGTACAACTATAATGACATGGGAAAATACCTGAACAAAGCTGAATGCCATACATGTAAGTACCCGCGAAAACTTAAGAAAACACACACACACACACACACACATATATGTATATGTATTGTGTGTGTGTCTGTGTGTGTGTGTGTATAAATATATATGCATACACACACAGATATATATATATATACATATATATATATATATATAATACAAATTAAATGGTCATTAAGTCTTGCTTGCATATTAACAGAGAAGTATGATAATATTATATTTGACAGATTTGTAAGAAATCATAAATACAGAAATTATGGCAAATTTTACGAGGGAGGCTCGTACAACAGCTAATAGACTTCAATTCTCAGCCTACGTTGACATTTGGGGGGGAGGGAGGAAATCTAGTTACAAATTTGATAACAGATTACTAGTCAGGCTGGAAGCCAGCCACCTGATTAAGGCAATTTAAATGCTTGCAAAGTGGCAAGATTAAAATCAAATAAGTGCCAATTTTTCCCCTCCCTTTGCCTCACTTAACTTTCCCTGGATTCGTTCCTTAACTACCAGGTGGCAGAGAAGTCTGGCTAATTTCCTTCCACGCCAATTACCCCAGGATGGTTTTTAGGGTGAAGCAGAATAATTACTGCACTATCAGTCCAAAATGGGACACTTAATGTGTTGAAGAGAGATTTTGAGCCTTAGCAGGGGACGCGGCTGCCTCGAGCATCGTGTGTATTTGGTACCAAATCCAAAGAGTCAGGCAAAGAGGCTAGACTTCTGGAGTTAACTCTTAGGCAAGAAGGATGCAAATGCCCAAGGTGAACAAAAAGCAAAGGGAAAAACTCCTGGGAAGATATGGAATGAGCTAATTCCAGATCCAGGTTGGGTAGCAGGCTGTGGGCAAAGCTAGGCAGGTTATGGAAATCTTATTTATCACCTATCTCCAAGACAGCCTTTATCACAACTCTGCCTTCAAAACTTAAATCCATGGCAGAGAAAGAAACAATACCAGAGATATCTGTAAAAGGACAACAAATGGTTAAGTGTAGTAGCCATCATCCTCATCATCCTGATGTCTCCTTCAAGTGATACATTCATGTCATTTTCTTGGTTTCCCCCTGTCGTCTTCTTGGATGCTTTTTCAACCTCCCAGCCTAGCTCTTAATTTTGTTAGTAATCTCTCTTCCAAATACTAGCCAGGTCTAATCCTCCTTTTCTGAGCTCACTCAAGGACAGTCAAGGGCAACAAGATGCTTTGAAAACAACGGACAGGATGGGTGAAGCGGTCCTTTTCTTCAATTGATTTTCAGCATTAAAACAGGCTTGCATAAGGTGTGACACCCCTCCCCGCCAAAGACAAAGGCAGGCAAAAGAGTTAGTGGAGATATCTGTTTAGGGTTAGAAGATGGCATAGCAACTCTACTTTAGTGATTTGAAGATCACAGCTAACCAAATATGGTCTACCTTCCCTGGGCAGAAGTTTTCCAAGGCAAGATCCTCTAGGCAATAGAAAAAGTATATAGCTGCTCCAGAAATAAAGACAGTGACAGTGACCAGTATAGTTTCTATCAGGATGTTTAGATGATCCATAACACAGTTCTCAGTCCTCTAATATACTTGGCCAGCAAAGTTCTTAGGTTGTTTCCTTCCCTTAAAGGTCTGGACGACACACATCAATGTAAGAATATTTAAGGAGACTTCTTTCTTCTCGTAATGATCAAGCAGAGACCTCCGGAAGTCCAACTCTGGAAATGCCACAAGACACGAAGGACCTTCTAAGATGAAAGATGAAGGTTGGATTGTCCCTCCAGAAATGTTGCTAGATGTGAGAGTGCTTTTAAGGTGGCTGCCGGTGGGGAAAATGGCTCAGTGATTAAACATGCTGAGCTTGTCAGCTGGAAAACTGACAGCCCAGGTTTGAGACCTGAGTGCCACGTGAGCTCTTGTTCCTGCCCACCTAGCAGTTCAAAAACATGAAAATACGAGTAGATGAATAGGTACCACTTCAGGGGGAAGGTAACAGCATTCTCTGCAGGTTGGTATATAGTCATGCTGGTCACATGACCATGGAAAGGGTTTTTGGACAACACTGACTCCTCCAGCTAAGAAACAGAGTTGAGTAACTCCTCCTAGAGTTGGATGCAACTGGAAAGGGGAAACCTTTACCTTCACCAAAGGTCACTGGATTTCCTTGTTTTTCTTTGAAGACATTTCTCTTCTCATCCAAGAAGCTTCTTCAGCAGGAAGAGGGGCAACTTCTCTTCAATCAGTGTGCATTGCGTGTATGTACACACATAGACCCACACATAGACACACACACACACACACCAAGTTAAATATACATTAAATTAAAAAAGTATTCAGTATGAATAGCAAGCATTTGTTTGAAGACACTCTGCAAGCAAGAACAGAATAGTGGTGAGATGGGTAAGACTAATACCAGCAAAGCAATCCTATGCAACAATCCTATGGTAATCCTACAGATACGATAGGATTACTTGTCCTTGGTAGTTTATATACCAAGTTTTTTTTTCTTTTTTGTGGGTGGGGATGGGGAATGGGGTAAGATTGGAGGAGAACTGCAGCCTTCCTGAAAATCTGAAACGACTTATTACTTAATACTCTGCTGTACCAACCACGAGTGAAGCATTATCTTCCATCTGGTGAATTTGCGCTTGATTTCTTTAATGATGATTATCGGAATGTAAATTATGTACTCCAGCCAAGAATTCTGGAAGGTCGTTCTTATAAAAAGAGAAAGATGATTTAAAAAAAAAAATCAAAATCATTATAGTTGGAAAGGGGATCCTGGCAGTGTTCGCTTTTTACAAACAGCAAACAACACACACACACACCCCTCCTCCTTCATCATCTCTTTGCCTTCTTGGTTTTCTGATTATTTAATGGAATATTGATTTATGATTGCACGTAGCAGATGGTTTGTGATAATGCTAGCTAAAATCAGGCTCTTCAAAAGAAAATCTCTGTCTTAAGAAGGTTTCTCCAACCTCATAATGTGTTTGGCACTCTTGTAGTCTAACTAGATCCTCTGGGGATTCAGGACTGTCACTGACCTATATCTTCCCTGTATTTTATACAATACTGCTACATTCAGCACACTTTCTGTCTCTGATTCTCTGAATCTTTGCTGGCAGCAAATGCTGAATGCAATAATATTATGCTTTGACTTTTTTATTTTTGCTCTACAAATTAGACTGTGCTAAGATAATGCACATAAATATAAACCCAATTTCTAACATTTCTTAATCAAATTTAGCAAATTGGCTCAGGTTCCATGCTTGATCATGCTCTTTGGTACAGCTGAAAGAAACACAACTTTGTGGAGGAGGTCTCATCTGATTTCTGGTAGTCTTTGATTTGTGACCAATTGCTTAGTGACTGTTCAAAGTTACGACAGAACCTGAAAAAGGTACTTACGATCTGGTAGCCATACCTCCCCACTCCATTGTCATGTGATCACATTTTGGGTGCTTGGCAACCAGACTGCTTATACAATCATTTGTAAAGTAGCATCACGTGATTGTGATTTATGATTTTTTGCCAGAAATTGGTGTTTACTTCTGATTTCTGGATAGTGAACAATAGTTTTGCTTAACGACTACAGTGTTTGCTGAATAGAAATAATAGAATGGAATAGAGTAGAGTAGAATAGGAAAGAAAAGAAATTAGAATAGAACAGAACAGAACAGAACAGAACAGAACAGAACAGAACAGAACAGAACAGAATAGAATAGAATAGAATAGAATAGAATAGAATAGAATAGAATAGAATAGAATAGAATTCTTTATTGGCCAAGTGTGATTGGACACACAAGGAACTTGTCTTTGGTTCATAAAGTATACATAAAAATACATTCATCAACAATCATAAGATATAAGTGATAGACATAGGATACTAAATAAGCAATCAAATCATACTAGGAAACTAAATAAAACAATATAAATCATAAAGATACAAGCAACAAGGTTGTAGTCATAAGTAGGAGGAGATAGGTAATAGGAAGGAAGGATGATCAAAGCATTCACTTCATGGCTATAACATTTGCTTAATGACCGTCACAAAAAGGTAATAAAATTGGGCATAGTCACACAGGCCACCCTTGACTTATAACCATAATTGTGTGCCCAATTACAGTTGTAAGTCAATTATTACCTAAATGCACATGGGAATGTGCATTTATAGGCCATATCTGCTGATGAAGTTTATTGGGTAAAGGGTATACCTGTAAAATTTAAGGGGTAATAAATAGAAAATGTATCCTCATACACTGAAGTGGGATTTTCTTAAGTTGGTTGAATCAATTATTTGCTTTCATAAAGGATTTTCTAGCATCCGAAATGGGCCCTATGATCAGACAGGAACAAACATTATGTTGTACTGTTTGATTGCTTCAACAATTCTTCATCACAATGAATAAGTAACCATCGGGGGTTCAGAAGTACTTCTTAATGTTTATGAGGTTCATTGGAAAGTGTCCTGCAGACAACGCTATTTCCTCAATACACTCTGAAATGATCTATGTCTCCAAGTTCCTGATATCACTTGAGACTTTCAAGAACAGATTGGATTCCCATCTGTCAGAAATGATGTAGAGTCTCCTACTTGGGCAAGGGGTTGGACTAGATGACCTACAAGGTCCCTTCCAACTCGATTACCTGTTATTTTCAAACTGGTGAGAATAAGCTTCTGATGTATGCCTCTTCACTAACTCAGATACTTGCACCTTTGGGAATGTATTTTTGCATGGAAGATTGACATCCTTGTTGTGTATGTACCATAGTTAATAAAAGTATGAGCTTGAGGTAAAGTGCAGGGTTCTGGCCCTGCACTTCTGATTGGCTGTTAGGTGGCCAGATCGGATTGGTTAGTTCTTAGGAATCCGATTGGCCCTTAACAGAGGATTATTATTGGTTAAAAGAGCTGGCATTCACAGCTCGCTATTGGACAATTCTCACAAGGGTTGCCTATATAAGGCAGAGTTCACTGTTGTTGTTTTGAGAAGTCACTATGCAATAAAGAGCTGAAAGTTCACTTTCAGAGGCTGTCACCATTTACTCCGACCCATGTCCAAGTACTTAATACTGGCGACGAGGATGGGATGTGGAGACGTCTGAAACTAAGAAGCTAGGAAGCGATACCGAGCATGTGATAAGACGACACCAACAACGGAACCATGTCCGGCGGCATCGTACCACCCGCTCCGTTCGATCCGAACCAAGAGGATTGGGAATCCTACATGGATCGCTTCCAAATGTTTTTCGAGACGAATAATTTGAAGGACACCACACCAGCAAAAAAGCGGGCACTGTTCCTGATGCACTGCAGCCCAGCTGTATTTAAAATGGCTAAAGCACTCGCCAAACCTCGAGAAGTGAAAGCCATGACCTCGAACCCATCCTGAGAGACCATTACGCGCCAACCGTGCCTACACTTGTGAGACGCCATGAGTTTTATCAGAGAAACCAGCGAAAAGGAGAGAGCGTGGCCAATTTCGTGGCGGACCTCCGGAATTTAGGGGGCCTCTGCGGATTCGCCGATTTAGAAGAAGCACTAAGAGATCGAGTAATTCTGGGATTAGATGCACTAGGCGTGCAAAGTAAGCTGATGGTGAAAGGCGACATCAGCCTTGCTGACACCATCACCGAAGCCACGGCTGCGGAGGCGACCAAAAAGTCGGCTGCACAATTACAGCGAAGCCACACTCCAGCAACACAACTGACTGGCGAAATCTCACCCAACTCAGAAGGGCAGCGACTAACGACGCACCACGAGGACCTCTCTTCGTCGTCAGACAGCGACGAAGAAGGGGTCTGTTAGGGATAACATTGTTTACCCTAACTGGTTTAGGTAAATAATAATATGTAATCATAGTTTGTATGTTAAAGTGTCTGCAACTTTAACTGTGGGATAGTAATTAAGGGAGTGGTTGTGAAAGCACTTTAAAAGAAGCAAGACTGCAGCTTGCTCTCTCTCTGGCTTTGATGATCCCTGATTACTGCAAGGACTCAAGACTGCATTGCTCGAACGGGAGAGAAAACAAAGGACTGACTTGTAAATGAACTGACATAGGATATTCTACACGGACTTTGCTAACTGAATATCCCTGAATGGACTGACTAAATGATACATGACTATTGGACTGTTATTTTGACTATGCTATGAACTCATAATGGAATAAACTATATTTTTGATAGCACAAGCGTATCTGTTATTTTTACTGTATGTTAATAAACATACAAGCTTAGCTCACTCATTTATCTGTGTGCCTATCTGACTAACGCTGCACATTCTGTTTAGCTTGTCTCCCTAACCCTGGTTGGGGAAACCAGGCTTAACAGGGTCCATCGACTGTGGTCCGACTGGGACCCTCACCCTAAGCCCTTATGCCCTTGCACTGGCTGTGGAGCAAACCATGCCAGGGCCGAATGTAAATTCCGCGTCGCACTCTGCCATGAGTGCGGGAAACGAGGCCACATCAGCTGGGTCTGCCGCAGCTTACCAGGACCCAGCCAGAACTCAAAAGGGGCCAACTATCGCCAATCGACAGGAAACCGTCCTGTAAGGCGAGAGCCAGTAAACCACTCCTACAGAAATTGAGCTTTGCAAAAAGAAGAGGCTCACCATACTATCACTATAGGTCACGCTTCAGTTTTGGACACTAAGAAAATCCGAGTCACGGTAGCCATCGAGAACCAGCGTTACCACATGGAGGTAGACTCGGGATTGTCCCTCTCGATGGTGTCTTGGAAGACACTCAAGCAACTTATCCCCACAATCCAACACCAAGACCTCCAATTTCAATGCCTCATCCTCAAGGACTACCAAGGAAATCGAATCCCCATGGTCAGGCCCTGCCGAGTCCGAGCCTCCTTCAAAAAGCATACAGTGTACTTTCCTTTAACGATCATCGATAGAGATAGGCCTAGTCTGTTAGGCCTCCAATGGTTCGCGCCACTTGGCATCGAAGTGGCCGGCATGAACCGAGTCGGTGGTTGTCAGTGGGAGGAAGACCTTATTTCTCAGTTCAGCGACGTCTTCGCAGACCATTTAGGTGAGTATAAAGGGACCCCAATCTCATTTAGTCTAGATCCAAAAGTAGCCCCTATTCGCTTGAAGCCCCGTCGAGTTCCATTCGCTCTTAAAGCTAAGATCGACGAACAACTCGACAAGCTAATTGCTCAAGGGGTGTTGAAGCCCATTGATCACTCTCCATGGGAAACCCCTATTGTAACACCCATTAAGCCAGATGGGTCAATCCGAATTTGTGGGGACTACCGGGCCACTTTAAACCACGCCCTACAGCAGAATGCGTATCCAGTTCCGGTGGTGCAGCACCTCCTCCATTCCTTGGGGGGCGGAAAGGTTTTCGCTAAATTAGATTTAGCTCAAGCTTATCAACAACTACCAGTGGATGAAAAGACAGCCCAAGCCCAAACAATTGTAACGCACAGAGATGCTTTTAAATGTACTCGATTGCAATTTGGGGTTAGTGTAGCCCCGGAGATATTACAAAGCCTCATGGAAAGGTTGTTACAGGGAATCAAGGGCGTGGTTCCGTATTTTGATGACGTATTAATTGCAGCCCCTACCAAAAATATCTTGCAGGATCGTTTGAAATGTGTTCTTAAAAAATTCCAAGAGGCAGGGCTTAAGGTGAAAAAAAATAAATGTCACTTATATACTGGCAGTGTTGAGTTTCTTGGGTATCGGATTGATAGCCAGGGCATTCATCCTACCGAAAGTAAATTAAAGGTGATAAAAATGCTCTCAGGCCACGTAACAAGGCCGATCTCCAGGCATTCTTAGGCCTCATTAATTTCTATAATGTATTTTTACCGCACAAGGCGACTGTTGCTGAACTGTTACACCGGTTATTAGATAAAAAAGCATTGTGGGTATGGGGTTACCGGGAAGAACAAGCGTTCCGGAATGTTAAAAAATTGCTCACATCTGACTCTGTACTTATGCAGTATAACGAGACTTTACCATTAGTTATAACCTGCGATGCCTCGCCCTTCAGGGTGGGCGCCATTTTGAGTCATGTACTGCCTAATGGGAACGAAGCCCCTGTTGCATACTTTTCGAAGACTCTTTCACAAGCAGAGCGGAACTATGGACAAATTGATAAAGAAGCTCTCGCAATCATTTCAGCTGTAAGGAAATTTCATCAATATGTGTATGGAAGGACATTTACCATTATAACGGACCACAAACCATTGCTAGGGATAATAGCTGGGGACAAGCCAACCCCCTACATATTATCCCCTAGAATGACCTGATGGTCAGAATTCCTAGCTGCTTATAATTATTGCCTGCAATATCGCCCGGGGAAAGCCATTCCCCACGCCGACGCATTAAGCCAAGCACCGCTTCCAGAGGCTCTCGACGATCCGGCACCAACGGAAACCACGTTGCAGATCGAAACACTCAACTCGCCGCCTATGACCGCCCAAGACATCGGGAGAGAAATCAAACGAGACCACATCCTAGCTCGAGTCCTAGGCTGGGTAGAACGCGGATGGCCATTGGACCAAGTCCCAGATGACTTCGCGCTGTTTAAAGCAAGACAGATTGAACTTTTTTCCCAAAAAGGCTCTGTCAACTGGGGCGATAGAGTCGTTGTCCCAGAATGACTCCGGAAGACGCTGCTACAAATTCTGCTCAAGGGCCACCCCAGCATCGTGCGGATGAAAGCGCTTGCACGAAGCTACGCATGGTGGCCGGGCATGGACCAGCAAATCGAGCAGTGGGTCAAAGTGTGTACCAATTGCCAACAAGCCAGCAACGCCCCACCAAAAGCCATGCCTACTGAATGGGAGACGCCACGTGGACCCTGGTCCAGAATCCACCTGGATATACCTTCCTGACAGTCGAGGCATACTCCAATTGGTTAGAAATTCATCGTGTGACGGCTACAACTTCCGAGGCAGTGATCCAGATCCTAAATAGACTCTTTGCAACTCACGGATTGCCTGACATCCTGTTGTCCGATAACGGGCCACAGTTTATGGCACTAATGTTTGAGCAGTACCTTGCTGACCGCGGCATCTGCCATGCGCTCACCTCGCTTGTGCACCCTGCGACCAATGGCTGAGTGGAATGCATGGTCCAATTTGTTAAAAAGACCTTGCAAAAAATGGACTATGACAATATTGATGACAAGGTCAACCAAATTCTCTTTTTGCAACACATAACTCCACATAGCATCACCGGCAGAACTCTCGTGGAACTACTGATGGGACGAAGACTCCGCTCCCACCTCGACCGGTTGCACCCTGCTTACAAACTGGAAAAGCCAATAGGATCCAGTGGCCGCTATCGCACCTTCCAGGTAGGAGGCCATGTTTACGCACAAAACTTATCAGGTGATCTGTATTGGATAGAGGCAACGGTAGTACGAGTGACCGTCCCCAAATCCTACGTAGTGAAATGCTGTGACAATAGACTGTGGAAACGGCATATCGACCAATTACGGTCACGACTCATAACGGCCAGTCAACAACTCCCCCATGACCAAACCGAGGGGGGGGGAGGTACAGAAGAAGATGACGTTCCAGGGAACCTGCTCGAAGGGAGCGACGAACTGAGTGATACTCAGGAAATGGAGCAGGAAGGAGAATCGTTTGCACTGCAAGAAATTGCACCTGAGCAAGAAGCAGATCCACTGCCAAACAACAATCTACCTCAACAGGATTGCAATCAACCAGTCCAACGAAAATCCGAAAGACTCAAAAGACAACCGTCCTATTTGAAGGACTATATAACTACACTGTAATTAAGAAGCCAGGGGGAAGGGGTGTTGTGTATGTACCATAGTTAATAAAAGTATGAGCTTGAGGTAAAGTGCAGGGTTCTGGCCCTGCACTTCTGATTGGCTGTTAGGCGGCCAGATTGGATTGGTTAGTTCTTAGGAATCCGATTGGCCCTTAACAGAGGATTATTATTCATTAAAAGAGCTAGCATTCATAGCTCGCTATTGGACAATTCTCACAAAGGTTGCCTATATAAGGCAGGGTTCACTGTTGTTGTTTTGAGAAGTCACTATGCAATAAAGAGCTGAAAGTTCACATTCAGAGGCTGTCTCCATTTACTCCGACCCATGTCCAAGTACTTAATAATCTTTATAAGTGTGAAAGCTAGCCAGATTTAATCACATATCATTGAATGTCTTGTGGCATCTGTTCCCCTGCCCCTTCCTTACTCGGTCAAGAAAATGGTGTATGAGATCTTAGATGATCTTTTAGAAGGGTTTTCTTTCCTATTTTGACACCCAGAATTCCCAAGTCAGCCAGGAAAGGCTGTTCTACACTGCAACAGAACAGGTTCAGGCCACTACAAAATATTTCTGAAGGCTCTGATAAAGTTGGAGGTTGTAATTTCTTGCAGGACCAGCAGCTAAAAAACACAGATTTGTCAATGCAACTATTTGTAGCTACCTTACCATAGCTAATTAGATTCATCCAGAAAGATGACATTACCAGAGACTTCTCAGAAAGCAATAACTGAATGAAAAACTGCTGGTGACCTTCTACTGCTGCACCATAGAGAGTATCTTAACTTACTGCACCTCTGTATGGTTTGCCAATTGCACAGTGGCAGATAGGAGAGCATTCCAGAGGGTTAATATCATTGCCCAGAGGATCATTGGTTGCCCTCTCCCCTCTTTGGAAGAGCTTTATAGCTCCCGCTGTCTTAAGAAAGTTCAAAACATTCTCAAAGATTCATCTCATCCTGGGAACCCCTTTTTTTGAACTATTACCATCTGGAAGACGGTACAGAATAATAAAAACAAGGACAAATAGCCTGAAAAACAGCTTCTATTCCAGGACAGTAGCTCTGTTGAATTCTACTGTATAGGGCAGTGTTGGTGTGGTGTCGGGGGTTTTCAATTCAATGTGTGGAGTGTGAAGGATGTGTGCTTGTGTTTATTTGCATGGTCATGATGTGCATTGAAGATGGTGTTTGATTTCATTGTACGAGGCGCAATGACAATAAACTAAACTAAACTAAATTAAACTAAAGAGAAAACATGGAAAGGAAAGACAATATGATAAATAAGAATTAGACAGGTGGCCATCAAACTACTTTGATTGTGTTATGTTTCCACAGCCAAATTTTTACTAAACTTTGATAGCATCAAATGCCACCAATTTTATGCAGAGTGTGCATCTTCCCAAGACTCCCAGGCATACACAATCACACTCATGCAAACTCAATTTCAAGAACACAGTTTCTCACGGAGATGTATTTACTATGGGGTCTGTAATAATTACACCTTCACTTGGAGGATAAAAATAAAAACCCTTAGGAATTTGACTCTTGCCTAGCAGAGTTCTCCTCAAACATTTTCTGTCGATGTGCAACATTTGTGAAGTACTCTTTAGTGGCAAGACAATTATCTGATTCTGCTAATAAATGAATGCACTAGTAGTCATTTTTAATTGAACAATTATAGGATATTGCACTGTCAGTTGATTATGGAAGTCATTTCATAAATGTCAAAAATCTCTTTAAATGAATTATAGAGCTCCAAAATAACTCCGGCAATCAGCCAGCAATAACACAATAATCTGTTTACCCTGTTGTCAGGCATGCTATCAACAGCTTTCTTCTGCTTTTAAGGGGAGGAAACTGCATCTTAAGGATTATACTCCAGCTCTGACTTCGGCAACCACCTCTGCTCTGATTAATAAAGATTTTGAGTGCTGTCAAGAGCTCTGTCGTGTATCAGATAGTAAGATGAAATACAAGAAGTATTAAGGGAGGGAAAAAAGACATAGCGATACATTGTGTGTGTGTGTTTATACATGTAAAGGAGAAGTCTGAAATGATATTTCAGGGCTCCATTTATAAGCTATCAAGGGCTGCTATGAACTTCAATATGAAGTTTAATTCCTGAAAATATGAATGGCGTGAATGGTAAAATAAAGTCTCCTTCATATCGAGCTTAGTTTGTGATAACTTAACGAACTTCAAAGTTTTCTTGACAAGAACTGGGAAGTGGTTGGCATTCCTTTTGGGGAATGTCTAATCCAGTGGTGGGATTCAAGGTTTTTTTTTTACTACCAGTTCTGTGATCGTGACAGGGGAAGGATACTGTAAAATCTCCATTCTCATCCCACTCCAGGGGATGGAAACAGTAAAACAAGGGTCCTCACTTGGCAAGTTTAAGACTTGTGGGCTTTAACTCCCAGAATTCCTGAGCTAACATGATTGGAGGAGGAATTCTGGGAGTTGAAGTCCACAAGTCTTAAAGCTGTCAAGTTTGAAGAAACCTGCTGTAAAATCCCCATTTCCTCCCCATTCATGGCGGAAAGTTACTGCAAAATTCCCATTCCCTCCCCACCCCACTAACCTGCTTTTCAGCTCCATTCTCCTGTGCAGGGCAACAAAAGAAGACCCAGCTGATCAGCTGGGACTTGGGAGAGAATAGATAGGGATGGGGCCAGTCAGAGGTGGCATTTGCCAGTTCTCCAAACTATTCAAAATTTCTACTACCGGTTCTCCAGAACTGGTGAGAATCTGTTGAATACTGCCTCTGGTTTAATCTATGGTTCATGGGAATGTCTAATCTATGCTAAGGAAGTCTAGCTCTATTTAAACTTCAGATCAGTTATGATTAGCACTTTAGCCACTAGACCAGATAACTCTATTTACTTAGAGAGCCAGTTTGGTCTAAGGTCATGGGTCTTAACCTTTTTGTCATCTGCCCCCCCCCCCCCCCTTTAAATACCTTTTGTAGCCATGGATCCCCAAGACTTAACTCAATATTTAACTCATAACATTTCTTCAACTCAATCCCCTGTGACACACTGAGGCCCATCAAGGCTCCATGGATTACAGGTTGAGAACCACAGGTCTAGTGACTAAGGTGCCAGTAGCCAAGATGCTAAGATGCTACTAGATAAGAAGCAGAGAAACCTGATGTCATGACCCTGTTTGAGTCTGAATCTTCAGAGGAAGATGAGCTGGAACTGGAGTTGACAGAGATCAAAGGGGACGTTGGCTTAGGAGGAATGTGAGGAGAAGCAGGCCGAGTCAAGCCTTTCAGGATTGGGACAACTTGGAGGCAGGGAGGAAGGGGGACAGGATGACCAAGAGAGACTAAGCAGTGAACATTAGAGACAGAGCTCAGGTGATGAGCAAGGACTACCCCCTCCTGATCCTTGAGCATGGAGAGTGAAGAGAAGGAGAGAACAGCACCAGCTGACTCGACAACTCGGGAACAGAGCACCCTGCCCCTCTCCACAAGTAACAATCTCTTCAGTGCAGTCTAAAATGCCTCCTTATTGATTTCAATCTTTTTGTAGGGGTTACATGGCCAAATAATGGGTGTGCTGGATTGTATAATACAGGGGTGTCAAACCCAAGTTCATTGAGGACTGCATCAGGGTTGTGTTTGACCTCGGGGAGACAGGATGGGCGTGACCAGCTTGATGTCACTCATGTTGGGGTGCCTGTGGTGGCGCCAAGTGCTCTGCCAGTGAAAACTGACTCCCGACCTCCATTTTTGGCAACCTTCTCCCATTTTTTGCTGGCAGAGGCACCACAGGCCATTCCTTCACTGCTTCCAGAGCAGCCCTGTGAACCATTTCTAAGCATCCCACGGGGCCACATTCAGCCCACAGGCCTTGACCTTGACATCCCTGGCCTAATACTTTTCCATATACTACATCTTATACCACAGTCTTAAAGTTGCTAAGACACTGCCCTAGAGTCTCTTTGTGGGCATTGTGTCAAATAAAGGAGGATATTTGTAAATCAGGGATGAAATGAGGGGTCACTGGTGCTCTCTGAGCTTCCTAGGCAAAATTTAGGCGAAATTTCCTAACTGTTGGAACAATTCATCAGTGGGATGATTTGCCTCCAGAAATTGTGGGTGCTCCAACCCTGGAAGTTTTAAAGAAGAGATTGGACAACCATTTGTCTGGAATGGTATAGGATCTCCTGCCTGAGCAGGAGGCTGGACTAGAAGATCTCTGGGGTCTCTTCCAACTCTGTTATTCTGTTATTTCTGATACTGGTGGGGCTAGACACCAAAATCAGCTTGCCTCTCTAACCCCCAGGAAAAAAAAGCAATGGCAAACTTCTTTTGAAAAAGCTGCCAAGAAAACTGTTTGGGTTGGACCATGTAATTGTCAGGAGTCAGCATTGATTTGAAAGCACCTCCCTCCTTCTCTCTTCCCCACCATGATTAACTAGATGCTACATCAAAGCGTTAACACATGTGTTCCTGTTTACAACATGGCAGGATTTGTTGTCACTTTCATCCAATACGAAAGCCAACTTTCTGAGGGCGTTATTGAAGATTTCCTTGTGCCCTAGTTTCTGCACTCACCATTTCAGTCAGTGTGTTGTGATGCAGCTATATTGCTTTGGCGCATTATTGGTAATTACAGTGTCAGCTTTGGAAGCCGTATTAGCACCAGAAGCTTCTATGCTGCTGCCACATTCTTGAGTGTGGGAAGATGGGAGGGAGGATTTCATGGAGTCTATGTGGTTAGACATAATAGCATTCTTCTTTAAAGTCAAGGTCATGTTATTCCTGCACCTGGCTGAGGAGTAGTAGAGGGGCTGTCTCAAGTTGGAATGGATGATGATTGGGGCATGGGATGGAATGGTAGGTACAGGGGATGGATTTGTAATTTTTTTCTTATTGGAGGAAAATCCGGAACTTTCAGATTCGGGATTTCCCAGATGTGCCCATATGCCTACTCTAATAAAAGGATAAAATAATTTATGAACTTTGTAATTGTCCCAAAGGTGCTTTTACAAATGGCAACTGGATTTTCTTGGTTTTTTTTTTTTCCTTGAAAATGTTTTCTTCAGAAGAAACTTTTTAGACAAGAAGCGTCATAGATGAGAAGTGAAATGTTTTCAAGGAAAAAAAATAAGAAAGTCTAGTTGACTTTTGGGAAAACATCTCAGGGACAACCGAAGCATAGTTGATTGAGATTCTCCATAGACAACACTGTGCTCACAAACAGATTACTGTGTGATCAGTTTTAGACTGGCAGCTTCGAGAAACACCCTTGCCCTAAGGAATACTCTAAGGCAGTTCGTCACCAACCGGTGGTCCGCCTCTCACTGGTGGTCCATGAGAAAATTTGGGTGGTCCGCAGAAAAATGAAACCCCTGGAGCAACCCCCCTCAAAGCAATTAATCCAAGCTGTGAGGGAACACAAGGCTGCACTTCCCACATGGTCCACGGGAACACAAGACTTCCATTGAGAACAACACGAGGTAGTGAGGGGAGGGGGGAAAGGGCGGAGGGGGGGAACTTGCCCCACGTGCCCCACGTGCCCCACACGCCTGGCCTGGCCACCGGGCTGCTTCTCTTCACTTCTTTCTTTCTTCTGCTTTTGGCTACACACAAGGAAAGCAGCAAAAGTCTTTCTTTCTCTCCCCCAAACTCTGCCAGAAATGAGTCTTTGGAACCCTGCAAGGCATCCTGCTCCAAGAGGCTGCGCTAATGTGACAAGTTTCACAAAGACTCATTTCTGATGGAATTTGGGGGAGAGAAAGAAAGACTTCTGCTGCTTCTGCTGCTTTCCTTGCATGAAGCCTGAGAATGGAGCTCAAAAGCAAGCGAGGAATGGGGCTGCTGCCTTGGAGGGGGTTGTTGTGAACTAATAAAACACTCAAATAAAGTTTATCAAAAGCTTTAGAAAAGAGCAGGGTTCTAGCCCTGCACTTCTGATTGGCCGATAATAGCGATATCGGATGGGTCCATTCAGGAGAATCTGATTGGCTGTTCACGAGCCACTCTCATTGGTTAAGGGGGTTTACACTCCACGTTTCTTATTGGTTACTAGAGCAGCAGCTTGTCTATAAAAGGGCTGCTGTTGCTCTAGGGTTTTGCTCTGTTCAGAATGTTAAATAAAGAGTTGAAGTTCACTGTTCACCATCTCATCTCCGTTCCTTGTGACCATGCGCAGAACTTAACACTGGCCACGAGGATGGGATACGGAGATATCAGAGCTGACTGAACACTATAGAGCACTAAACAGAGCACGTGGCTGAAGGCGCATCAACGGCGGAAACCATGACTGGCGGCACCATACCACCCGCTCCATTCATCCCGGCACAAGAAGACTGGGACTCATACATGGACCAGTTCCAGATGTTTCCAGAGACCAACAACTTGAAGGATGCCACTGCTGGAAAAAAGCGAGCGGTATTCCTGACTCACTGCGGACCTGCAATTTTTAAGATGGCTAAGGCACTGGCAAAACCAACGCTTGTCCAAAGACATGAATTTTACCAGAGAGACCAGCGGAAAAGAGAAAGCATTGCAGATTTCATCGCAGATCTCCGGAACCTGGGAGGCCACTGTGGCTTCGCCGACCTCGAAGAAGCTCAAAGAGACCGAATAGTTCTGGGATTAGATGCACCACACGTGCAAAGTAAGCTGATGGCGAAAGGCGACATCAGCCTTGCAGACGCCATCGCTGACACTACTGCAGCAGAAGCAACCAGGAAGTCGGCTGCCCGAATGCGCTGCACCAACGCCCCGCTCCACCAACTCGCCGGCGAAACCTCACCTCGCCTTGAGGGACATGCAATGGCAACCCACCACAAGGACATCGAATCGTCATCAGAATGTGATGAGGAAGAAGTCAACTGGCTCCGGTCTGAACGAGACCAACACCACCAGCGTAACCAGAGACTGCAGTACCAATGCGCAGGTTGTGGGGCAAACCACCCACGATCAGACTGTAAATTCCTCGACGTGCTCTGCCATATTTGTGGGAAGAGAGACCACATCGGAAAGGTCTGTCGAAGCAAGCTAGGATCCAGCCCACTTCAGAAGGGGACCAACTACCACCAACCCACAGGAAGTTGTCCTGTGAATCGGGAACATTCGAACCACCAATGGAACAACCACTCCTACAGAAATAAACCACTAGCCCATTCAACGAAATGAGAAGAGGCACACCAAACCATCACGATTGGTCACGCCTCATCATTAGATGCAAAGAAGATCCGAGTGAAGGTCGCCATCGAAAACCAACCCTGCGTGATGGAAGTTGACTCAGGATCATCCCTCTCGATGGTTTCCTGGAAGACCCTTAAACAATTGATCCCTGCCGTCCGGCGGCAAGACCTCAGAACCCAAAGACTCATTCTCAAGGACTATCAAGGAAACCGAATTCCGGTCATTGGATCCAGCCTAGTTCAGGTCTCATCGTACTGCATCTTTACCATTGACTGTCGTTGACCATGATCAGCCTAGCTTGTTATGCCTTCAATGGTTTGCTCCACTTGGGATTGAGGTAGCCGGCATTTACCAAACCAGCAGCGACAACTGGGAGGAGGCCCTCGTCCAGGAATTCCAGGATGTCTTTGCAGATAAACTAGGCGAGTACAAGGGGATCCTGATATCATTTAACCTTAACCCTGAAGTATCCCCCATCCGCCTTAAGCCTTGTCGAGTACCTTTTGCCCTTAAACCAAAGATTGACGAGCAGCTTGATAAATTAATAGCCCAGGGTGTTTTAGAACCAACAGACCACGCTCGTTGGGAAACCCCAATCATAACACCCATCAAACCAGATGGATCGTTAAGGATTTGTGGGGACTACTGTGCCACCCTGAATCACGCCCTTCAACAGAACACTTACCTGGTGCCGGTGGTACAACACCTGCTCCATTCCCTGGGGGGCGGAAAAGTCTTCGCAAAAATGAATTTAGCACAGGCATACCAACAACTGCCTGTAGATAAAAAAACAGCAGAGGCACAAATGATCGTTACGCACCGAGGCGCCTTTAAGTGCAACCGACTCCAATTCGGAGTTAGCGTGGCCCCAGGGATCTTTCAGAGCTTGATGGAGAGACTATTACAGGGTATAAAAGGGGTCGTACCATTCTTTGATGACGTTTTAATTGCTGCCCCAAATAGAGAAATACTAATGGAGCATCTTAGACTGGTTCTCCAGAAATTTAGACTCTGGCCTTAAAGTTATAAAAAATAAATGTCAACTGTGTACTGATAAAGTAGAGTTCCTGGGGTACCTAATCGATAAACAAGGTATTCACCCCACCAGTAGCAAGTTAAGAGCAATCAAGAACACACCAAGACCCAGAAACAAGACTGATCTCCAAGCTTTCCTGGGGCTTATTAATTTTTACAACATCTTCCTGCCCCACAAAGCGACCATAGCTGAGCCCCTACATTGGCTTCTCGACAAAAAAGCAACCTGGGTTTGGGGGCACTGAGAGGAGCACGCGTTCCGACAAGTGAAAAACCTATTCAGTTCAGATGCTGTTTTAATGCAGCATAACGAGACTTTGCCTTTAACAATCACATGTGACGCGTCACCATTTGGAGTAGGAGCCATTTTGAGCCATGTGTTACCAAACAGTAGTGAAGCCCCGATTGCCTATTTTTCAAGAACTTTATCAAAGGCTGAACGTAACTACAGTCAAATCGATAAAGAGGCTCTTGCTGTTGTATCTGCTGTTAAACGGTTTCATGAATATGTTTATGGACAAGTGTTTACTATTGTTACCGACCACAAACCTTTGCTGGGGATTACAGCAGGAGACAAGCCAACCCCCTATATATTATCACCTAGAATGACTCGCTGGTCGGAGTTTTTGGCTGCCTACAATTATAAGCTGCAGCACCGCCCAGGGAAAGCCATTCCCCACGCTGATGCATTGAGCCATGCACCACTTCCGGAAACCGTTGATGACCCAGCTCCAACCCTTACAATGCTCCAGATTGAAACGCTACATTCACCGCCGTTAACAGCTGGAGATGTCGCGATCGAAACAAAACACGATCCTATCTTAAAGCAGGTTCTTAGCTGGGTCGAACGAGGATGGCCAGTAGATCAAACCTCTGACGACTTCATTCCCTTCAAGAATCGGCAAACGGAACTTTTTTCACAAAAGGGCTGCATCCTGTGGGGGGAAAGAGTCGTCGTCCCAGAGCGGTTACAATGAGCGGTATTAAAGACATTGCATGAGGGCCACCCCGGCATCGTGCGTATGAAAGCGCTCGCACGAAGCTACACGTGGTGGCCGGGCATCGACAAACAAATCAAAGCCTGGGTAAAGACTTGTTATAAGTGCCAGGAAATTAGCAATGCCCCACCAAAAGCAACTCCGACAGAATGGGAAACACCTCGGGGACCATGGTCCCACCTCCACATTGACTTTGCAGGATCTACTAAGGGACATACGTTCCTATTAACAGTGGATGCCTACTCAAACTGGCTCGAGATCCACGAAATGAAAAGTACCACAACCGAGTTCGTCATCCGGAAGTTGAACAGATTATTCGCGACGCATGGACTGCCAGATGTTCTGGTATCTGACAATGGACCCCAGTTTACCGCGCTTCCTTTTGAACAATACTTAGCGGACCGCGGTATTCGCCATGCGCTAACTTCGCCAGTGCACCCTGCAGCTAACGGAAGAGCCGAGCGCATGGTACAGTTTGTTAAAAAAACCCTCTACAAAATGGATTATGGGGACATTGAAGATAAGATAAATACTCCTTCTCCAACACATCACTCCATACAGCGTCACCAACAAGACTCCAGCGGAACTATTGATGGGACGCAAACTCCGCTCCCACCTTGACCAGCTTCACCCATCTTACGAGCCAGAAATCCTGTGGATCTAGCGGAAAATACCGCGAGTTCAAGATAGGCGACTTAGTTTTCACCAGAAACCTTTCTGGAGAACCGTTGTGGATTGAGGCCACTGTTATTCAAGCCACTGGACCCAGGTCATACCGGGTGAAAACCTGCGATGGAAAAATATGGAAACGCCATATTGATCAGCTTCATTCGAGGCTACAACCTAGTTTCCGCGACTCCAGTAACTCCCAAACTGAGGGGGGAGGGGATGTCGAAGAAACCGAATTCGAGATGGTGGAAAGCAGGAACGAAAGAAGTCAGCCATTGGGCATAACAAGTAAAGAAGGATCAGGGATGGTGTGGTCTCGCCACAGAGGAACAACCCAACAGAGGCAAGCCCGCAAGTGCCAGAGGACAATGATGAAAACATTAGCGGCACCGAGTCTTCCAACGAGGAACCACCGGCACCCAACTTGCCCGAAAACGCCCTGCCAAAACAGGCTTACGGACAAAAACCAGTGGGACAGCATAAATCCAATAGACAGTCAAAGCAACCCTCCTACCTCAGAGATTACGTCACCGCACCCTCCAAATGGAACCCGGGGGGAAGGTGTGTCATGAACTAATAAAACACTTAAATAAAGTTTATCAAAAGCTTTAGAAAATAGCAGGGTTGTAGCCCTGCACTTCTGATTGGCCAACAATAGCGATATTGGATTGGTCCATTCAGGAGAATCTGATTGGCTGTTCACGAGCCACTCTCATTGGTTAAGGGGGTTTACACTCCACGTTTCCTATTGGTTACTAGAGCAGCAGCTTGCCTATAAAAGGGCTGCTGTTGCTCTAGGGTTTTGCTCTGTTCAGAATGTTAAATAAAGAGTTGAAGTTCATTGTTCACCATCTCATCTCCGTTCCTTGTGACCATGCGCAGAACTTAACAGGGGTGAGGGTGTGAAAGGGAGAGAGAGAAAGAGAAAGAGAAAGAAAATCACCAGCCCTCAAGGTTAGTTCAGATCTCTCTTCCCCCCCCCTCTGAGAACGGAGCTCAAAAGCAGGCTAGGAATGTGGGTGCCTTGCAGGGGGTAGGTATGTGTGAGGGATGTGTGTGTGTGTGAGAAAGAGAGAGAGAGGGAGAGAGAGAGACAGAGGGAGGGAGGGAGGGAGAAGGAACATCACCAGCCTTCCGAGGTTAGATCAGATCTCTCTCTCTCTCCCCCTCTCCCTTCCACCAACGTCAGCAAGCCACAGCAGTCAAAATTCACATTAGTGGTCCACGAGATTTAAAATAATAAGTTTGGTGGTCCCTGAGGTCCAAAAAGTTGGCGACCCCTGCTCTAAGGAGCTGTGATGGTGCAGTGGTCAGAATGCAGTATTGCAGGCTAACTCTGCTCAGTGCCAGGAGTTTGACTCAGCTTTCTATCCTTCCAACATCAGTAAAATGAGGACCCCAAATTGTTGGGGGCAATATACCGACCCTGTAAACCACTTAAAGGGGACTGTAAAGCACAGTAAAGCAGTTATATAAGTCCATGTGCTAGGACTAAGTGCCTGGGTCCCAAGTGTGTACAGGGCCACTGCTTGTGTTAGTATAGGAGAAGGAATGGCAGTGAGCAGTCAAATAAACCTACTTCCCACAAGTAATCTAAGTGCATCCCTTTTGAATTCTCTTAACTGAGATTATTGCTAGCCCATCACTTGACGAGCAATAAGTCAGTTTAATTGGAACTTACTGCATGGTCCTTTTTTTTTTTTTTGGCACTTGACAGTGAGCAACTGTCAACTGTTATTTACTTCATCTGCGATGTCTTATAGTGGTTGCATTTGTATTTATAATTGTTTTTAATTTTATTTTAAAATTGTCTGACCCAGAGACACTTGTTGAGATGGGTGGCTAGACAAATTGATTAAATAAATCAATAATAAATGTGGAAGAGAGCCTTAAGCTAGGAAAGTATATTTAGCTTCCCTTATCCCAATATTTTTTTTTAATGGCACGCACACATCACATTGTCCAAACTTTTAACCGGGAAACTGATATGAAGTGTTATTATTGTAATTATTAAAGTTATCTATAATAATTCTCTGGACTTCAATGGTATCAAATTCCCTTTTGCCTTTTGATATTTTGCCCCTTGTTTTCTTGCGTTAAGCCACCTTGGGTGATTCTGCAAGCAGAGAGAGAGATGAGAAACATCATAATTTAATATAAATTAAATAAATTTAAGCCCTTCATGGCTTGAGGTGAAATTACTGTAGGGACTGTCATTTGTTGGTCACATCTATCTGACCCTGAAGAGCAGGGAAGCAAGGAATGTTGTGGATCCTGTCCCCTTAGGAGGTACATCTGGCTCAGTGGTGGGATTCACAAATTTTTACTACTGGTTCTGTGGACGTGGCTTGGTGGGTGAGGTGTGACTTCGTGGGCATGGCAGGGGATGGGTGCTGCAAAATTCCCATTCCCTCCCCACCCACTAACCTGCTTTCCAATTCCATTCTCCTGTGCAGGGCAACAAAAGAAGACCCAGCCAATCAGCTGGCACTTGGGAGGCAGAGAATAGATGGGGACGGGGCCAGTCAGAGGTGGTATTTGCTGGTTCTTGGGACTACTCAAAATTTCCACAACTGGTTCTCCAGAACTGGTCAGAATCTGCTGAATACTCACCTCTGACCCAGAAAAAGGGCCTTCTCCATGGTAGCTCCCTCCCTTTGAAACATCATCTCTGCAGAAATTAGACTGGACCCCACTCTAACATGCTTTCAGAAGGTCTTGAAGACATGGTTTCACTAGTGGGCCTCAGGAACCCATCAAATGCAGTGTGTTGTGAATTAATAAAAGTGCTTAAATAAAGATTATTAAAACCTTTAGAAAAGTGCAGGGTTCTGGCCCTGCACTTCTGATTGGCCGATAATGGCAACATCTGATTGGTCCATTCAGGAGGATCTGATTGGCTATTAGCGGGCCTCTTTCATTGGTTAAGGGAACTACGCTTCCCGTTTCTTATTGGTTACTTGATCAGCAGCTTGCCTATAAAAAGGGCTGTTGCTGCCATAGTTTTTGCTCTGTTCCACAATGTTAAATAAAGAGTTGAAGTTCACTGTTCATTATCTTGTCTCCAATTCTTGCGCCCATGCGCAGAACATAACACAGTGGAGCCCATCAAATGGCTTATTTAATCATTTGCTGTCACAGGTTATTTTTTAATCTCTTTCCATTTTGTTTTTACTGTTTGTAAGCCAACTGGAGTCGCTGTGAGTGAGTAGGCGTATGTATATTTAAATATAAATTTAAATAAACCAATAATAAGATGCATCAAATCATTTCTCTGCAACCTAAGAATCTCAGCTCATTGCCAAAGAGGATGTTATACATACACCTCTGGAGAACAGAGAAGGATTTCCCCATTATGTTTGGGCTTGCTATTTATCATTTGTCAATGATAAAGTTGTTATTTTACAGAATTACTGAGTACGCACACAAACAGAGACAGAGAGAAGAGAGAGAGAAAAGACGCATGCACACACATATGCTCAAACTGAGGTAAACACACTTACGATTATTAGCTTGGAAGTGCCTGATAATTGTCAGAAGCCTAGGGCAACAACAAAGTCAGGTCTTTGGTAGTCACTATAGATCTTATCTTAACTTGTCTTTGTTAGTGCATGTGAAAAGGTTAATGCTGTTCTCTTCTGTCAACAAAGAATGAGGCAAGGTAGCACCTTTGAAATCTAAAGTAACCCTTTTTTGTGGTGGATATGAGGGCAGGAAAAAACAGCATTTGCAGGCTTAGTACAGGAATAAGACTATCAATTAAGCCTGCACTGGTACCTCATACAGTAAACATCGGATGGAGGCTTAGAGGAAAAATAAGAGGTTGTTTTTAGCATGCCTAAAGTTTAACATCTGTCTGCAAACAGCATATTGAGGTGTCCTCATCCCAGACTAATCATGGTAGCTTTATTTTTTGATATATTTTTAAAATTGGCTTATAATAATTTAGCAGCAGGAAATAGCAAAGGCAGAGCTGCAAACTCAAGACAGGCCAGAATGTCAGAATTTGAAGCTTGTTCCATTGTGAGCACTTAGGTAACAATTAACAATTGAGGGAGAAATTTGTTTGATTCACATTTTGAGAACTGACCTTATTTTCTGTTCCTGAATTAACCATTGCAAGCCGCAATATCATTATTTTTATCTTCATCGCCCTTTGGAAAGTTCTCTATATTTTTTTTTAAAAAATCTATACATTAGTGGACATTGATTACAAAAATATCTCTACGAATAGTTTTTAGCTTGCCTAAAGTTTAACATCTCTCTGCAAACAGCATATGGAGATATCTTCATCCCAGACTAATCACACTAGCTTTATTTTTGGTACATTTTTTGTCATAGATTCAGGCATGGGTAGAATGAATGGAGACAGTCTTGGTGAACTTTCAACTCTTTAATGCATAGTGACTTCTAACTTGTATAACAACAACTCTGCTTTATATAGGCAATGCTAATGTGAAATAACCAATAGGAGCTGTGAAACGCTAGCTCCAGTACCAATAAGAGTCCTTCGTTAAGGGCCAATCAGATTCTCAGAACCCGACCAATCCGATCTAGCCGCTTAACACCCAATCAGAAGTGCAGAGCCTGAACCCTGCACTTTACCCCAAGCTTGCCTTTATTCAACTATTTACATACATAACACCCCTTCCCCCTGGCTTCACAATTAGTTTGTGACTATGTAGTCCTTTAAATAGGACGGTTGTCTCTTGGGTCTGTCAGATTTTCTTTGGACTGGCTGCGTGCAGTCCCGTTGAGGTAGGGTGTTGTTTTGTAGTGGCTCAGCTTCTCGTTCTGGTGTGATTTCCCTTGGAATGTACGATTCTTCTTCCTGCTCCATTTCCTGGGTTTCACTTGATTCACTGCTTTCCTGGAACAGGTTTCCTGGCATATCGGCATCTTCTCTTCCTTCCCCCCCCTCAGTTTGGTCGTTGGGAAGTTGTTGGCTAGCAGTTATAAGTCGTGACCGTAATTGGTCAATATGTCTTTTCCATAGTCTCTCATCAATACATTTTACAATATAGGATCTGGGCCCAGTCTCGCGTATTACCGTTGCTTCAATCCAAACTGGGTCGCCCGATAAATTTCCTGCATAAACGGGGTCGCCTACCTTGAAGGTACGGTAGCGTCCACTGGATCCTGGAGGCTTTTCTGGCTCGTAAGCAGGGTGCAGTTGGTCGAGGCGGGAACGGAGTTTTCGCCCCATGAGAAGTTCAGCGGGAGTTCTGCCGGTTTCGCTGTGCGGAGTGATGTGTTGTAGAAGTAGAATGCGGTTTATTTTTTCGTCAAGATTATCATAGTCCATCTTTTGTAAAGTCTTTTTTACAAATTGTACCATGCGTTCCGCTCGGCCGTTGGTAGCAGGATGCGCCGGCGAGGTGAGCGCATGGCGGATGCTGTTGTCAGCAAGGTACTGTTCAAACATTAGCGCTGTAAACTGTGGTCCGTTATCGGACACCAGGACGTCCGGCAATCCATGAGTTGCAAAGAGTCTATTGAGGACTTTAATGACTGCCTCGGAGGTTGTATTGGCCATTCGATGAATTTCTAACCAATTAGAGTATGCATCGACAGTCAACAGCAATGTCTGTCCTTTGATCGGCCCTGCGAAATCCAGGTGGATTCTGGACCAGGGTCCACGTGGCGTCTCCCATTCGGTCGGTGCAGCTTTTGGCGGTGCGTTGCTGGTTTGTTGGCACTTGGTGCAGGCCTTGACCCATTGCTCGATGTGTCGGTCCATGCCTGGCCACCAAGCGTAGCTCCATGCGAGTGCCTTCATTCGCACGATCCCGGGATGTCCATCATGCAAGATTTGTAACAGCATCTTTTGGAGTCGTTCTGGGATGACGACTCTATCGCCCCAGATAACGCAGCCTTTTTGAGAAAAAAGTTCAGTCTGTCTTGTTTTAAATGGCGCGAAGTCATCTGGGATCTGGTCCAATGGCCATCCACGCTCTACCCAGCCTAGGACTCGTGCTAGGGTGTGGTCTCGTCTGATCTCCCTCGTGATATCTCGAGCGGTCATAGGAGGCGAGTTGAGCGTTTCGATTTGTAATGCCGATACTGTTGGTGCCGGATCGTCGAGGGTCTCTGGTAGCGGTGCTCTGCTGAGTGCGTCGGCATGGGGAATGGCTTTCCCCGGTCGATGTAACAATCAATAATTATAAGCAGCTAGAAACTCTGACCATCAAGTCATTCTTGGGGACAAAATATAGGGAGTTGGTTTGTCCCCAGTGATTATCCCCAATAAAGGTTTGTGGTCGGTTACAATTGTAAATGTCCTTCCATATGCATACTCATGGAATTTTTTTATGGCTGACACAATTGCAAGAGCCTCCTTGTCTATTTGTCCATAGTTACGTTCTGCCTGGGATAGAGTCTTCGAAAAGTATGCAACGGGAGCCTCATTTCCATTAGGTAGCACATGGCTCAAAATAGCGCCCACCCCAAACGGTGAGGCATCACAAGTTATAACCAAGGGTAATGTTTCATTATATTGCATAAGTACAGAATCAGATGTAAGTAAATCTTTTACATTTCTAAACGCTTTTTCTTCTCGGTAACCCCAAACCCATAATGCTTTCTTATCTAATAACCGGTGTAATGGTTCAGCCACAGTCGCCTTATGCGGTAAAAACACATTGTAGAAATTGATAAGGCCTAAAAATGCTTGAAGATCAGTTTTGTTATGAGGTCTGGGAGCATTTCTAATCGCCCTTAATTTACTCTCAGTTGGGTGAATACCCTGACTATCAATGCGATAACCTAGAAATTCAACACTGTCGGTATACAGATGACATTTATCCCTTTTTACTTTCAATCCCGCTTCTTGGAATTTTTTAAGAACACATTTTAAACGATTCTGCAGAATTTTTTTACTAGGAGTTGCAATCAATACATCATCAAAATACGGAACCACGCCCTTGATTCCCTGTAACAATCGTTCCATTAAACTTTGGAATATTCCTGGGGCCACACTCACCCCGAACTGCAATCGGGAACATTTAAAAGCACCTCTGTGCGTTACTATCATTTGGGCTTGGGCTGTTTTATTGTCCACGGGCAATTGTTGATAGGCTTGAGCTAAATCTAGCTTAGCAAAAACCTTTCCACCTCCCAGAGAATGAAGGAAGTGCTGCACCACCGGCACTGGATACGCGTTCTGTTGGAGGGCGTGGTTTAGAGTGGCCCGGTAGTCCCCACAGATTCGGATTGACCCATCTGGTTTAATGGGGGTTACAATAGGAGTTTCCCATGGGGAATGATCAATGGGTTGCAGTACCCCTTGTTTAATTAGTTTGTCAAGTTGTTCATCTATCTTGGCCTTAAGGGCGAATGGAACTCGACGGGGCTTTAAACAGATCAGGGCGACCTTAGGGTCGAGGCTGAACGAAATTGGGGTCCCCTTATACTCGCCCAGACAATCTGCGAAGACATCGCTGAATTCAGACATAAGATCCTCCTTCCACTCGCAATCACCGACTCGGTTCACGCTGGCTAGTTCGATGCCGAGTGGTGCAAACCATTGGAGGCCCAACAAACTAGGCCTGTCCCTATCAATGATCGTTAGAGGTAAGTATGCCGTATGCTTTTTAAACGAGACGCGGACTCGACAAGACCCGACCACAGGGATCCGATTCCCTTGGTAATCTTTAAGGATAAGGCGTTGCATTTGAAGGTCTTGGCATTGGATGGTAGGAATGAGCTGCTTTAATGTCTTCCACGACACCATCGAGAGGGACGATCCCGAATCGACCTCCATGTGGCAGGGTTGGTTCTCTATGGCTACTGTAACTCGAATCTTCTTAGCGTCCAGGGCCGAGGCATGACCTATGGTGATAGTATGGTGAGCCTCTTCTTTCTGCGACGCTCGATATCTGTAGGAGTGGTTTGCTGGGTCTCGCCTTACAGGACGGTTTCCTGCCGATTGGCGAAAGTTGGTTCCCTTTGAGGCCGGGCTGGGTCCCGGTAAACTGCGACAGACTCGACCGATGTGGCCTCGTTTCCCGCACTTGTGCCAGAGTGCGTCGCAGAATTTGCAGTCTGCCTTGGGATGGTTTGCCCCGCAGCCAGCGCAAGGGCATGAGGTTTTAGGACGAGGGTCCCGGTCGGAACGCAGTCGATGGACCCCTTCTTCGTCGCTGTCTGACGACGAAGAGAGGTCCTCGTAGTGCGTTGTTGCCAACTGCCCTTCTGAGCTGGGTGAGATGTCGCCTGTTGGTGGGTTTGTAGGGTTTCGGCTTCGCTGTAGCTGCGCCGCTGACTTTTTGGTTGCCTCAGTGGCAGTGGCTTCGGCGATGGCGTCAACAAGGCCAATGTCGCCCTTCGCCATCAGCTTGCTCTGCACGTTTAGTGCATCTAATCCCAGAATTAGGTGGTCTCTCAATGCTTCATCTAAGTCTGCGAACCCGCAGAGGCCTCCCAAGTGCCGGAGGTCTGCCACGAAGTCAGCCACACTCTCTCCTTTTCGTTGGCTTCGTTGATAGAACTCGTGGCGTCTCATGAGTGTGGGTACAGTTGGCGCGTAATGGTCTCTCAGGAGAGGTTCGAGGTCGTCCCAGCTTATTGCTTTCACTTCTCGAGGCTTCGCGAGGGCTTTAGCCATTTTAAAGACAGCCGGGCCGCAGTACATCAGGAACAGCGCCCACTTCTTGGCTGGTGTGGCGTCCTTCAGGTTGTTCATTTTGAGGAACATCTGAAAGCGATCCATGTAAATCCTCTTGGGATGGATCGTACGGAGTGGGTGGTACGATGCCGCCGGACATGGCTTCCGTTGGTGGCGCCGTTTTTTACACGTGCTCTGTTTTTCTTCCAAGTTCCTTAAGATCAGATGTCTCCAAATCCCATCCTCGTCACCAGTGATATAGTTTCAGGCATGGGTAGAATGAATGGAGACAGTCTTAGTTGGTGAACTTTCAACTCTTTAATGCATAGTGACTTCTAACTTGTATAACAACAACTCTGCTTTATATAGGCAATGCTAATGTGAAATAACCAACAGGAGCTTGTGAAACGCTAGCTCCAGTACCAATAAGAGTCTTTCGTTAAGGGCCAATCAGATTCTCAGAACCCGACCAATCCGATCTAGCCGCTTAACACCCAATCAGAAGTGCAGGGCCTGAACCCTGCACTTTACCCCAAGCTTGCCTTTATTCAAATATTTACATACATAACATTTTTAAAATTAGCTTGTAATATAAAATACAAAATAACCAAAGAAAGTAGTGGGAAAGTAGGGGAGGGAGAAGGAAAGGGAAAAACATAGGGCAAAGGGGAAAAAGAAAGAAAGAAAAGGTGTTGACATCTGATTCCCTAATACTAGCATCAAACCTCAACATTTTACTTTTACATAGCGATATAAACTAGCCATTTCTATAACAACAAACCCATCTAATCTAAAAGAGCCACGGTGGTGCGGTGGTTAGAATGCAGTATTGCAGGATAATTCTGCATATGCTGCCAGCAGTTCGATTCTCACTGGCTCAAGGTTTACTCCATTTTTCATCCTTCTGAGGTCAATAAAATGAGGGCCCAGGTTGTTGGGGGCAATAGGCTGTCTCTCCAAGCAAGGGGTATCAAACTCGATTTCATTGAGGGCTGCATCAGGGTTGTGTTGCATCTCGAGAGGCTGAGGGGACATGGCAAGGGTGGGTGTGACCAGCATGACATCACTCATTAAGGCTCCGCTTTCGACCACAACAGACTCCTGCATCCCTCTGCCAGTGAAAACAGAGCGTGCAGCCTCCCCGGGTCTCCCTTTTCACAGGCAGAAGGATGCAGGAGGCTGTCGCAGTCAAAAACAGAGCCCGGGCAGGCCTTGCTCCCTGAGCTTTGTTTTTGCTGGCAGAGGCACCGCGGGCCGGTCCTTTGCTGTTTGCAGGGTGGCCCCATGGGCCAGATCTAAGCATCCTGCAGGCTGCATCCAGCCCCAGGGCCTTGTGTTTGACACCCCTGCTCTAAGCAATTTACAAACTGCTTAGAGAGGGCTGGCAGTTGTTCAGAATTACCTTGCAGTACTACATTCTAACCACTGCACCAGCATGGCTCTGGTGGTAAGTATATGGTTTATATCAGGGGTGTCCAACCTTGGCAACTTTAAGATTTGTGGACTTCAACTCCCAGAATTCCTCAGCCAGCAAAGCTTAAAGTTGCCAAGGTTGGACACCCCTGGTTTACATGGTTATGTGTCCAATGAATAAATTAGCAATTCAACATTGCCTCATCCTTAAAATAAAACAAAGGTTTTCATACACAGTAAATTTCACATATGGTCTTCTTGAAAAACAGTATGCATTCTCTAGCATTTCTTGGGAATTGGTAGAAAATATTTAAGTGTGGGTGTGTGGAGACGCTACGGTACTGCTTTGTATATTTTTAGCTCATCTCTTAATGGAATTTAGCAGCAGGAGATAAAGAGCAAAGGCAGAGCTGCATACTCAGACAGTCCAGAATGTCAGAATTTGAAGCTTGTTCCATTGTGAGCACTTAGGTAACAATTAATGAAATTGCTAACAATTGAGGGAGAAATGTGTTTGATTCACATTTTGAGAACTGACCTTATTTTCTGTTACTGAACTAACCACTGCAAGGCACAATATAATTATTTTTATCTTGATTACCTTTTGGAAAGTTCTCTATTTTTTAAAGAATCTATGTATTAGTGGACATTGATTACAAAAATATCTCTACTAACAGTAAAGTTGGAGATAATTAGAGAATATATGTGATAGGAATGAAAATATGTCTGATTTGGGGGGGGGTAATGAAAATATGATATGAATATTTTCATATCATGAAAATATGAAAAATATTGACATGACAGTAGTCTTCCAACGTCTCAGAGGCTGCCACAAAGAAAAGCTATTCTCCAAAGCACCTGAGGACAGGACAAGAAGCAATGGATGGAAACTAATCAAGGAGAGAAGCAACTTAGAACTAAGGAGAAATTTCTTGACAGTTAGAACAATTAATCTGTGGAACAACTTGCCACCAGAAAATTGTGAATGCTCCAACACTGGAAGATTTTAAGAACAGATTGGATAACCATTTGTCTGAAGTGGTGTAAGGTTCCCTGCTTAAGTAGGGGGTTGGACTAGAAGACCTCCAAGGTCCCTTCCAATTCTGTTATTCTGTTCTATTCTAATATGCAAAAAATGTTAGTGAATATTAGTTGGGAAGGACCTGATTAGATATGCCAAATCCGGACCCAAACAAATGGCTGAGTGTGTGATTAATAATAATAATAATGACAGCAGTTGCAAATCAGTTCCTTAATGTTTCTGAGAACCCTACATCAATGTGTCCAGTGTTCAGTTGCACTCCAAGGACTCCTTATTTTTTTCTATGTGTGCGTGCCATTTTTGCAGCAAATAGAAGCTGACATTGCAATTGTTTAGCAGTTGATGCAAGGCGCTCAAGAGAAAGTATTCTCTGTGTGAGTTGGTTCTGGCCCAAATCACACAGCAAACAAACGAACAATAAGAAGTATCTATATATCTATCTATATCTATCTATATCTATATCTGTTTTCTTAAGTTTTCGCGGGTACTTACATGTATGGTATTCAGCTTTGTTCGGGTATTTTCCCACGTCATTATAGTTGTGCTTTTAAAGTTGTAGCAACGTTTAATCTCATCTGCCATCATCAGGCTTCTGTCTTCTGTTCGTCTGGACAGTTGTCCCCTGGAACATCTCCCCCCTCCCCCGATGTGAGATTGGCCCTAATGCTTCTTTTAGCAAGGTACGAAAGACTAGCCAATGGAGGTGGTTGAATGTGTAATAACAGATTCCACGTCCCACCTCTCTGCCCCCACCCTCCTCATGTGTCTTTAGTTTTAAGGTTTGATTTTAACTTTTTAATGTTCTTGCTTAGATGTAACTGGAAGCTGCCCAGAGTTACCCTATGGTAGGATGGATAGATAATAATAAATAATAAATAATAAATAATAAATTTTATAAATAAATAAGCAAACAAACAAACATAGGATTTGCAATTTAGTAGGGATCTTTGCTTGCATAGACTAGTGTGAGCATGTTTGGGACACAACCAGAAGTGGGTCGTCAACAGGTTCTGACCAATTCTAGAGAACCGATAGTGGAAATTTTGAGTAGTTCAGAGAACCGGCAAATATCACATCTGACTGGCCCCGCCCCCATCTATTCTCTGTCTCCTGAGTCCCAGCTGATTGGCTGGGTCTTCTTTGGTTGCCCTGCACAGGAGCATGGAGCTGGGAAGCAGGTTAGTGGGGTGGGGAAGGAATGGGGATTTTGCAGCATCCTTCCCCTGCCATGCCCACCAAGTCACACCACGCCCACCAAGTCACACCATGCCCACCAAGCCACGCCCACAGAACTGGTAGTAAAAATTTTTGAATCTCATCACTAGACACAACTAGTTATTGGCTGAACTTGTGGCATATTGGCCAAAGTGTGCCAAAAAAGGACGGGTGTTGTAACTCAACTCCCAAACATGACAAACACTTTGTAGTTAATGAAATTTATTAGGAGATTGTATGTTATTATGTTATTAGGAGATTGCATTAGGAGAATGCAAGTAATTCCCAGCGTTGCATTAAAATAGATTTTACTTTTAAAATAAGCTTGTGTTTCATTAAGTTTGACGAAGCCTGGGTCAGAACAAATGCTGACTCTGACTCCCATGCTACCTTCCCATCTGATTTGGTGGCTGAAGAAGCTGGCAGCCAACAGGCCACAACAACGGGTTCTCTATTTACTATTAGCTGCTGCACGTAGCCAACACTAAGCCCAGCCTTAGCAAATTAAGAATGATAGTCTGGTCTGTACCCCTTGTATTTCACTAAAAAGCTTTATATGAAAGCCTTAGCTGACCATTGGCAGAAGTTAATATTTGCACGACTATCTGATTCTTTAGATTTAAATATATTCCTTTAACCTCCTCCTTTTAAAACTTATATCTTATCCTCTATATCTTCTTTTCTTTGGGTTTCTTTCTTACTTTCTTCTTCTGTTTTTTTTTTTTTTTTTTAATATATATAGATACTGCTGTTTACCCCGCAGGGGAACTATATGATGAGAATATATGGAGGGATGGATGAGTGTTAAAAATAATTTTGAAAAAAAAAAAAAAAGAATGGTTAGATGAAGGAGATCGCCATAACGTTTTGCAAATATTGAGATGAATTCATTTACGGCTCTCTGAGCCTTGACTGATTGCCTTCCATAGGAGGATATGTGTTCGGTAATATATTCTAAATAGTTTGTGAGCTTGCTTAGGTTGCTGAGATTTTTCCCAATCATACTACTGGCGAAGGGAAAGCATTGGGGACTTTCTCAATGAAAAATATAAACAAAGCCCTCCAGCTACTTTGATTTGGAAGAACAATTATATTTGGAGGAGGGGGTGTGAGAGGCACTCACATACATGTTTGTCTTCCATTGATTGCTACTATTATTTTTATGGGTTTAGCTGCTCCAGGCATGACAAAGTAGGGGAGATAATTCTCCACTGCTCACCATATTGATACTGACAAGGACACCTGCTTGGAGGCAACCTGTGATAACTCCAGATTTAACAAGCCAATATATGGAACCAGAAAGATTTGGCTTGTTAGAATGGGCTCTTTCTGGTCTCTTTTGCTGCATCAAGGTATGTTGCAGCCAAGAGTCAAGCTCCCAACAATTCTTCCAAATGTTTGATGAGGGAGGGAAGGAAGGAAGGAAGGAAGGAAGGAAGGAAGGAAGGAAGGAAGGAAGGAAGGAAGGAAGGAAGGAAGGAGGGAGGGAGGGAGGGAAGGAAGGAAGGAAGGAAGGAAGGAAGCAAGGAAGGAAGGAAGGAAGGAAGGAAGGAAGGAAGGAAGGAAGGAAGGAAGGAAGGAAGGAAGGAAGGAAGGAAGGAAGGAAGGAGAGGATTAAGGAATTGAGCAAACAGCCAAAAGTATTCATCCTTCTTGAGCTGGCATAATAGCAATAATACTTAGACTTATATACTGCTTTATAGTGCTTTACAGTCCTCTCTCTAAGAGGTTTACAGAGTCAGCCTATTGCCTCCAACAATCTGGGTCCTCATTTTACCCACTTAGGAAGGATGGAAGGCTGAATCAACCTTGAGCCTGGTGGGATTCGATCTGCCAAATTGCTGTAGGAATAGTTTGCAGTACTGCACTCTAACTACTGCTCCACTCTCCATTTGTTAAGTGAGTTTTGCCCCCATTTCTTGCCACAGTTGTTAAGTGAATCATGGCAGGTTTTTAAAGTTAGAAACATGGTCATTAAGTGAATCTGGTTTCCCCATTGTCTTTGCTTTTTAGAAAATCACCAAACTTAGAATTGGAACCAGAATCATTTTTTGTTAGAGATATTCAAAAAGAAATGTGGAAAAAATATGAAATATATTGTATTACACATCTTAACGGCTGCTAGAATAGCTGATGCTCAATGCTGGAAGCACAACTGTATACCATCGAATGAACTGATTATTCAAAAAATAATGGCATGTGCTGAAATGGACAAATTGACTTTAATGATACAAAAGAAAGAGGAGTCTGAATACTATAGAATTTGGGGAAAATGGTACAATTGGATTGAATTAAGACAAATAGAAAATGAAGGAATTAAAGATAAGCAATTTATAAATTAAGTGTATATATTCACACAAAATTGTATATATTTGTGAATATGCACAAAAGATAGAAATGGATGAGATGGATGTCACAAAACTGTTAATGTCATGATATTTATTTTTTGTTTTATTTTTAAAATATACAAAAGACCAATATTTTTTTTTTTAAAAAAGAAAGTCACTAAACTTGATCACATGGACTCTGGAACACTGCAGCCATCATAAATATGAGTCAGTTGCTAAGCATCTGAATTTTGATCATGTGACCATGGGGATGTTGCAACCGTCATAAGTGTGAAAAATGGTCATACGTTACTTTTTTCAGTGCTATTGTAACTTCAAACAGTCACAAAATGAACTGTTGCAAGTCAAGGAGTACCTGTGGTCAACTTGGCTAAAGTTCACATATATTTCTCAAGGATTTTCTGCTTTAGGGTTGCTGTCTGACAAGTTACACATGTCAACATTTTCCTCTCCTGAGGAATCGTGGATGCATTGTGATATGACTTGATAAATTTTTGTAATAGGAATTTGAGCCTCTTCGGTGGAAAGAGATTGCAGATCAAACAATAGATAGATCCCAGATATTACATGACTCTTCTCGCTACAATGGGGATAAGACTTCTTCAGGCTCACAAGGATTTGCCAAGTTGCTTTATTTAATGAGAATTTCACTGTAACATAGCTTTTATTCAGCTTTAAAAAAACAGGATCATTGGCTATTGTTTAAAATATTATTATAGATACGCCACATGATACACAACTTATAACAGTGTCAATGTTATAATGTCCTATTGAAAAATTTATATACTTCAAAAGGAAACCTAAACTATGATGCAATGAGGTAAATAGAGAAGGGGGGAAAAAAGCCAATCTACTTAATGTTGGAGAACAATGCTAAAAATCCCATGGATAGCAAAAAAACAAATGGATGATTGAACAAATCAATCTAGAGCAACTTGAGGCCTTCTTCCTTCCTTTCTTTCTTTCTTTCTTTCTTTCTTTCTTTCTTTCTTTCTTTCTTTCTTTCTTTCTTTCTTTCTTTCTTTCTTTCTTTCTTTTTCCTTCCTTCCTTCCTTCCTTCCTTCCTTCCTTCCTTCCTTCCTTCCTTCCTTCCTTCCTTCCTTCCTTCCTTTCTTTCTTTCTTTCTTTCTTTCTTTCTTTCTTTCTTTTTCTTTCTTTCTTATCTGCTCATCTTTCCTTTTTTCAGACCAATGCTGAAATTCACAGTGATACCATCCCTATTATTATAGCCATAATTATGTTTCTATTGTTGCATGTCTGGAACTTGCAAAAAACATCAACTCCATTCAGTGTCAGTGCCTCCAAGTCAACAACAAACTGAACGATCGGTTTCCTGAGCTTCTGCAGATTATGAATTAACAATAATGCTTTGGTGCCTCACCTTCTTCCTCTTCCTCCACCAGAATAAAATAATGAAACTTGCTAATGTTCCTCCAGCTCCCACAGACATGATCCTTGGATTTGTTTAGAAATATGTGCATACATTGCCCAATGATTTGCAAAATAAAAATGAAACAAGTAGAAAACAAGCAACAACAACAAAAATCCCTTCCCAGAGGCTACTGTTGGGGAGGTAAAATGGACTGTTGAAAATCTATATCAGCAAATAAATTCAAACACTTCAGAAAACTTTTGCTGAATTTTGTGGCTGGCCTAGAGGCAATCCTGCATTCACAAGTCTCAAAACCATGAGTGGCTGTGTGGGCAGGTAGACAGCAAATGTTTCTGATGCGTGTGACCATGGAGGCAAACTGACAAACTGTACGAGTTTTAAACAATGCAGTAACAAATTCCGTGGAACTGATTGCAGCTTCTGTATTGCTACTTTAGGTCTCATGGAAATCAAACAGTTAAACAGAGTACAGAAAAAGATGCTGGTAATCACCTTTAAAGCCCTTCATGGCATGGGACCAGACTCATCACCCCCCCGGGATTGGCCCACCCTACATGTTCCGGCAGAGGTGGGCTGTTGCCGGTTTACACTGGTTCTGGCAGACTGGTAGTTAAGATTTGGCACAGTTCAGCAAACCGGCAAATCCCACCACTGACTGGCCTTGTCCCCACCCATTTTGGTCCAAAAATGGCCTGAAAACTGTCCAAAAGTGACCTGAAAACAGCCCCAAAACACCTCCAAAATGGCATGAAAATGGCCCCCAAAATGGCCCAAAAACAGGCCAAAAAATGGGCAGGGGCGAGGCCAGCCCGTGATGGGATTAGTCCCAACTGGCTGAACCTCTTCCTTTGAGGTGAGTGGCTGGGAGGCGGAGCTGGGTGTGATGAGTGACATCACCTATCTGGTCACATAATCAACTGGCCACATAACCAAACCAGCCAGAGAACTGTGTCAGCTTTGGAAGCCATATTGACACCAGATGCTCCCATGCTGCCACATTTTGAGCCTGGGAAAGTGGAACAGTGGAAGTTCTTGGGATATATGTAGTTAGACATAATAACATTCTTTTCGTAGTTCAGGGTCATGCTGTTGTGTGCATATGTGAAGAGAAGTATTAAGCTGAGACGGGTGATGATTGGGGCATGTGATGTGATGATGATGAGTCGGGGGTTGGATTTGAAGTTTTGATTATTGCGAGGAAGCCCAGAATTTTCAGATTGGGGATTCCCCCAGTTGTGCCAATTACTGCCCAAATAAACAAAAACTTTTGAGTGATGTCTGTTTTGGAGTTATTGCTTGGAGTGAAGGTTTGCTAGAACGCTGACAAACCGGTTGTTAAAAAATTTACAGCTCATCACTGCTGTGGTGGCAGAGAAGGCATGCTGTGGGCCCTGTATTCCAGCTGGCAGGGTCCAGAAGAAGGGGTTTCTTTACCATTGAACCTGCTCTCTATCTTGGCCTCCAGAGTAAGGTCAGCTCCAACCCTCCTGAGCTTCCGTAAGAGCCTAAAGACCTTGCTTTGACAGTTAGCTTGGGGCTTCAATGGGGGAGCATCTCAGTGGAGATGGTTGATAGATTAACAACAGATCCCACTGTTCCCACCCTCTCCATCTTTAATTGGGCAGCAGTATTTGGCAAGTTTTACCTTTTATGATTGTAAGCACGGTTTTATGATTGTAAACATGGTTGCTAAGTAAATGGCTTCTCCATTGACTTTGCTTGTCAGAAGGATGCAAAAAATAATCACAAGACCTGGGACATTGCAACCGTCATAAATGTGAGTTTGTTGGCAAGCATCTGAATTTTGATCACGTGATCATAGGAACAGGGCAATGGTTGTGTGAAAGACGGTCATATGCCATTTTTATTTCAGAGCCATTGTAGTTTCGAACACTCACTAAATGAACTGTTGTAAGTTTAGAGCTACCTGTACAATTATTATTTTTTTTGCAAAGAAAACTGGGCAAAAGGGAAAATAAGATAAAAGATGCCAAAGTTATTTCCTGCTCCTCCCAAGAATAGTTTTCATGAATTGAAGTTAGGGCATTGCTAAGATATATTAGTCAGTGGTGGGATTCAATTTTTTTTTTCCTACCAGTTCTGTGGGCATGGCTTGGCGTGGCTTGGTGGGTGTGGCAGGGGAAGGATACTGTAAAATCTCCATTCCCTCCACACCCCACTAACCTGCTTTCCAGCTCCATTCTCCTGTGCAGGGCAACCAAAGAAAACCCAGCCAATCAGCTGGGACTTGGGAAGCAGAGAATAGATGGGGTGGGGCCAGTCAGAAATGAGATTTGCTGGTCCTCCGAACTACTCAAAATTTCCACTACCGGTTCTCCAGAACTGGTCAGAACCTGCTGAATACCACTTTTGGTATTAGTGGGTTTTTGTTTTTTTTCATTCCTGTAAGAACCTGTGCAGAACTGTTCCATGACAGTATTTAAAAATACAACGAGCCGTTGTGGGTGATCAGTGATGTATCACAAGGAGGCCCATTTGTTTCCATTTAGCAGAGAAAAGGTTAGAGTGGTACATCATCTGGCTGCCTCTGTTCTGCATAGTTTAGAAGCTCTCTGCTTAACTTGAGTCATCAAGGAAAGGGCTTTGTGTTGATTGCAAAATGGTTTTCATACTTGCCTTAGGGGAAAAAAAAAAGAGGTAATAAAGGGATGGCTAATGCCCTCCCTCTTAAGCCAGAGATACCGAAATGAATACAAAAAGAACGTTTAGGGATATGCTGTTTTACTCAACCTTGATCGTGCAACATGGATTTTGCAATATGGATTAACACCATATTGTTAAAGCGTTTCCAAAGGGGGAGTCAAACAGGTTGGTCCAGAAGTGGTATTCAGTCGGTTCTGACAGATTCTGGAGAAACAATAGCAGAAATTTTGAGTAGTTCAGAGAATCGGCAAATCCCACCTCTGACTGGCCCTGCTCCCATCTCTTCTCTGCCTCCCAAGTCCCAGCTGATTGGCTGGGTCTTCGTTTGTTTCCCTGCACAGGAGAATGAAGCTGGAAAGCAGGTTAGTGGGGTAGGGTCGGAAAGCGATTTTGCAGTAACCTTCCCCCAGGAATCGGGAGGGAATGAGGATTTTACAGTATAGCCTTCCCCTGCCACGCCCGCCAAGCCACGCCCACCAAGCCACACCCACAGAACCGGTAGTTAAAATAATTGAATACCACCCCTGGGTTGGTCTGATGGAAGCACAGGTGCATCAAAAGCCCCACCCATTTTCTATGTCCATTGTGATGTCAGAGAGACCATCCAAACATCGCTGTTATCCTTTTGATGAAAGCATCATGAGCCCGTGGATGCCAATGACCAGATTTGAAAGAAAGAGCAATAGCCATAGGGAGGAGTAGGTTGAGGTGACTCACTCTCTCTAAGTTCTGGGGTTAATTTGCCTGTGTCTTACAGAATAACAAAATTGAAAGGGACCTAGAAAGTTTTCTAGTCCAACCCTCCTGATCAAGCAGGAAACCCTATACCACTTCAGACAAATGATTGTCTGATCACTTCTTCAAAATCTCCAGTGTTGGAGCATTCATGGCTTCTGAAGGCAAGTCATTCCAATGATTAGCTGTTCAAATTGTCAGTAAATTTCTCCTTCGTTCTAGGTTGCTTCTCTCCTTGATTAGTTTCCATCTGTTGCTTCTTGTCCTATCCTCAGGTGCTTTGGAGAATAGCTTGACTCCCTCTTCTTTGGGGCAGCCCCTGAGATATTGGAACACTGCTATCTTGTCACCCCTCATCCTTCTTTTTATTAAACTAGAGAGACCCAGTTCCTGCAACCACTCTTCAACTCCCTAATCATCTTTGTTGCTCTTTTCTGCACTCTTCCTAGAGACTCAACATCTTTTTTACATTGTGGCAACCAAAACTGGATGCAGTATCCCAAGTGTGGTCTTACTACCTGTATGGAATAAAAATATCAAATAATAACAGAGTATGAAATTTTTTTTTATCAAGGTGTGGTATAAAAGAAAGCAGAAACACTTATCAATGAAAAAACTAAACTCAGTAAAATTAGCTCAGAACCCATTAAATAGTGCTAAAACAACCAATGCAATAGAAATATATTTCAAATAATGCCCTGGGATAGGAAAATAAATGCAAATAAATAAACAGACATACATGCATTCCCATAAAAATTTAAAACCAGTTTTAACCTAGAACTGCCTGCTAAATAAGAGAATGGTGGAACAACTAGACCCTGCAGTAGCCCACAAATCAAATAAAAAGATCTTTAAACCCCTTTTAAGAGACTATCAGACTTCCACAGAGTTGGAGAAAATCTATAGACATGATAGACAATGATTTATGAGATGTAGCAGAGTTCTGCTTTCCTTTTAATTAATTTCTTTTAATGCACTGCCATATAATTTGCTTTGAAATTTATCAACAGGGACTTTCTCCCGCAAAAGCACCTTTAGTTTTCCAGGCTCACCTCAAAGTTCTTGAATATTTCTCTCAAAATTTGACTGCCTTTATTTATTTTTTAGCAGGTTTTATGAACAGAAGAAGTGGAAAGTAGGACCGCAAGTATTATTTTCTTTTTTCTTTTCCCTTCATTTTCAAGTTTCCCGAAGCTACCCACACGATTTGAAGAGGTTCAGTGGGAGAAGTTTTCTCCCAAGATCTTCCCTTGACATTTTATTAAAATCAAGAAAACCACAAGGAAGCTGAAGACTCCCTGAGCAATGATTGTTTCATAAAAGCTCACGGACATTTAGGTAAACCTGTGGTGTGGTAAGTGCATTGATTGATTTTAGCCCACTGAATGTTGATGGTTCTGAAAGTCTTCCAAAAGGTGCAGAACATTTTAAGAGAAGATGACAGCGGGATAAATATGTGTATTATTTTTATTGGTGTGTTTGTGAGAGTCGTAGCTCATCTTTCTCCCAGAAAAGAATACATTTCTATGCGACAACCTTGTGCAGTTGACTGGGATGACAGACGGTGACTGACCCATACTCAGACTGGAGCTTCTGTGACTAAAAGTGAATTTGAAAGTAGCTCTCCCAAGTTCTTTAACAACTATGCCACCTTACTACTCTGAATATCTACTATCTGGTTCAAGAGACAGAAGATAGCATGAAAGATATCCCAAAGGTGCTTTGTCAAGAGGCAATGACTTTCTTGTTTTTCTTTGAAGACATTTCACTTCTCATCCAAGAAGCTTCTTCAGCTCTGACTGGATGATGGGGAATGGAAAGATTTATATTCCTTGCAGACAGCTGGTCATTTGCATTCTTTTAGCGAGTCACTGAGGCCACTTGAAGGTTTATCTGTGTCCTCAGGGTCACCTGAGTGATGCGAATGGGTATGGAGACTTCTTGGAACTGCTGAAAGGACTGTCTGGTAGACCGGAGATAGATGATGTTGTATCCCACCCTGTCTGTTGAGAAAGGGCTGTTCAATTTTGACATAGATGGTCTCTTTGACCCCTTTTTCAAACCAATAGTCCTCTCTATCCTAAATGTGGACTTTGTTTCCAAAAAAATTATCTTGTTTTTTAAAATTTGAACAGCCCTCTCTCAACAGAGTGGGAGGGATATGTCATCATCTATCCCTAATCTACAAGACGGTCCTTTCAACGGTTCCAAGGCGGCTCCACACCCATTTCACACCCATTTGCACCACTGGGGTCACCCTGACAATACAGGTGGCCTTAATGACTCTCTAAAATAATGCAAATGACCAGCTGTCTGCAAGGAGTATAAATCCTTCCATTCCCCACCATTCAGTCAGAGCTGAAGAAGCTTCTTGGATGAGAAGTGAAATGTCTTCAAGGAAAAATCAAGAAAGCCCACTTGCCTCTTGAAAAAACACCATTGGGACAGCCATGACCTGGATGACTGAGAATCTCCATCGACATGTAGCTTGAAAGAGAGATAAGTTTAGAGGTAGTCCCTGACTTAAGACCACAATTGAATCCAAATTTTCTGTTGCTAAATGAGGCAGTTCTTAAGTGAATTTTGCTCCCATTTCATAGTGTGAGTCACTGCACTTTGAAAGTCAATAACACATTTTAAGTGAATCTGGTTTTCCCATTGACTTTGCTTGTTAGAAGATTGCAAAAGGCATTCACATGACCCCAGAACATTGCAACTGTCATAAATACATGCCAGTTGCTGAGCATTTGAATTTTGATCATGTGACCAATGCTGCAATGGTTGTTAGTGTGAAGAATGGCCATGCCCCTCTTTTTTTCCAGTGCTGTTGTAACTTCAAATAGGATAGGATAGAATAGAATAGAATAGAATAGAATAGAATAGAATAGAATAGAATAGAATAGAATTATTCATTGGCCAAGTCTGATTGGACACACAAGGAATTTGTCTTGGTGCAAATGCTCTCAGTGCACATAAAATAAAAGATACATTTGTCAAGAGTCAAGAATCATAAGGTCCAACACTTAATAATAGTCATAAGCAATCATATGGTCACTAAATGAATGGTTGTAAGTCAAGGACTACCTGTATGTTTATTCTGTGTATCTCAAAGAACATCAAACCTGGCCAGGGATATTACTGTGGCTTTAAGAAGTTCCAGGAATAAATAGGGATTCCTTTTCAAATGCCAGCTCCAATGATGCAGTGTTGGATGTTTCCATCATCCCATGTTTTAGTCCAGAGAAAACCTGTATTTATCACATGATTGCTTTCCCAATTATAATACAAAATAAAAGGCACCATCAAATAGTTTAATGGCAATCAAAGCAAATAGAAGTTTTGTTCATCAAATGATGCAGAAAATAAAATGACAATGGAAAGGCAATGCTGTTGAGGAAGCATAAAGATTCTTCCTGTTGGATTGTCTGACCTGGAAATATATAAACTCCTGCACAGATATCTTTACACAGAAAATCAAGATGGCCTTACTGTAAATAAATATGAAGGGAGGGACTGTCCACATTAGTTAACTTGGGAAATCTTGGTTACAGATGTGGAGCAGGCCATCTTAACATCTATTTCAGGCAGGGGTGGGATTTTCCCAGTTCGGACCAGTTCGGGTGAATCCCTAGCTCCGACAATCAGCTGGCAGCAAATCGGTTTGCTCTGGTGATCATGTGGGGACACCACACTTGCCTCTGTGCTGTACTTACCTATATCCTCTCAGCTGATTTGCGTGGCAGTGTGGACTGCCACTCCTCAGCTGTGTTTACTCCCCAGTAGTAACATAGCAGGCAAGTTTTTTTTGAAAGTTGAGAGAGAGGAGGAACAGCCGACAGGGAGTGGAAGTGTGGCTCCGGAGGTTGTGAAGGAGGCTGGGGAAGGGCAGAGGCTGGCTGGACAGTCAGAGGAAGACCCAGGCCCATCTCCTCTCCATCTTAGGGCATGCAGGGAGGAGAGGATAAGGGAGAGATGGGAATGGTGTGGTCTATGAGCGAGGAAAGGGCCTTGATCCTCTTCATGGGCTGCAGCTGTGAGAACTGGTTAAAAGGGTGGACATGCATATGGGCCAGTACTGGAAACAAAGCGTGGAAATATCTCTAGTTTGTCATTCCTCTCTGAGTTTGGCATCCTTCCCATTGTGTGTTCATCTGTGGACATCTTCAAGCCCTTATTTTGCCTGGTTCCCTTAATTGTTTCAGTGTAGTTTGTGTTGTTTTTACTCTTTATAATTTATAAGCATTTTTAGTTTAAACGGCATTTCCTCCTTTCCGTAATTGTTTATAAGGAAATTTTTTTGTTTCCAGTCAAGCTTTGAAGCTTTGAAGCAAAGCGAAGGAATAAAAGGGGCTTCATCTGTTTTTGGGACTTTGTTTATGTTGTATCCCACCCTGGGTCATCACATGTTCACATGCATGTAGCGCAAAGCACACATCACCGAACTGGTTGTTACAACAGCAGCATCCCACTAGGTGTGTCAAATTTGCATCGTCACGGTGTTGTCATGTGATGTATCATGACTTCCCCTCCCTTTGCTGAACCAGGCATGGGCGTGGCCAGTGCGTGATGCATCTGGTCTGTGGGCTGCGAGTTTGATACCCCTGATCTATTTGATGTTAAAGAGCATGCATTTAATAAAGAACAAAAGATTGGGCAAGTATTTGTCTGGGATGGTATAAGGTCTCCTGCCTTGGGTAGAAGGAAGAACAAGAAGATCTCCAAGGTCCCTTTCAGACCTACAATTCTATGATTCCATTCTCTCCCATTCAGAGAGAAGAAGAAAGAATGACTCCATTCATTCAGTGCTTAGTAAGATAACAGTCATCTTAGGAACAGTTGAGAGAGGCAGTTTCCCTCCACCTCATTCCCATCAAGCCATATGTGGGTACCATGTATTGCCTGCCTGTTAGAAATATATTTTACATGAAATGCACTTGCTAGTATGTCAAGAATAACAATTACTCATGAATGAAGACAAATATATGTGTCTATGGATAATCGGTCATCAGGACCAGAAGTTTAGTCTTCCAAGCTTTCAGACTTGTGCTAGACCTCATCCTCAGGGAACTTCTGTCTACTAGAATGTGTAGAGAGAAATTCCAGCATGAGTCTGAAAGCTCAGAAGGCTAAACCTCTGGTCCCAATGACCAATCCAGAATAGATCCCATGGAACAATGACCACTTAGCGTCTTTTAATAGGTAGGACAAATGCATTTATAAGTTGCATCCACACAACTTCCTTAATCACATCAGCCAAGATCCTGTGGCTGCATTCACACAGCACAGCACAGCACATAGCTTGCTACAGGGATGGGATGCTACCACTTGTTCCCGGCTCTATAGAACCAGTAGCTCTGAAGAGCAGCAGACACCAAACCGGTTCTGTGTTTGCTGCTGTTTGGCTCACCCGCCTGCCCAGGATCTTATCTGTCTTTTATTTTCCGCTTTTTCAACCTCAGCTGCTTTGCGTGGCACAGCGGAGGTTGAAAAAGCAAGAAAAAAAGTGGCTTTTCAAATTCTGAGCACCTGCACACAGCGCTTTTCAGTTGTCTGGGCACCACAGCTTAAGGTTTTCAACACGCACGCGCAAAACATAATCACCGAACTGGTAGTAATGCCGTTTGAATCCCACCCCTGGCTTGCTACTAAGCTTGGTTAGCATGGTTCTTGGTTAGTTTTGCACAACGGGAAACTCAGCCAGTTTGATTACTGTATGATTCAGTGAATGGTACAGAAATTAAACCGGAGAATGGGTTTAATTCCGCAATCAACTTGAGCTTGTTGTGCAAATGCACCCATTAAATCTGACTGAATAGCCTCCTTTGCAGTTTACTTATACTGTGTCCTCATTTAAGCAGCTTGCTAACCAAAATATCATTGAGGAAGGGGGAGGAAATTGAGAAAGAGATTTGTCTGGCAGGATTTATTCTTGACAAATCCAAGCTGGCTCCTACTGTTCACTGAATTGCCATCAATCTGCTCACAAACTGGCTCCTTTATAATCTTTTTGGGCATCATCCCAGGGATCAAAGTCAGGTTGATCTCTTCGTGCTTTCCAGATTTTGTCTGTGGGCAGGGCACTTTTCTCCTTATCGACATAAGATTGACATTTGCAATTTGCAGGAGTATATCCTCTTTCACCTGTGAAGTCAGCCACTTTTATTTCCCTATGCTGAATTTGGGCAGGAGGCCAAAAATGATCCTACTATAGTTTGGGTCTTACTAACTCCCAGAAACTTTCTGAACAGATGGTGACACTGCTGTAGCTTTTAAAGACCTGCATGCATTTCATCAACAAGATATGGTCTGATGGAGGACATAGAACATCAGGGTTGGAACGGACCTTGGAAATCTTCTAGCCCAACCCTCGCTCAAGCAAGAGGCCCTATGCCATTTCAGACAAATGGCTGCTCAGTCTCTTTTTAAAAGCCTCCAGTGATGGAGCACCCACAATTTTTGAAGGCAAGCTGTTCCCACTGTCAGGAAGTCTATGGAGATTCTCCATCATTCAGGTCATAGTTGTCCCAAAGGTGCTTTTTCTCCAAAAGGTAACTGGACCAAGAAGCTTCTTCAGCTCAACATCACACTGGGGGGAAAACAACAACAAGATTTTTTGATACAAGAAACAGAAGCTTACCCTTGTTTTTTAAAATAAGGATCCTCTATTGCAGGGGTATCCAAATTTGGCAATTTTAAGACTTATAGACTTTAACTCTCAGAATTGCACAGCCAGTCAAGATAGCTGGGAGTTTCTGTGAGTTGAAGTCAAGTCTTAAAGTTGCCAAGTTTGCAGATTTGCTTTGTTGACTCGGGTCTTTAGATTTTTATTTTGGTGCCAGAGCATGCAACTGACTTATGTGAATCTAACAACAGATTGGAGATTCTGTACTGTCTGGTACAGACAGGGGTGGGATTCAAATTTTTTAAAAACCAGTTCTGTGGGTGTGGCTTAGTTGGAGTGCATGGTTTGGTGGTCATGTTATTGGCTGGGTGTGGCCAACTCAATATCACTCACATCGAGGCATGCATCTTCTTGCCTGGCCTCTCATGACTGTGGAGATGCTGCAACAGTCGTAAGTGTGAAAAAATGGTCATAAGTCACTTTTTCAGTGCCATTGTAACTTTAAATGGTCACTCCACACAAGCAAAGTACCAGCAAAGGAGGGGAGGGGGAACTCCAGAGAAGTTCCTGAGACAGGAAGTCTAGTCCTGCCAAGAATGTAATAAGGGTTAACGGAGAGGCAGTTTCTGTAAGCAACACCAGAATGTTTCCTTCCTGCCTTCCTTACAGGATTAGGCCAGTAAAAATTTCTTCTAACAACCGGTTCTCTGAACTGCTTAGAATGTTAACAACTGGTTCTAGCGAATAGGTGCCAACCTGTAGAATCCCACCCCTGCCTAGGGATGAATCAGGTGCAGTATCTCCTAAAACCCATTTTCCTGCAAGGTCCTATCCACAGAGCTCCTGGTTCTCTTAGGAGTGATCTTTTATTTCTGTCTGTTGACTTGCCATGAAGGTATAAGCAGCCCAAAGAACAAGGAGAAAAAAAAAAAAAACTTCTACAGGTGGTCCTCCATTTACAGCAGTTCTTTTTCTGACTGTTCAAAGTTACAACAGTGCTGAAAAAAATACTCACTCTTAACAACCATTAAATCATCCCCCATGGTCATCTGATCAGGGGCTTGGTAACTGATTCATATTGATGATGGTTGTAGTGTCCCAGAGTCAGGCAATCTTCTTTTGCAACCTTCTGACAAGCAAAGCCAATGGGAAAGCCAGATTCACTTATCAATCATGTTACTAATTTAACAAGTGCACTTAACAACTGTGGCAAGCAAGGTCATAAAATGGGGCAAAACTCACTTAACAAATCCCAAAGGTGCTTTTTCAAGAGGCAATTGGACCTTCTGGTTTTTCTTATTTTGAAGACGTTTCACTTCTCATTCAAGAAGCTTCTTCAGTCCAGTTTTCTCTTAAAGAAGCACCTTTGGGACCACCGTGGCCTGGATGACTGATGCACTCCATATAGAGTCACTTAACAAATGTCTCACAGCAACAGAAATTTGGGGCCCAATTGTAGGTTAAAGTCTACTTGTACTTGCCTGCCTCCTTCATTCCTTTCTGATTAGGCATTAGTACAACTGAAAGAAGGCAACAGATGGAGAGAAATGAAAAGAGTTTTGTGACCTTGGTAAGATGAATGTTGGGCTTAGAAGATACACTGAGGTTCTTCTAAGCAGTTTGCTTTATTGTTTCTCAGCTATAGACAGGAATCTTGCCAAACTAAAGCAGATTACTTGCCTCATGAAACATGTACTCCTGGAGCGGCTAGGAAGGATTTGTCTTAATCTCTTCCTCTCTATCAAACAATCTAAACATTACTGTCTTTTGCTCCTCCGGAATGTACTCCTTCCCTCCTGGGAACCTGTACTGCATTCTACCACAAGAATGAGGAAGACCTACTCAGTGGAGTACTAAGAGCATCTTGCCAATTTTTTCTCTCCTAATCAAAGCCTATGAGCGACAGTAACAATGGCAAGAAATAAAAACTGGGAAATTTTATAGCTACTATTTTTACCTTTCTTACTGACTTGGGGTGATATCAAGTCTACAATTGGTATCACTGAATCTACCATTTCCAGATACCTTATTTTCTAGGTTAGCCTAGAACAGGGGTCTTCAAACTTGACAACTTTAAGACTTTTGGACTTTAACTCCCAGAATTCCTCCTCCAGTCATGTTAGCTCAGGAATTCTGGGAGTTGAAGTCCACAAGTCTTAAACTTGCCAAGTTTGAAGATCCTTGGCCTAGAGTGTATTCTAATGATGGGAGGGGGATTCAGAGTTCCCCTGCACACCGATCAGATGACCTTGCTTGCTCCTGAGAGTCTAAGACAGAGGTCTCCAAACTTGGCAACTTTAAGACTTGTGGACTTCAACTCCCAGAATTCCTCAGCCAGCTGGCTAAGGAATTCTGGGAGTTGAAGTCCACAAGTCTTAAAGTTGCCAAGTTTGAGGACCCCTGGTTTAAGAAAAGCTGAATAGGCCCCATATTTCAAGTAGACCAGACCACAAATCAACTCCATAGAAAGACTAACGCTAATGTTGTGGAATCAATGAAGGTTCTTAGTCATCCAGATAGAGTGGGAACTTGAATCATGGCATCTCGACCAAAGAAGCTACTTGGATAAGCAGCAAAATGTTTAAAACCCAAAAGTCCAATTGCCCTGACTCAACTTCCAAATAATGTTATTGAGATTGGCTGTAATAATATGAGAAGCTTGCAAGTCTGATTGTGCCAAGTCTTCATTTCCTTCTGATTCTCTAGTGAGCTGCTTCTCAATGCTATCAAGTTTCTCTGGACATAAAAAAAAAGAGGGTTTTCTTTCAGTCTCTTTTGCCTAGGGAATGGTTCTTGAATATTTCCATCAAACTCGTCTTTCTTAATCTCTACAGTTAGACCTATAAGCCAAAACCATTTGGCAATTTCAGACTTTTTTTGAGTGAGCCATCCATTTTTTTGCTCCTTGGGTAGCCTTTTGCAAAAGCTACTCGTGTGTCTCATCTATTTACCTAATGATCATCGGATATCTTGGAAAGATTTCTCTAGCACAACTAGGCCTTTTGACCAGCCTTGCCATTATTCTCAGATTCTTCCTTCCCGCCTCTCACAGATTCTTTCTTTCCTCCATATCCATCTCAACCTCCACCCCACCGGTGTGTCAACAGACAGAGAGAAGCTCTTGCTCTAATTAGCTGTCTTTAAGGCTGGGCTAAGTGGGCACAGTGGGGGAAGCGTCTTTCTCGGCCCCTCCAAGCTTCTCGTAGGCCCTGGCAGACAGAGGTGAGTGGCCTCCGAGAGGCACTGCAACTCACTGACATTATGTCCACGGGTTATCATTATCCTCTTTTTTTTAAAAAGGAAACCTGATCGATTGCTCTCAAACACAATGATGCTTCGGGGCATCTCTAACACTGCTGGGGAGTGATTGACCATTGGGTATCATTAAAGAAGAAAAGAGGAGAGAGAGAAGGGTTGGAGGGAGGAAAGGAGAGCACAAGGGAGGTGTCACAGCCCAATCACAAAGCCCAGCCTTCCTCTTGTATTTCTTTCCTCCTCCTCCTCCTCCTCCTCCTCCTCCTCCTCCTCCTTCTCCTCCTCCTCCCCCCCCCCACTCCACTGACCTTTCACTCAGGAACCAGGTGGAGCTGGGAGAGAGATTTAATTAAAGGGATTCCTCTGATGGACCTGGAGCATGGACGACGAAGGAAGAAAAGAAGGAGGCTGTGCCATGTTGAAAAGCAAGCAGCAACTTAGGGAAGAGAAGGAGGAAGGTTAGAAGAAAGGGGGGAAAGGAAGGGGAGGGAACAGAAGGCCCTGTCCATAGATCGAAGGCAATTTGCTTAGCTCTTATAAGGCCTTTGTTGGCACGCTTGGCAAAGTCCAGCACATTCCCTTATAAACCTACAATTTCCCTTTCGCCTATTGCCCCACACCCTTGACATCTCACGACACTCCCCCAGTCACCCTTGTAGTATAAGATGTGGAGCCTGGTCTTTTCTATTTCTTCCTCTTCTGTGCATGCATGGACATGCACACACACACACACACACGCTTTCATGCACACACATAGGTGCGTATGCACATCACTCTGAAAAATGGCTTTAACAGGCCAGGTTCAAGCTTAATTTCCCAAGGGTACTTTATTAATCTTAAGGGAAAAAAGAAAGAGAGAGAGAGAGAGAGAGATCATCTCTCTCTCTTTCTCTCTCTCACTCATCTGTCCGTCTGTCTGTCTGTCTGTCTGTCTAATCTCTATCATCTCTATCATCTCTATATCTCTATCTCTATCATTTATTTATATCTCTATCTACCTCTGTCTCTGTCGCTATTTCTACTTCTACCCAGGGGTGGGATTCAACCGGCATTACTACCGGTTCGATATTTGCGTTTTTCACACGCACGCGAAAACTACACCATTAGCTGAGCCACTGGGACAGCTGATAAGTGCTGCACGTGGGTTCACAGCCTTCCAAAAAGCATTTTTTCTCCTGCTTTTTCAACCTCAGCTGTGCCACGCCAAGCAGCTGAGGTTGGAAAAACAGGAAATAAAGGACAGGTGGGAGGGTGGGCCAAACAACAACAGACTGCTGCTCTTCAGAGCTACCAGTTCTGTTAGATCTGGGGTGGATCGGGTTGAAGGAGACACGAGACCATTCTGTGATTTCAGCTCTTTATTATAGATGAGAATAGTCTGGGAGAATGCGAGCCGCGGCAGCCCTTCATATAGGACAGGCTCGCGGCTCGGTGGCCAATGGCAGCGCTTTGAATCTCCCGCGATCGGCACAGCCAATCACAGTAGATTCCCAGCGCTCCAATCCCGGCCGAGTATTCGACCAATCAGGTTGCTGTCCGTTTGGACCAATCAGTTAAGAGGGTTTGGAGTATGCTAATATTGTACACTCCTCCCCTCTTGGTTTCGCCCGTGGGTGCATCATGATGTAGTCACGTAGGTAGGCAGGGCTTCGTACCTGCCTACTTGACTTGCGCGGTTCAATTCTGGTGTGGTCGTCGACCGGTTCAGATGTCTTCTCCGTCGCTCCGGTTCCTTGGGATGGAACCGCCTGGAATGTTGAGCTGGGCCTCTCTGGGTAGTTCCCTCCCGGTCTTCCTGGGCTGGTTGAGCTGCCGTTTCTGTTGTTCCCGCCGGATCTTTCCGGGCTGGTTGAACTGGTTTGGCTGCTCCTTCCAGGTGAAGATTCTGGGGTTTCGTGTTCCATGGGTCCTGCGTCTTCAGGTGAGTAGCCTCAGTTTATTTGTGGTTTATTTATTGAGGGTGGGGGGTGTTCTGTTTGTGTTAGTTGGTTCCCTTCAGCTCTTTCTTTTTCGCTTGCCAATTCCCCCCCCCCCCTTTCTAGTTACCTGCTCTGGTAGTTGGTTGTTGGTGATAGCTATCCTCGACCTTAGCTGGTTGATGTGTCATTTCCAGCTTTTTCTGTCGCTTGTCTCTAATCGGTATGATATGGGGCCAGTTATCTGGGTGATGGTTGCTGGTACCCAGAGTGGTTCTCCCAACAGGTTTTTTGCATATACCGTGTCCCTATTTTAAATGTTCTGTGTTTGCTTGAGGAACCTGGGGGTTTGTCCGGGTTGTATGTTGGGTGCATTCTATCTAGGGTTGACCAGAGTTTCCTTCCCATCATCAGTTCTGCTGGGCTTCTACTTGTGGTTGCGCAAGGTGTGATATGTTGTATGAGGAGCATTTTATGAATTTTGTCCTGTTTGTTGGCTGCTTCTATTTTTTGGATGGCCTTCTTAGTGTATTGGACCATGCGTTCCGCTCGTCCTTTCGCCGCTGGATTTGCTGGTGCGGTTAATGCATGGCGTATTCCTTGGCCTGCCAGGAATTGCTCAAATGCTAGGGTGGTAAATTGGGGCCGGTTATCCAAGACTATTACCTCTGGCAGGCCATGCGTGGCAAACAGTTTGCTCAGTTTTCTGATTACCGCCTCTGTTGTGGTAGATTTCATGGTGTTTACCTCCAGCCACTGTGTGTCCCTTGGTTGGCCCCGTGAAGTCTATGTGAATCCTAGACCACGGGCCCCTGGGTGTTTCCCATTCCTGGGTTGGGGCTACGGGAGGGTTAGGTCTGGATTCTTGGCATTGCTTGCATTTGGCCACCCAGGTTTCGATCTGTTTGTCCATTCCTGGCCACCATGTGTAGCTTCTGGCCAGGCTTTTCATTTTGACTATCCCTGAGTGCCCCTCATGCAGCATCCCCAACACCCTTTCCTGTAATGTTTCCGGGATTACCACTCTGTCCCCCCAAAGTATGCAGCCCTTCTCAGTAAAGAGTTTGGTTTGTCTGTTCTGGAAGGGTCTGAATAGTTCATCCGTGTCCCCTTCCGGCCACCCTTTTCCAACCCAGCTCAAGACTCGCGCCAGCTGCTTGTCTTTATTTGTTTCTTTGGCAATGTCTGGCACGGTCACGAGTGGGTTGGATATTGTCTCTATTTGGAGTATCTCTGTTGTGGGTGCTGGGTCGTCTTCCCAGTCAGGTAGGGGTGAACGGCTCAGGGCGTCTGCGTGGGCGATGTCCTTGCCGGGTCGATGTATCAGCTGGTAATTGTATGCTGCTAGGAATTCGGACCACCTAGTCATTCTTGGTGATAGAATGTTCAGTGTGGCCCTGTTTCCCGCCAGGATTCCTAGCAGTGGTTTGTGGTCCGTGATGATTGTAAAAGTCCTATCGTAAAGGTATTCGTGAAATTTCTTGATGCCGGTGACGACTGCTAGGGCCTCTTTGTCGAGCTGGCTGTAGTTCCGTTCTGGCTTTGAAAGTGTCCTTGATGAGAAGGCGATGGGTGCTTCCCTCCCATCTGGAAGCTAGTGGCTGAGGATGGCTCCGATCCCAAATGGTGACGTGTCGCAAGTTACCGTCAGTGGAAGGGTCTTGCTGTACTGGATCAGTACCGCGTCGGATGTTAGCAGGTTCTTTGTGTTGTTGAAGGCGCTCTCTTCCCGTGCTCCCCAGGTCCAGGTGGCTGTTTTATCTAACAACCTATGCAGCGGTTCTGCCACAGTCGCCTTTTGAGGTAGGAAGACATTATAAAAGTTTAACAGTCCCAAGAAAGCCTGTAATTCCGTTTTGTTTTTGGGTCGAGGTGCTTCCCTTATGGCTCTCAGTTTCTTTTCTGTGGGGTGGATCCCTTGTTTGTCTAGGAGGTACCCTAGAAATTCGACCCTCTTGGCTCGTAGTTGGCACTTCCCCTTTTTGACTTTAAGTCCCAAGTCTCTGAATTTCTTCAATACCTCCCTCAATCTGGCTTCTAGTTGTTTTTCATTTTTCGCGGCCACCAAAACATCGTAAAAAGTAGGGCACAACCCCTTCTATGTCCTGGAGGAGTCTTTCCATGAGGCTTTGGAAGACCCCGGGTGCCACGCTGACTCCAAATTGGAGCCAGTTGCAGCAGAAAGCCCTTCGGTGCGTTATGATGGTTTGGGCTTCTGCTGTTGTGGCATTGACTGGCAGCTGCTGGTAGGTTTATGCCAGGTCAAGCTTTGCAAAAATTCGGCCTCCCCCCAGTGAGTGCAGAAGGTGCTGGACTATTGGGATGGGGTATGCGCTTTGTTGGAGCACATGGTTCAGGGTGGCCTTGTAGTCACCACAAATTCTCACAGACCCATCTGGCTTGATGGGGGTGACAATTGGGGTCTCCCACTGGGCATGGTCGATCGGTTCTAGCACCCCTTGCGCGATGAGCTTATTGAGCTGCTCATTGATTTTGGGCTTGAGTACAAACGGCACTCGCCTGAGCTTAAGGCGGATTGGCGTGATGCTCGGGTCTATGTTAAATGAGATAGGGGACCCCCGGTACTTGCCTAGGCTGTCATCGAAGACTTCCCGGAAATCCCTCACGAGCGCCGCTTCCCAGTCTGCCTCTCCGATGTGGTGTATTCCAGTTACTTTGATGCTCAGGGGTGCGAACCACTATAGTCCCAACAGGCTCGGGCGGTCTCAGTCGACGATCGTCAGGGGTAGCACTTCTGTGTGGCCCTTGAAGGTGACCTTAAAATGGCCTCTGCCGACTACAGGGATTCAGTTCCCCTGATAGTCTTTGAGGATGAGTGTTTGGTCTTCCAGCTCGTGGCGGCAGATGGTGGGGACCAGGCGCTTGAGTGTGCACCAGGAGACCATTGAGAGGAAGGACACGGAGTCCACCTCCATGTTGCATCGCTGGTCTTCTATCCCGATCGTCACATATACTTTCCTGGCGTCGCTGGTGGAGGAATGGCCAATGACGACGGTGTGGTGTGTTTCCTCTCTTTGTCTCATTTCCTGGAGTCACCTGTTCCGATCTTCTCGGCTCCAGCGGTTCTCCATCTGGCGATCACGGTTCCTGGTGGGAGTGCTTTCTCTCTGTCGGGGGCTGGCGTCTTGTCGTCGCGGGCTGTAGTGTTTTTTATTCCAGCATACTTTGGTGACGTGCCCCCGTTTCTCGCAATGCCTGCAAATGGCATCGAGGAAATGGCAGTCCGCTCAGGGGTGATCGCCACCATAGCTGGCACACTGGAACCTCGACTTACAACCTCACGGTTCCCGCTGCTCCCGTGCTGATTGGAGGCGGTGGATCTCTTCCTCCTTGTCTTCGGTTTCCGAGAAGGAGTTGCTGTCGCCGTGGTGTGTGGTTGTGTGGTCTGCCTCTGGTCGCCTCTCAGGGGTCAATGTTGTCTCTCCAGCCGCCGCTCGTGGCATGATGCTCGATTGTCGCATCCGAGCCGCTGACTTCTTGGCCGCTTCTGCTGCAGCGGCTTCAGTGAGGGCATCAGCGAGGGAGATGTCTCCCTTTGCCATGATGCGTCTCTGGAGGATGGGGTCTCAGAGTCCTAGGTCGATGTGGTCTTGTAGGGCCTCGTCCAGGTCGGTGAATTCGCACAGGCCGCCCAGGTCTCGTAGTGCCGCTATGAAGTCACCCAGCCCCTCGCCCTCGCATTGGTCCTGCCTGTAGAAGTCGTGCCACCGGATAAGGATGGGCATGACAGGGGCATAGTGGCTTCGCAGCAGGGGCTTGAGATCATCCCAGTCCATCGCCTTCACGTCCTCCCCAAGGCTTTGGCCATCTTGAATACTGCGGGCCCGCAGTGCATGAAGAGCACGGCTCGTTTCTTGTGGCCATTGGTGTCCTTGAGGTTGCTACTCTCGAGGAACATTTTGAACCTATCGGTATAGGATTCCCAGTCCTCGGTAGCAGGGTTGAAGGGTGTCGGTGGCGAGTTGATGCCGGCCATGCTGCCTGTTCAGCATGTCACTCCACCATGTGCTGGGGTCTCCTTGTTCACGATCCCATGTTCGTCGCCAGTGTTAGATCTGGGGTGGATCGGGTCGAAGGAGACACGAGACCATTCTGTGATTTCAGCTCTTTATTATAGATGAGAATAGTCTGGGAGAATGTGAGCCACGGCAGCCCTTCATAGAGGACTGGCTCACGGCTCGGCGGCCAATGGCAGCACTTTGAATCTCCCGCGATCGGCACAGCCAATCGTGGTAGATTCCCAGCGCTCCAATCCCAGCCGAGTATTCAACCAATCAGGTTGCTGTCCGTTTAGACCAATCAGTTAAGAGGGTTTGGAGTATGTTAATATCGTACAGTTCTATAGAGCCGGACAGAATCAGTAGTATCCCACCCCTGCTTCTACCTCTACCTCCATCTCTATCATCTCTATCTCTAACCCCATAATTTATCTATCTATCTATCTATCTATCTATCTATCTATCTATCTATCTATCTATCTATCTATCTATCTATCTATCTCCTTCCTTCCTTCCTTCCTTCCCTGAACCTCCCTCCCCCCTCTATATATGTATATAATCTAACATATATCTATCAATCATCTATCTATCCATTATTTTTCTCTCATCTATCTATCTATCCTCTATCTTATCTATCCATTTTCTCTCTCATAAGCAGTCAATGAATCTCGTGCACAGAGCAAAGACATTTGCTTGAGCTGAATTGGGGGGCAACATTATCACACATCTGGGGAGAACTAAGAGACATTCAAGCTAAGAGATCTAAGCAAGAATGACAGGCTGGGAAGAACCGGTACCGAGTCTTATAAAAGCAGGGCAGCAAAGTTAGAAAGTTTGGGGAGCTGGAGACCCAGATAAAGGAGGTGAATTAATTTCCTAGCACTTGTTGGCCATGATAACCCACAAGGAATTGCTATGGTGATCACTAATCAGGCCTTCTGCTCCTTTAAACCTTAAGGGAAATGGAATGTGGTAAAAATGATTGACATTTTTTTTTTAACTCCAAAATTCCATTAGCTGGTAAGAGTAAAAATACATCATTTTCCCCCACACCCTGGTCCTTTCTGTTTTTGTGTTCATCTTTGCTGAAACTGACTTTTGTTTGTCCACAAGTTTTATACCAGCTTTTCTGAGCATATTTAATTTCCCCCCTTTTTAATTATTCCCTTTCTTCCCTTTATAATTCCATCTTCATTTCTCTCCTCCCTCTGCCCTTAAGTCTTTTTTTTATTATTTTTTTTTTAAATAAGTAAAACGCAGTGAATGAATCTCGGCTGACTTAAATGGGCAACAAGGGAAAACAGAAGAAGGAAATTCATCCTTTCTTGTCTTTGAGAGTGATTTAATTAGACCCAAGCTCCCTTAGAGTACATAACGGAAGGACAAGAAATGTAAGGTTTGTTTTTTTCCTTGAGCTTTCTCTAAAGGTAAGCATGGCCTTGGACACACATGCAGAGGGAAAGGATTCGTAAAGATCATGTCAAAAGATCAACAGATCAGTAGCTAATTTTATGTACTTAAGTAACGAAATGAATGAAGGGCTTCTCTCTAGAATAGCCCAAATGATTGGAAGAGGCACCAAAAGAGAGAGGAAAGAATGGCAAGGAAAAAAAGTCATTCAAAACCTTGATAATTAGAATGGAGGACCAAAGTTTTCAGATGTATGTAGCTTGATAAGATACATTGGCTGAAGATGTATATATCTATATACATATATAGACTTATTGATTTTTCCTGCTTTACATAGCTCAGTTATTTCAAGAATTTCCATCAGGGAAAAGCCATTTTTAAACTAATTGGAGTCTGTGGAGAGGAAACCTTATTTTGGGTTCAAATGAATTTTCCTGAAAGTGTCTTTTGATTCAAGAAAATATGACGGATCTGCCTGAATTCTTGATAAAAAAAATGAAATGAACCATTGTCCTTCAGGATATCGTGGATTGGAAACGGGAGATTTTATAAGCAAAGACACGGGCCATCCTATTTAACATGGGGATGTCCATCAACCTCACCTTTTGCACTGCATGCTTGAGACTGGAGCGTCTACAATGTGCATGCAAATGGTGCTACAGAGAATGTTAAAAGGAAAAAGCTGATATCAGAATGTGGTCTCTGATTCAACAGCAGTGGTGGGCTTAACATTTTTTTTACTACTGGTTCTGTGGGCATGGCATGGCTTGGTGGGCGTGGTTTGGTGGGCATGGCAGGGAGTCAAGGAATGTTGTGGCTCCTGTCCCCTTAGGAGGTACATCTGGCTCAGTTTTTTTTTACTACTGGTTCTGTAGGCGTGGCTTGGTGGGCATGGTGTGACTTGGTGGGCATGGCAAGGGATGGATGCTGCAAAATCCCCATTCCCTCCCCACCTCACTAATCTGCTTTCCAGCTCGGTTCTGTGCAGGGGAACCAAAGAAGACCCAGCCAGAATAGATGGGAGCTGGGCCAGTCAGAGGTGGGATTTGCCAGTTCTCCGAACTACTCAAAATTTCTGCTACCGGTTCTCCAGAACTGGTCAGGTGTCATAGAAACAATTCAAAAATTATGTGCATGGACTTTTTATCCAACTGAACCTTGGAGCTTAATGGAATCAGTGATATAATTTGCAATTTCAAATTGCCTTGATTCAACTCCTCAAACTGAATTGCAGATCTGGTCGGAAACAACTGGATTCTGCGAATGAGATTGCAAATTTAAATTTGATCGTGACTGTTTTTCATATCTCTGCTAATTGCCTCCAGCTTTATTTTTATTATGGGAATTGACATCTTCCTAGATATCATTGTCTTTATGTGATTTTTCTTGCCTGCCTCCATGTTTTCCTTGATCTTTGAGCTATTATGGGAAAAGTAGTTGGAGAAATATCAAGGATTCTATTGGGGATATCTTAGAATATTACATATCACACACGGAATATAGAATAACAGAATTGGAAGGGACTTGGAGGTTTTCTAGTCCAACCCCTTCTCATGCAGAAGACCCTTTACCATTTCAGACAAAGGTTCAGTCTCTTTTTGAAAGCCTTCAGTGATGGAGCACGTCCGACTTCTGAAGGCAAGCTATTCTATTGATTGATTGTTGTAACCATTATAAATTTTCTCCTCAGTTCTAGGTTGCTTCTCTCCTTTATTAGTTTCCATGCATTGTTTCTTGTTTTGCCTTTTAGTGCTTTGGAAAATAGTCTGACCCTCTCTTCTTTGTAGGAGCTCCTCAAATATTGGAACACTGCTATTATGTCTCCCTAAGTCCTTCTTTCCATTAGACCAGGGGTCTCCAACCTTGGCTCCTGGAAGCCTGGCGGACTTCAACTCCCAGAATTCCACAGCCAGCTTTGCTGGCTGTGGAACTCTGGGAGTTGAAGTCCGCCAGGCTTCCAGGAGCCAAGGTTGGAGACCCCTGCATTAGACTACTCATACCCAATTCCTGTAACCATTCATATGTTTAGCCTCCACCCCCCTAAATCATTCCTGTTGCTCTTCTCTGCACATTTATCTGTATGCTTTTCCATCAAGTTAACCCAGGTATTTTTTAAAAATAGACTTTGTTTTCACTTTCTAATCTATTCTAAAATACACACAATTTGTTACTATCTCATAAAACTATCCTGTTATCAGGATTTGTAAATGTGTATGGTAGATGGTCACAAAAATGTCACCTTCCTAAACAATATCTCCTTAATTTCTGCTGGCTGGATCTGTTAGTCGTGGTAGTTTAGCAACATATGAAGCCCTCCATGTTTGTTTTACACCTAGGAGTAAACCTTGTTGAGTACAACATCCAGCTTTAGAACTGACAATGAAGATACTGATGTGATAGATTCTTTTTTTTTTTTTTGCCTTTTAAGATCAACCATCACAATAAAGAAACAAGCAGTCAAGAAATATGCAGCAGATTAGCATTTGGTACAGTAGCTGCGAAGGCCTTGGAAAAGATATTCAGATGCTGGGATAAATTATACCTACAAAAGTTTAGAATTGTGCAGGCAATGGTTTCCCCTGTGATAATCTGTGGAAGCAAAAGCAGGACTCCAAAGAAGCAGGGAAGGAAGAGTATTGATGCTTTTGAAACTGGTGTTGGAAAAGACTCCTGAGAATATCATGGATAGCTTAGAAAACAAATGAAACATCAAACAGATCATCCCAGAGTTTTTGCTCAAGGCAGAAATGACGACGCTCAAATTATCATATTTTATAAACATTATATAAAGAGTAAGTTATCTGGAAACATTTTATAGTGCCAAGAAAGATGGAAGGAAAGAAAAGAAGGTGACCAGCAGCAAAGTGAATGGGTTCAATCATAGCAGTGGTGGGTATACACCATGAGATCATCAGTGAAACCAGTCTGGAGGCAGATCATCCTGGAGAAAATCTATATGGTTGGTAGGAGTCAACACCAATTTGACAGCAACATCACTTAGAGTGATATACCATTTCACAGTGGGTGTAAAACTTTACAGTCCTCTCTAAGCGGTTTACAGAGTCAGCCTATTGCCCCCAACATGCTGGGTCCTCATTTATTCTCCTTGGAAGGATACAAGGCTGAGTCAACCTTGAGCCTGATGAGATTCAAACCACCAAATTGCAAGCAGACAGCAGTCGGCAGAAGTAGCCTGTAGTACTGCATTTTAACCACTATGCCATAGTGACTCAGTGATGGCATGTTAATCAATCAATTGACCAATTAAACAGCATTTTCATGTACACTAAAGGAAATACTGTAACAGATTGTCATCTCTGAAAGAGATGACCCAAGGGTAATCTTCACTAGTAGAGAAGGCAAAATGAATTATGGGGTCCTTGGTGCTCTCTGAGCTTGCATATTTTCTTGCAGACCTTTCATTACTCATCAGAGTACTGAGTGATGATGTTACCTAGTTGGGTAATGAAAGGTCTGCAAGCAAACAACCAAGCTCAGAGAAGTATTAAGGACCTCGCGATTCAACCCTGAGCTACTATTCTCTTCTATTGGCTGTGTGAATTTGTTGGCATATATTAGATGAATAGTATTGACTAACCTATTTTATTGAATGGTTCCATGAGCAACAAGTTAACTCTCATCACAGAAAGTTCCGAAATCATAACATTTTTTTAACTTTTCCTTTTTCTTTGCACTTCCTATGCGCAACTTAAACAATATCTGAGAGTGTGTGGGGAGAGAACATTGGCCAATATTTTTAAAGTTCCTGTCCAGTATGGTGTCTAAGGTAGGGCATTTGTGGTATTTGTTTCATGAAGCCATATTATCTTTTAGTTTTGTAACAATAAATAAATTCAGTCTCTCATTACAGTCTCTTTATAGGTGGTTACTGTTTTGTATTTCTGTAGCACCAGGGTGAAAAGTGGATTCGGGAGACTAACATCTAAAGCACATTTATCTTTCTTATTTATTCATACCTCCTGTTTTATCCCATGTTATTTTGAAGCCCTTCAGGGCTATCCACCATGCTGGCTGTTTCTTCCGTTCCCCCCCCAAAAAAAAATGCAATTGGGAGAAATGTGCTAAAGGAACTCTTTGAATCCATTTTGGGTTACCAACTGTGCCGGGATAAATAAGTTAACCTTAGCATCCAAACAGTAAGGAATGTCTCAATGTTTCCTGCATCTCAAAAAGAAGCAAGTTATCTACCAAAATATGAAATTGAACACTCAAGGGAAAGCACATTTTCTATCCTAAAGCAGATGTCTTGAACATTCAAAGTTGTTTTAATGTTCAATGTATGTCTTTTGTACATGATGGGAAAGCCAATTTCGCCAGAAAAGAAATTAGGATGGGATTTAGCACAGTCTCTCTGCAGCTCTGAGAGGCATTAGCTCCATTGGATCTGCAGGCATCACAACTGAAAAATAAAATAAAATCCCCCACCTTCTTAGAAAACACAACCTAATGCCAGACAGGTATTCAGTTTCTGCACTATCATTTTAGGATTGCTCGCTGACCAACCAGAAAAGTGTAACCATTGCCAAGTAATAAAGGAAGAATGCTGATATATATGTCAGTGTATTCATTTGTATACAAAGTACGGAGCGCCCCTAAAGCTTTATTGTCAGGTGCTTCAAGAACTCTCTTTGTTAGAGATCTATGCAGTTAGCATCCCCATTTCCCAAAACTGGCAGCACAATTTTCTCCCATTTTGGACCTTAAGATATGTCCATCCCTTCTTTTATAGTCTTAATATAGTTTTGAAAACAAGACACAATGACTCCGTGGCTAAGACGCTGAGCTTGTTGATCAGATAGGTCGGCAGTTTGGTGGTTTGAATCCCTAGCACTGCATAATGGAGTGAGCTCCCGTTACTTGTTCCAGCTTCTGCCAACCTAGCAGGTCAAAAGCATATAAAAATGCAAGTAGTAAAATAGATACCACTTTGGTGGGAAGATAACAGCGTTCTGTGCACCTTTGGCATTTAGTCATGCTGGCTACATGACCACGGAGACATCTTGGGTCAGCTTCGGCTTTGAAACGGAGATGAGCACTGCCCCCTAGAGCCGGAAATGACTAGTGAGGAACCATGGCCCTTTTATGACTTTTGGACTTCAACTCCCAGAATTCCCAAGCCAGCCATGCTGCCTTTATATAACATGGTCCTGAAGGAGTGATCACGGATGGTGATCATCTGGAGAAAGAAACCTTACATGCAATTCTAGTTTCCTATTGAGCTCCATGGAGCTTATACACAGAACTGCAGATAGCAAACTCTAATCTTTTCATGAATTCAGTCTTGGTGAGGGCTGTACACCTCTGAAACAATTTGCCCCCAAGAAGCAAGCATGGCCTCTGACCTCATATTTTTTTTGTTTGTTTTTGGAAGGTAATTACATAGACCAGAGTATTTCAAGGAGATTTTGGGGACTGAAGATGGAAAAAAATACACTGTCTAGCACTGATGATATTACCTAGTTTGGGTAATGAAATGTCTGTGTTGAGGTAATTCCCCGTGAGGAGAATGAGCTCACACAGAGTAATGTATTTGAGAGTAGTGTTGGAATAATACACACAGAACACACAGATACACCGTACAGTAAATGTAGGTTTTTACTTCAAGAAAGGTTTAAGCAAAGTCCAAAATAAACAGTCCAAAAGTCATTCACAGCTAAATCAGTCAGTTTTTCAATCCAGGGATAATTCAAATATCGAAAACAGTTCAGTATCAGACTTACATTAAATCCAGGAATATCAGTCAATTAGAAGAAATGGAGGAACGGCAATACTTTCCAACAGAAGGAAACAGAGATACACTCACATTCTCTTCTAAGACTCAGACTAAGACTAAAACAACCCAGGTTTCTGGCTCCATCTTATGGCCGTTTGAGTAACCACACCCAAGTGCAGTTTTTAGCATGCTCTTAAAGAGACAGTATTAAAATGTCTATCCTGGTTTATATTTTGTGTACTTCTAACCCAAATACCTGTAAGGTGATTTATATTCCTAACAGTCTGTAAGAAAACAAGCAAGCTCAGAGAGCACCAAGGACCCCTCAAAATACACTGTCTCATCCTGTGTGAGAAGTTAACATCATAGCAATTGGAGTGATTTGGGTTGGTATTGTGTTCTTTAATATCATTTGCCGATTACATTGCTGGACTTTTGTAAGTGATTTATAGTCACCCTCACTGATAATACATTGAATATTAACTATGCATTTCTGAAGGCCCTTCTTCCCATGAGCAAGGCACCACCTCATCTGTTTGAAGACAACTAGGTATGTGTACACATGCACATTTTTCTTCTAAAGTACAGACCTATAGGGCTTACTAGAGTGTCCAGCAAGTATCCCAAAGCTCAAATCCTATTTTTTAATTTATTTATTTAGTTTGTCAAGCATGTATGAGAAAACAAGTTTAAGTATGAAAATAACATATAAACATATAAGTATAAACAGGCATAAGTATATACATAATACATGAGTACCAATAAATGGGAACAGTAGGACAGAGAGGGTAACGCTGGGTGTGCTTATGCATACCCCCTTACAGACCTCTTAGGAATGGAGTGAGGTCCACAGTAGAGTAAGGTGAAAGTTTTTGGGGTTTGAGGATGTAACAACAGAGTCAGGTAGTGAGTTCCAGGCATTGACCACTCTGTTGCTGAAGTTGTATTTTCTGCAATGGAGTTTGGAGTGCTTTACTTTGAGTTTGTATCTATTGTTTGCCTGTGTGTTATTGTGATTGAAGCTGAAGTAGTCATTGACAAATAGGACATTGTAGCAGACAATTTTGTGTACTTAGCTTAGGTCAGATCATCGTCAGCGTAGTTCTAAGTTGTCTAGATCCAATATTTTGAACAAAGGTCTTTCTTTTCAGCCAGGAGTTTTAGCAGTATATTTAGCAAAGTTTATCCATATCAGTGTTCCAGGTGTTGAGGGGAAAATGCACACTAAATAAGGAACCAAAGTATTTAGGAATAGACAAGGGTGGGATTCAACCGGTTGTTATGATTCTGTGCATTTTGGAGAACCGGCAAATTGTATCCCTGGCTGGCCCAGCCCCTCTCTGCCCTCCCCCCCTAGTCAGTCCTTTTCATGCATGCATGACATCACACACATGCTTGACATAGCTGACTGTGTTCTCCCTCGCCCAGTCAACTCCTTAAGGTACATCTTTATTTTGTTCTGATGATCAGCTGTGCTGGGATCTCCCTTGCTGCCTTACTGCTTTGCCCAGGAGGCTTCCCTGAAGCCCAGGGAGGCAAAAAAATTAAATAAAATGGGTGAAGGAGTTGCTGCAAAAACAAAACCATGCTCACCCAGTCATATGGCCATGCTCACCTAGCCATACCCACAGAACCAGCTGAATCCCACCCCTGAGAATAGATACAACAATGTATCTTTTATTGGCGTAGATAACTACAGATTTGAGTGCAAGAGACCCCTAATCTAAATGAGGATGTGGATCATGTATCTCCTGAAACATTACACAAGAAAGCAAGGAAGCAATGGTAACCCTATTGTTGTAAATCAATAAATACTTAAATAAAGATTATTAAGAGCTTGAAGCAAAGTGCAGGGTTCTGGCCCTGCACTTCTGATTGGCCGATAATAGCGACATCAGATTGGTTCATTCAGGAGAATCTGATTGGCTATCAACAAGCCTCTCCCATTGGTTAATGGAGCTAGCGCTCCTCGTGTTTCATTGGTTAAATAGTTAAGAGTTTGCCTATATAAAGGGGCCCATTGCGGCCATCAAGCTGAGCTGTTTTCACATGTAAATAGAGTTTGAAGTTCACTGTTCACCGGCTCATCTCTATCCTTTGCGCCCATGCGCAGAACTTAACACTGGCGACGAAGGTGGGATGTGGAGACGTCAGAGCTTACTGAACGACAAAGAACTATAACTGAGCACGTGGCTGAAACGCACCAATGGCGGAACCATGTCCGGCAGCGTCATACCACCCGCTCCATTCGACCCGGCACAAGAAGACTGGGACTCATATATGGATCGCTTCCAGATGTTTCTGGAGACCAACAATTTGAAGGATGCCACTACCGGAAAGAAATGAGCAGTATTCCTAACTCATTGCTGGCCAACTATATTCAAGATGGCCAAGGCACTAGCAAAACCGGCAGAAGTAAAGTCCTCTGGGACGTCCTCGAACCCCTGCTGAGGGCTCACTACGCACCAACCGTGCCAACGCTCGTTAGAACGCATGAATTTTATCAGAGAAGTCAGCGGAAGGGCGAAAGTGTTGCTGATTTCATAGTGGATCTCTGGAATCTGGGAGGCCTATGCGAGTTTGCCGACCTAGAAGAAGCCCTAAGAGACGAATAGTTCTGGGATTAAATGCACCAGGCACTCAGAGTAAACTAATGGCGAAGGGCGACATTAGCCTTAAAGATGCCATAGCTGAAGCTACTGCAGCAGAAGCAACCAGGAAGTCGGCTGCCCAAATGTGCCGCACCCACGCCCTATTTTGACAACGCCCCTGCGAAATTTCACCTCAGTCAGAGGGACAGCTTGAAACAGCCCACCACGAGGACCTTGAATCATCATCAGAAAGCAATGAAGAAGAGGTCCATCGATTTCAGTCCGAACGAGACCAATGCCAGAAATCGCAGTACCAATGCGCCGGGTGTGGAGCAAGCCACCCCCGGTCAGAATGCAAATTCTTCGACTCTGCGCTCTGCCATGTGTGCGGGAAAAGAGGCCATATCGGACAGGTCTGTAGAAGCAAGCTAGGACCCAGCCAGCCCACGAGGGGGGCTAACTATCGCCAACCGACAGGAAGTCGTCCCGTGAAGCGAGAACCCATGAACCACCAATGGAACAACCACTCCTATAGAAACAAAACCCTAAACCACCCAACGAAGCGAGAAGAGGCTCACCAAACGATCACGATCGGTCACATCTCATCTCTTGACGCCAAAAAAATCCGAGTGAAAGTGGCCATCGAGAACCAGCCCTGCCTGATGGAAGTTGATTCAGGATCGTCCCTCTCGATGGTTTCCTGGAAGACCCTCAAGCAGCTCATCCCTACTATCCGGAGGCAAGACCTCAGATTCCAAAGACTCATACGCAAGGACTATCAAGGAAATCGAATCCTGGTCGTTGGATCCAGCCAAGTCTGGGTATCGTTTAAGAACCGTACAGCATTCCTACCCCTGACTGTAATCGACAGGGATCGGCCTAGTTTGTTAGGCCTCCAATGGTTCGCTCCACTCGGAATTGAAGGAGCCGGCATTCACCGAACCTGCAGCAGCGATTGGGAAGAAGACCTCGTCCACGAATTCCAGGACGTCTTCGCAGAAAAATTAGGCGAGTACAAGGGGACCCCGATATCATTTAACCTCAATTCCGAAATAGCTCCCATCCGCCTTAAGCCTTGTCGAGTCCCATTTGTGCTTAAACCAAAGATTGATGAGCAGCTTGATCAATTAATAGCCCAGGGTGTGCTAGAACCAACCGATCACTCTCACTGGGAAACCCCAATCGTAACACCCATCAAGCCGGATGGATCGATAAGAATTTGTGGGGACTACCGAGCCACCATGAACCATGCCCTTCAACAAAACACTTACCCAGTACCGGTGGTGCAACACCTCCTCCATTCCCTGGGGGGCAGAAAAGTCTTCAATAAACTAGACTTAGCCCAGGCATACCAACAACTGCCTGTTGACAAAAAAATGGCAGAGGCCCAAACGATCGTTACGCACCAAGGTGCGTTTAAATGTAACCAACTCCAATACGGAGTGAGCGTAGCCCCGGGAATCTTTCAAAGCTTGATGGAAAGGTTATTACAAGGGATAAAAGATGTTGTCCCATATTTTGATGATGTGTTAATTGCTGCCCCAACTCGGAAAAAACTAAAGGAATGCTTGAGGTTGGTTCTTCAGAGATTTAAAGACTCAGGTCTCAAAGTTAAAAAAAACAAGTGTCAATTATGTACGGATTGTGTAGAATTTTTAGGATATTTAATTGATAGTCAAGGCATTTACCCCACTGATAACAAACTTAGGGCAATCAAGAATGCCCCAAAACCCTGGAACAAGGCCGACCTCCAGGCTTTTCTGGGCCTTATCAATTTTTATAACGTTTTTCTGCCTCACAAAGCAATCGTAGCTGAACCCCTACATCGTTTATTGGACAAAAAAGCAACCTGGGTATGGGGACATACCCATAGAAGAAGAACAGGCGTTTTGACATGTGAAAAATTTATTGACTTCTGATGCTGTTTTGATGCAGTATAATGAGACTTTGCCTTTAACGATCACATGTGATGCATCCCCCTTCGGAGTGGGCACCATTTTAAGCCACGTTTTGCCAAACGGTAGTGAAGCCCCTGTTGCCTATTTCTCAAAGACTTTATCAAAAGCAGAACTCAATTACAGTCAAATTGATAAGGAGGCCCTTGCTATTGTGTCCGCGGTTAAGAGATTTCATGAAAATGTGTATGGCCGAGCCTTTACCATAGTGACTGACCACAAACCTTTGCTGGGAATAATAGTGGGAGATAGGCCAACACCGTACATATTATCTCCCAGAATGACTCATTGGTCAGAATTCTTGGCGGCATATAATTACAAGTTGCAACATCGCCCGGGGAAGGCCATCTCCCACGCCGACGCATTGAGCCACGCACCACTTCTGGAGACCATTGATGACCCCGCTCTGATGGTTACAACACTGCAGATCAAGACACTTCGAACGCTGCCATTAACTGCCCGAGATATCATGATGGAAACGAAACGCGACCCCATTTTAGCACAAGTCCTCAGTTGGGTCGAGCGGGCATGGCCGTTGGACCAGATACCTGACGACTACGCCCCATTCAAGAATCGACAAACGGAACTATTTTCCCAGAAGGGCTGCATTATCTGGGGTGATAGAGTTGTCATCCCAGAGCGGTTGCGACCAGCGATACTAAGGATCTTGCACGATGGCCACCCCGGCATCGTGCGTATGAAAGCCCTCGCACGAAGCTACATGTAGTGGCCAGGTATCGACAAGCAGATCGAGACATGAGTAAAAGCGTGTCACAAATGCCAGGAAGTAAGCAACGCCCCTCCGAAAGCAACCCCAACTGAATGGGAAACACCGAGGGGACCATGGTCCTGTATTCATCTGGACTTTGCGGGACCTACCAAGGGACACACATTTTTATTAACAGTGGATGCCTACTTGAACTGGCTTGAAATCCATGAGATGATAAATACAACAACTGAATCAGTCATCAGGAAACTAGACAGACTCTTTGCGACACATGGATTACCAGACATTCTAGTATCCAACAATGGGCCCCAATTTACCGCGCTGTCCTTCAAACAGTACCTGGCGGACTGCAGTATTCGCCATGCGCTAACTTCACCGGCGCATCCTGCAGCCAACGGAAGGGCCGAGCACATGGTACAATTCATCAAGAAAACCTTGCATAAAATGGACTATGGCGATATAGAAGACAAGATTAACCGAATACTCCTTTTGCAGCATATCACTCCGCACAGCATCACCAATAAAACTCCCGCCGAGTTGTTAATGGGACGGAAGCTCCGCTCCCCCCTCGACCGTCTGTATCCATCATATGAACCTGAAAAACCACACGGCTCCAGCAGGAAATGCCATAATTTCCAGGTAGGCGACTTGGTTTTCGCTAGGAACTTTTTGGGCGATCCGTTGTGGGTCGAGGCAACTGTAGTCCAAGTAACCGGCCCTAGATCGTACCGCATGAAATGTCACGACGATAGAATATGGAAGCGCCATATTGATCAGCTGCGTTCAAGGCTACAGTCGGGTATCTCCCAGGCCCCTGATTTCCAAACCGAGGGGGGAGGAGATAGTGAGGAAGCTGAATTTGAAGCGACAGAAAGTTTAAGAGGAAGTAATGACCACTCTGAGGCAACACGTGAAGGATCTGGAATGGGGGTGATCTCGCCTCAAGGAGATGCCGAGAGCATTAGCGGCAATGAAAATTTGAATACGGAACGGGAGGCACCCTCTTCACCTGAGAACGTCCTACCCCAACAAGACTGTAGCCAAATACTGGGAGAACAACGCAAATCAAATAGACAATCAAAACAACCTGCCTACCTCAAAGACTACGTGACTGCACCCCTTAAACGGAACCCGGGGGGAAGGGGTGTTGTGAATCAATAAATACTTAAATAAAGATTATTAAGAGCTTGAAGCAAAGTGCAGGGTTCTGGCTCTGCACTTCTGATTGGCCGATAATAGCGACATCGGATTGGTCCGTTCAGGAGAATCTGATTGGCTATTAACGAGCCTCTCCCATTGGTTAATGGAGCTAGCGCTCCCCGTGTTTCATTGGTTAAATAGTTAAGAGTTTGCCTATATAAAGGCGCCCATTGCGGCCATCGAGTTGAGCTGTTTTCACATGTAAATAAAGAGTTTGAAGTTCACTGTTCACCGGCTCGTCTCCATCCTTTGCGCCCATGCACAGAACTTAACACCTATCATGATCTTTACAGTGTGCAATACATTTACTCAAGTAATTGATGGAATTTCTTGCCTCCTGGGGTTGTGGGTGCTCCACTGCTGGAGGTTTTCAAAAATAGACTGTACAATTGTTTGACTGGGATAGTATAAGACTCCTGCCTTGAGCAGGAGGTTCGACTAGAAGGCTTCCAAGGTCCCTTCAGCTCTGTGATTCTATGATAACAGCTGATAATAGTACGCAATGCACTTCCTGTGGGCATCCTAGCACTTCTGCATTCTTCTTACTAATAGGACTTTAATCTATCCTAATTACAGATACTAGCACCTTGCGCTATAAACGGTAGCATTTATGGTCTTCATATCCTGCTTCTTTTTATGTCAAAGGAATAAGTAAAGTTTAGTTACTATAATCTGATTTTTCTCTTTTCAAGATAATCAGTTGTGTCTATTATAGTTTTTTTTTTTAAAAAAAATACACGATTCTTGGGTAAATATACATTTTTTTCCCCTGTGCAATTGTCTAACTTTTGGGATACATTCCCTTCCTTCAAATACGTGCTATTTTTGATGCAATTACTTGATTGCCACTCCTGTGTTTTATGATACAGGAATTTGGAGCAGATCATGTCATCTTCTTTCTCATAAATCTTTCACTGAGTCCTTTTTTTTTTTTTTCTTCACTGGTATTGCAGAGATAACATAATACAGATCAATAAAAAAATATAATCTTTCAAACATAATTGAGACAATGATTTTAAAGGACTCCAAAATTACCATCATTAATTGACAGTCGTAATTTAAATGTGGACAATTAAAATATGTAGTACTAGGAGGAGTACCAAGCAAGGTTGTGATTACAGTGTACAGATCCTTGGCAATATGGCCTGTTCTTATTTTTGTTTCCATTTCTAATTACTGGGTGCTTAAACATTCACTCTTATTAAAATAGATGGAATTTATGCTTAACTTGGGCTAGAGCATATTTTCAGTTTCCCAGGGTCTTGCCAAGATGAGTGTGAAAGACTTGCACGCTGCCAGGATCTAGTTAAAATCCAAATGTCCTTCCACATCTTCCTTCCCTCCCCCTCCCAATATCATCACTTCTGAATCATTTGGTATGATAATCGCATTATTACTTGTGCTGCGACTGCCGTGCAGGCTGATGCGAATCAAAATTCATGAATTCCAATGGCTACAAAGAGCTTTTAATGATTGCCTTCAGCAGATGAAATATATCGTTTTTCAAAAAAGGTATGCGAAAATATGGATATGAGGCCTAATAGTCAATGGGAGGAGGAGCAGGAAAGATCAACAAGCTGGACAAGTTCAGAAACCTTTTGCGATTGTGCAGGGATCTGTAATAAAAATTCAAGTGCTTTGCCTTTAATGATCCATTTATCTCTCTGACATGATTTTCTGTCATTCCAACTGGCATGGTTCCCGCTACTTGGGGAATATGCTTTGAATATGTTTTGTCAAGCAAGCTGTTAGTAGGATGGAGGTGACTCTACATCCTCATGATTTCCTCTGGAGCAACAGGGTTGAACCAGTGGTGGGATTCAATTTTTTTTTTACTACCAGTTCTGTGGGCGTGGCTTGGTGGGCATGGCTTGGTGGGCGTGGCAAGGGAAGGATACTGTAAAATCTCCATTCCTCCCCACCCCACTAACCTGCTTTCCAGCTCCATTCTCCTGTGCAGGGCAACAAAAGAAGACCCAGCTGGGACCCAGGAGGCAGAGAATTGATGTGGGCGGGGCTAGTCAGAGGTAGCATTTGCCAGTTCTCTGAACTATTCAAAATTTCTGCTACCAGTTCTCCAGAACTGGTCAGAACCTGCTGAATATCCACCTCTGGGTTCAACGGGAAGGGAGGGGGAAAGCAAGACATAAGAACAGTTTCAACCAAAGGTGTGGGGGAAATGCTTTCAGGAGTTTGGATTCTTCAACAAACTCCATGGTGGTTGTTCCCCATTGACAATGGCATGGATCAGGTATGTCTGATCTTCACAACTTTAAGACCTGTGCACTTCAATCCCAGAAGTCCACAGAGAGCAGAACTGAAGTCCTCAAGTTTTAAAGATGCCTGGCTTGGAGGTCATTCACATCCTAGTCACCTCATGATTTGAGTGCTCGAGATGGAGCTGATCTTGAAGCCCATCTAAAAGCTACACCTATCTAAATTCAGTGGCACAGGCGGTAATGAGTCATCTTTCTTTTATTTATTTGATTTATACTCTATACCTTATGTTGAACACCGATGTGGTATGTCTTACTCTCATTTTTCTTCATATTTACATTTCATATGTTGGCTTGAGAAAAAAATAATCGCCATTGAATGAGCTTTTGTGACTGAAGACAGATGGAAATCTGGGTCTTTTAGGCTAAACCAAGATCAAAACTGGTTACTGGTTTGCTTCTGGATGCAATTCAAGGTACTGGTCAATACCTATAAAGCCCTACTGGCACATTCTAAGTTCATTGATTTAATAATACCACTTATCAAGACCCTGGAAGTGCACCTTCTCTATAACAGCACCTTCAGAACCACTGGAATGAGGCTCTTCTGAAAGTCGAACAGCTCTCAGCTATTGGTATTTCAAAGGGCCTTGAAGACCTAGCTCTTTGTCCACTCCTTTGACAAGGATGACCGAGGGTCTCTTTTCCTTTATTGTTCCCCTCTGGGTTTGTTATCTTTTGCCTTCGTTGTTCTTTTATCTTGTGATATTTTGCATTTGTGTCTTGTTCTTTGCACTTAAAATGTTTTTAGCCACAGTAAGCTGCTCAGAGTTGTCATATACATGTAAATAATTATAATAATTTCCATTTTAAATAGCGATAAAACCTGGCAATGGCTTACAACTGGAACATTAAAAAAGAAAAAGGAAACCGAAGGGTTGATTTAGGCTGCTCAATAGCAAGTTATTCGAATTAATGCAGTCAAAGGCAGAACTGGACACACACGTGTGAAATGATAGTGCTAGGACAGCTCACAGTTTTACATGAGTGACCTTTTGAACTGAACATTCACTTTCCTTCCCCTTCCTTCTGTTTCCTTGCTGCATAGGTTTTTAGGATGCCAAGCCTAAATGAAAACCCTTTAGTCGCGAGAGAGCTGAGGCAAATGCGAAATGTGTTGAGTTAAATTACTAAATAACTGAAAGTGCTTAAAAACAACGATGTTCACACATTTTTAATTTAAAGCCTGCTAAATCCTTTAAAAATTCATTTGTATTTGCAATTACTTAAACTGTGAGCTCTGCACTGGAGGGAGCACAGTGATAGATTTTAAATGCGCAGCTGGAGGAAATATATAAAATTCAATTGATGAGGCTGGCAGAGAATTGATGCCACAATATGTACCCGGTGGCATTTTTCTCTTCCTTACCTGCCTGGCTTCAGAACATTATCAGAAAGTCGATAACGATGCGCCAATATAGTGATACGCTCTGGGTCATAATACCCTTGTTCTGCTTAAAGCTGAGGTGCTCACAGGGTGGGTTAGAATGGACAGACAGCCTGACTCCATTGCTCCCTGTGAAGGGCTCAGAAAGTACTTGGCTCAATTTAGCTCAAGGTCTCTGGTATTGTTATCAATGACCCCAACAGCAAGCCAATAATACAGGATGTCTGTCTCCTCAAGGCTAAAGCTGGAAGGGAATACAGCATGTAATCAGCATCCTTCTCCCCCACCCAACTGTCTCCCTCTGGGGATCCTTTCATTGAGATCACATTTCCTTTATAATTCTGTCTTCGTGGGGATCCTTGTCTCTTTTCTCTCTCCTTTCTCTCCTCCCTCAACCCAATTTATTCATGCTTTCAACTCTCTCCACATTAGCCTCATGCTTCTTCCATTCTCAGAAAAAAAGAAAAGAAATCAGACTCATCAGGAACAACTTAAATATATTTATTTTCTGGATAAAATAAAGTGATGGCTTAACAGGGTAGAATTCAATTATGGCCACATCTGGAGGAAACCTTGCTTGTTTGCTTATTTGTGTGGGAGATGCAGAATCCTAGATAACTGATAATTCTCCGAACAAAACACAGTATTGGAGATGATACCAAAAGTTCACAAAATGTTTGGATTAACCATTTGCTCATTTTCACTTCCCATTGTTGTTTCTTTTTGGGGGTACATACATGGTGTTTTGAAACTTTCCAGCATATTTTTGGATAAACCAACAAAGTGGGCCATTTCTCCAAATTTCTTTAAGGAAAGGAGAGGTGATCCTATAATTTCCTCAGCAATGTCTGAAGGGAGTGAAGGCTTTCTATTGTTTCTTCACAATTCATTTGCAATTGTTTCAGGAGACCACATTATAATGAAAGACATGAGATTCACACCCTGCCTTGAAATATCCTCTTCCATCCACGCAAAGAGATTGTAAAAATTCAGGAGAATTTATCTGTCCAGTCATAATATATATCTATGTTCCGGTTAAGAATGCCTTTCCCTGATAGATGTCTTCAAAGCCATATAATCAAGTATTTTAGCAATTTCAGTGACATACCTCCAGTAGTTGAATGTCTCTAGAGGCAAATTTTATTATTCAGAGAGGAGAGAACAGAAGGGAAATCAAAAAGTAGATCCATTGCACGGAACATGATGACCTTGCTTCTAGGATGTCTAGCTATAAGTATACAAAAACGTGCAAATACAGTGCCAGATTTTGGAACTGGGTTTTAAAGTAAACAAATGGTCAGTAAAAATGTAAACTTGATGTAATATTCAAAGATTGTTTCTGAGTTTTTAGTTTTTGTGAATCTTCTGGGCTCATTGGAAGTTAGGTGACCTATACATTTGATGGATGATGGATGGACTGATGGACTGATGGATGGATGGAAGGGAGGAAGACAGGAAGGAAGGAAAAAAGGAAGGAAGGAAGGAAGGAAGGAAGGAAGGAAGGAAGGAAGAAAGAAAGAAAGAAAGAAAGAAAGAAAGAAAGAAAGAAAGAAAGAAAGAAAGAAAGAAAGAAAGAAAGAAAGAAAGAAAGAAAAATGTAGCTTCTTTTGGTAATATGAGTTTATATACTAATGATTATTAACAATTTTCAGCAATGACCATCCAGGCTAGAACATTCTATTACACATATCTAGAAGTTGCCAAGGTTGAGAAACATGTTTATAGAACTTTTTACCAAAATTTTGATTTGTTACAAACTATTACATCTAATAATACTCATCATGATTTTTTATGGGGGCGAAGTCTATTAGGTGTAAGAGTACAGCCACCCTTGTATGTAGTTCTGCAATCTATGGTTTTATGTATCCACAATTCCTAAAAAGTTATCCGATTTCAATGTATACAGTAAAGGCTTTTATGTATTAACAATTTTGGCCACCCTTTTGTTATGAAAACTCCCTTTTACTGAATCTGCCAAGGATTATCCTCTATAACCTGCCATGTAACTGTATTAGGAATAGAGAATTTTGATGCCATTCTCTCTCTCTCTCTCTCTCTCTCTCCTCCCTCCCTCCCTCTGTTTTGGTTAAGAATCTAAGCTTTGATAACTGAGTAATTCCTTGTTTGTTAACAAGCTGTAAAAGTTTGACATCATTTTTAAGAATAGAATTAGAACCTTTGATGAGAGTCAATTTAGAACTGAATAGAATACTTTATTGGCCAAGTGTGATAGACACACAAGGAAATTATTTCCAGTGCATAAGCTCAGTGTACAGGCAAAACAAAGTAATAACAATCATAATAATGCTACCCATAAGAGAAGATAGTAGAACAGATTAAAAGGATAAATGTAATATGGGACTAATGGACTAATGGCACCAGGCTAGAAACTGGGAGACTGTGAGTTCTCGTCCTGATTTAGGCATGAAAGATATCTGGGTGACTTTGAGCCAGTCATTCTCTTTCAGCCCATGATATCAGGTATGAGTGACAATTCACTCCATCAAGCCCTCTTGCAACCAATGGGTTGACATCGGTGGTGGGATTCAGCCAGCTCACACCACTTTGGTAGAACTGGTTGTTAACTTTCTGAGCAGTTTGGTGAATTGGTTGTTGGAAGAAATCATTAGGGCAGAGAACCAGTTGTCAAATTATTTGAATCCCACCACTGGTTGACACAGTTGATCTGAAAAAAAAAAAAAAAAAAGCAGATTTGTGTGAAAAAATTTAGGAAGAAAAAAAATAGAACTATGTGGCCCAACACATGTGCGTTGTTTTGGAACTTCCCCCAGTGCTGAAGTACACTTGCGAGCAACAATTACAGAGAAGAACTGAAATATTGGACCTAGAACACAAAAGGAAGATGGCCTCTCTTTAAATCGGGGTGGCCCACCTTGGCAACTTTAAGACTTATGGACTTCAATTCCCAGAATTCCCCAACCATCTGCATGAGTCAAAAATAGGGCTGTGAAAATATTTACAGACCCCTCACATCCCAGACATAAACTGTTTCAACTCCTTCCCTCAAAACAACGCTATAGAGCATTGCACACCAGAACAACTAGACACAAGGACAGTGTTTTCCTGAAAGCATCACTCTGCTAAAGAAATAATTCCCTCAACGCTGTTCAACTATTACAAAGTCTGCACTACTATTACTGTTAATTTTCTCATCACTCCTTATCATCCATCCCCTCCCACTTGTGATTGTAGGACTGTAACTTTGTTGCTTGTATCCTTACGATTTATATTGACTGTTTCCTAATATGATTTGATTGTTGATTGTACCCTATGACTATCATTAAGTGTTGTACGTTATGATTCTTGATTCTTAACAAATGTATCTTTTCTTTTATGTATACTGAGAGTATTTACATGAAGACAAATTCCTTGTGTGTCCAATCCCACTTGGCCAATGAAGAATTCTATTCTATTCTATCTGGGAGTTGAAGTCCACAGGTCTTTAAAGTTACTAAGGTTGGACACCCCTGTTTAAATGCTTCCTCTGAAGAAAGACCAGCCGATTCCAATTGTGAACAGCTTTTATCCTTAAGTGGTCCATTGTCAAACCGTTGAGGGGGATCAGTTGTGATAAACCATAGCAAGGAAAAAAAAACCATCCTGAAAAAACATAAGCATATATATCAACCATTACCAGTTTCTCTGGGAATTTTAAAGGAGATATTCCTGCAGGGTAAGGTTGTTAATCTTCCTTTATTAGTCAATACTTCTAAAGCTTCTTCTCCCCCTCCCTCCGTACTCCCCTGCAATCCATCCTGTTTGTCAATGTGTGAGTAATAACTAGTAGATGCCAAGGACCAGCACGTGACAGGTATATTAACCTTTTTTTTAAAGCAGTGGCATAGGGCAAAAGATTGGAGGCCAAGAACCAAGTATTTATCCACATGCTTTGATTGAAAGACAAAACAATTGCTTGCTTAAGTGATGGGTGAATAAGGTGCAAAATGAAATAAGCCAACCAGAAATTGCTCAATGGGGAGAGAAACAGAAATTCATATTTTATTCTTTTTTTCTGCTCCTATTTATTATTTGGCTTTGACTTGTGGCTTCATTCCTGAAGTAGACCATTCCAGCTGACATGGCTGTTATAACTGAGAGTAAGGAAGATGATTCTTACAGAAATACAGGTACTCTTTGACTTAGTTTCAGCCCAAAATTTCTGTTGCTTTGTGGGAAAGTTGTTAATAGCATGTAGCAATAGCAATAAAATCAGAGGTGACATTCAACAGGTTCTGACCAGTTCTGGAGAACCGGTAGTGGAAATTTGGAGTAGTTCGGAGAACCGGCAAATCCCACCTCTGACTGGCCCCATTCCCATCTATTCTCTGCCTCCCGAATCCTAGCTGATTGGCTGGGTCTTTTTTTATTGCCCTGCACAGGAGAACAGAGCTGGAAAGCAGGTTAGCGGGGTGGGGTGGGAATGGAGATTTTACACTATCTTTCCCCTACCACACACACCAAACCACGCCCACAGAATTCAGATTTTTTTTTGAATCCCACCACTGAATAACACTTAGACGTATATACTGCTTCACAGTGCTTTACAGCACTCTTTAAGCAGTTTATAAAGAGTCAGAACATTGCCCCTGTTGGAAGGAAAATCCATCTGGTTCTGTTCCAAGCTGGGAGAAAAATGCTGGAAGTGACATGGCTGGAAAGATGGTTTATTGAATAGAACCACAGAGACACTTCTGGGTCAGCTGAAGAACTGGTTAATGGATCTTTATAGGTAGGTTTCTGTGACTTTGAAGTTTGGACTGCAATGAAGGGGTTTGCATTCTGAAAGGGTGTTGGACAATTCCTATTGTGGCTAATGGATTTTGTCCTGTGCTGGATCTTGGGTGAGGGGCTACTTCTAAATCTTTCATTCTGCCTTTGTTAGCTGCCAAACTTTGCTGCAAGCAGTTCTGAAATATCCTGTCTTGAATGGATTTCTGCTTACAGTATTTGCTTTGCTTATGAATAGAGCTATAAAGATAATTGTCTTCCTTTTTCAATCAGATCTTTACCTGCTAAGTGCTGGCATCTGCTGTGGGCTTATTAAGAAAGACTTGGGGACTGCTTCCTGCCTTTAAAAACATGTTTCTCCATTTCTCATTCAAGGAAATATAATATTCTGCCTTTTTAATATTTCCCCAAATATTTTATACTTCTGGGGTGGGGCTTCCCACACCCCCCAACAATCTAGGTCCTCATTTTACTGACCATGGAAGGCTGAGTCAATCTTGAGCCGGTCAGAATCGAACTCCTGAAGTGAGCAGTGAGTTAGCCCTGCAATAGTGCACCACCATGGCTCAAGTGAGTGTTGCCCCATTTTACAACCTTTCTTGCCACAGTTCAATTCACATGCACACGACTCCACTCATGTGAGAGGTGGGCCAACACACACATGAATACACACTAGCCCACCGCTCACACGGCCTGGTTCTCCTCTCTGCCCCCCAGCCCAAACACCAAGCTGCATAGGTTGGAGATTGCTGGGCTCAATGGAACTAAAACAGCAGCCATAATGGCACAGTGGTTAGAGTGCAGTACTGCAGGCTACTTCTGCTGACTGCTGGCTGACTGCAATTTGACAGTTCAAGTCTCACCAGGTTCAAGGTTGACCTTCCATCCTTCTGAGGTGGGTAAAATGAGGACCCAAAATTATTGGGGGCAATATGCTGACTCTGTAAACCACTTAAAGAGGGCTTTAAAGCTCTGTGAAGCAGTATATAAGTTTAAGTGCTATTGCTATTGCTGTCAGGCCTGGATAAAACAGCTGAAATAACTTACAAAGTCTCTGAACTTAATATGTTGTATAAGCACCCTCTTTCACTTTCACAGCTTCTGAAAATAATTTGGACGTTGAAAAGGAAAGGAAAAGAACATCCCAGCAATACGTCTGTGAGTGTGTATCTGGTGTGTAGCTGTTGGGTTGCGCGGAAATTGCAGATAGTTGATGAGGAGAGATTTTTATTACCTGAGAAATTGAATACCTTTTAATGGAAACATCATATCCACTCAGCAGGAAGATCCCAAATGTTTAAATGAATCAATACGCAGAAACATCTGGCTCCATCTCTGCAGATGTAGATGACATTTGTAATCTTTAATTTTTCTTCAAATATTAATGTTGCTTAATGGGAAATTTTCAGGGAAAATGATGAAATTTGCTGAAGCTGTTACAGATCCATCTTTCACAGCTCTAGCTTTAATTCACATCCTTATTTCTAAAAGAACAAATGCTCCATATTATCACGAGCATAATGGTTAAGTGCATCCCAACCTATATAAACTGTACTTATTACCAGTAAAATAATACATGACAATACATATTTTAACCAGACTTTGTTCTATTCTGCATTTGTTACAGCAAATACTGGTAGTAGCCCTTGACTTACAACCACAGTTGAGCCCAAAATTTCTGTTGCTAAGTGAGACAGTTCTTAAGCGAGTTTTGTCCATTTTACAACCTTTTTTGCCACAGTTGTTAAGTGAATCACTGCAATTATTAAGTTAGTCACACGGTTGTTCAGTGAATCTGGCTTCCTTATTGATTCTGCTTGCAGACGGCTGCATGACACCAGTGTCAGCGTTCCAGCAAACCTCCATTCCAATCAGTAACTCCAAGACAAACATATCTCAAAAGTACCTTTTTTAAAATAGCACCTGGCACATCTGTGGAATCCTGAATCTAAAAGTTCTCCGGCTTTCCACAATTTCCCAAACTACAAATCCATCCCCGCTCGGTCGTCATCACATCACATGGCCCAATCACGATCCGTCCAAAAGTAAGACCCTTATTTCATCCTGAGCCATACTAAGTGATCTTGAACTGAAAAAAGAATTTTATTTTGTCCACTTAGAGGTACTTAATTGAAATCACGCCCCTCTCACTTTCTCAGGCAGCATGGAATATGGCTTCCAAAGCTGACACCAGGACACTGCAACCGTCATAAAAATGAACCAGTGGATAAGTGGCCATGGGAATTTGATTACGTGGCCATGGGAATGCTGCAACGGTCGTAAGTGTGAAAAATGGCCATGTCACTTTTTTTCAGTGCTGTTGTAATGGTCACTAAAGGAACTGTAGTAAGTTGAGGGTTACCTATATAGAATAATCTCTCTATATATAAAAGTGAAATACCACTGATGCATCGTCACAAAATTTCCAGAACCATAAAGCCTACAAACTTGAAATGTGGCATGTATGTTCCTCTTGGCTTCTAGGTGCTTACTAAGAAAGGATTTTTTCAAAATGACCATCAAAGCATTCATATTTTGTATATTGTTATTAACACGCTCTGATGCTAAGAAGTTCTACTCCCCCTCCCCATCGGAAAAGAAATCTGTTCCAAATGCAAAACACAAGCAGAGGAGAGGAGTTTCAGTTTCAGTTTCAGTTTTAGTCTCAGTTTCACAGCACAAAGCAGCTTTAGTACATAACAGTTGAGCTAAGCAGAGGTGGTATTCAACAGGTTCTGACCAGTTCTGGAGAACCGGTAGCGGAAATTTTGAGTAGTTCACAGAATCGGCAAATACCACCTCTGACTGGAGATTTTACAGTATCCTTCCCCTGCCACACCCACCAAGCCACATCCACAGAACTGATAGTGAAAAATTTGAATCCCATCACTGGAGGTAAGCCATGCCCAGGCTCCTTGCTGTCTCCTTCTTGCTCACACAGCAAATGCTGTTTCAGTTTCCAAACAGCCCTCGACTCTCTCACACATGCTAGCCAGATGAATACCGATGGATGCTGGTAGGTAGAGGCAGATATCTGCCCCCCCCAACTTATTTTCCTCCCCAAAAACTAAGCCCGACCACATAGTTTCATAGCGAAGCATGGGTATCGAGCTAGTGTCTATATAGAAAGAAAGAAACATCCTTTCTATAATGCAATAGTCCAGTGTTCCTCAACCTTAGCAACTTTAAACTAAATGACATTCACCCAGCATCATGCCACACCGACAGCATTTTCACTCACCAACATGAGGTCTTCTTCTGTTCATGTTAAAGGACATCATATTCCCAGTGTCATATGTGAGATGGATTGCTCTTTTCCATAATCACACAGAGTATCTTCTCTAGGAAAGCCCTATTTGCTTACGTTGTCCTTTGATCTTCCTGTCCCTGTGAACTATCTATTTCAGTCAATCAGAATGGAGTCTCAATCAGAATAGAGAGGGAAGGGACCTTGGAGGTCTACTAGTCCAACCCTCTGCTCAAGCAGGAAGCCCTACACCATTTCAGACAACAGTCTCTTCTTAAAACCCTCCAGGGATGAAACACCCACAAATTCTGAAGGCAAATTGTTCCACTGCTTAATTGTCATTACTGTTAAGAAGTTTCTCCTTCATTCGAGGTTGCTTCTCTCCTTGATTAGTTTCCATCCATTGTTTCTTCTGCTTTGGAAAATAAATTGACCCCCTTCTCTTTGTGGCAGCCTCTCAAATACTGAATACTGCTATCATGTCCCCCCTTCTTTTCTCGAGACAAGCCAAACCCAAAGCGTGCAACTGTTCTTCATATGTTTTAGTCTCCAGGCCTTTAATCATCTTAGTTGCTCTTCTTTGCACTTTTCCCAAAGTCTCAACATCTTTTTTGTAATGAGGCGACCAAAACTGGACACAGTATTGCAGGTGTGGCTTTGCTTAGGCTTTATAAAGCGGTACAAATACTTCACATGATTTTGATTCTGTGCCTCTGTTCATACAACCAGGATTGTATTAGCTTTTATCTATTCATCGATTTCCACACAGGCCAAGGTTGTTCTTGATCAGATGCCACACATTTGTGTAGTTGTACCCAGTTACCTGGTAGTTCTTTACTCACCTTCTATAGTTCCACGTTGATCTGTGGTGACTGATTGTTAGGAGGGGCAGAGGTTTTATGGAAGCTATTTCCCAACCTCAGTCTCAATCTTGAAGGTTGTTAGCTGTATAATAGGTGTACTTCTGTAGACTTCACTGTTAAGTCTGGAGCATGGGTGCGAATGATGGAGACGAGCCGGGAGAAACAGTGAACTTCAAACTCTTTATTTACATATTGTGACAGCTCAAAATGGAGGGCTGCTATAGCCTTCCTTATATAGGCAACTTATTAACTATTCAACCAATAGCAAACCTGGAGCGCTAGCTCCGTTAACCAATGGGAATGGCCTGTTAATGGCCAATCGGATGCTCCTGAACGGACCAATCCGATCCTGCCATTAACAGCCAATTAGAAGTGCAGGGCCAAAACCCTGCACTTGACTTCAAGCTCAAGATAACTTTATTGGCATTATTCATTCACAACACCCCTTTCCCCCTGCTTCTGCCCACGGGGCGCGGTTACATAGTCCTTAAGGTAGGACGGCTGTTTTATTAGTCTTTTTGATTTTCGCAAAGTGCCTGGTGGTTGGCTGCACTTCTGCTGAGGTAGATCGTTGTTTAACGGTAGGGGTGCCTCTGGTTCCGAATTCGCGTTCCCGTTGTCACCAATATCACTGGCCACTCCCTGAGGTGAACTCACTCCGGTCCTTGGTTCTTGTTCCTGAGTTTCAGTTCCATTATCAGTCTTTTCAAAAAGATTTTCCTCTAATTGCAATTCATTTTCCTCTGTATCTCCCCCCCCCTCAGTTTGGTCACAAGGGAGTTCGAAAGTGCGAGACGGTAGCCGCGATCGTAGTTGATCTATCTGGCGCTTCCAAAATCTATCGTCAGGGCACTGAACGAGGTATGATCTTGGGCCGGTTACGCTGATTACGGTTGCTTCTACCCACAGCGGATCGCCCAATAAGTTTTTAGCGAATACTAAATCGCCTACCTGAAAGGTATGGCATCGGCCACTGGCTCTGAGTGGCTTTTCCGGTTTGTAGGCTGGGTGTAACCGATCGAGGTGGGAGTGGAGTTTTTGTCCCATTTGCAGCTCGGCAGGAGTTTTGTTGGTGACGCTGTGAGGTGTGATGTGCTGTAGGAAAAGGATCCGGTTGATTTTCTCGTCGATGTTGACGTAGTCTATCTTTTGGAGAGTCCTTTTGATGAATTGTACCATGCGCTCAGCCCTACCGTTGGCCACAGGGTGCGCAGGCGAAGTAAGCGCATGTCGGATACCGCGGTCAGCCAGGTACTGCTCAAAAGATAGCGCGGTAAATTGGGGCCCGTTGTCGGATACCAGAACGTCTGGTAATCCGTGGGTTGCAAACAGTCTTTCCAGTCTTTTGATGACAGCTTCGGTGGTCGTGTTGCTCATTGGGTGAATCTCGAGCCAATTTGAGTAGGCATCGACGGTTAGCAAAAACGTGTGGCCTTTGGTTTGCTCAGCAAAGTCCAGATGGATACGGGACCAGGGTCCCCGCAACGTCTCCCATTCGGTTGGGTTTGCCTTTGGTGGAGCGTTGCTTACTTCTTGGCATCTCTTGCAAGTTTTAACCCATGATTCGATTTGTCTGTCGATGCCTGGCCACCACGCGTAGCTTCCTGCGAGGCCCTTCGTGCGCACGATGCCAGGGTGGCCATCGTGCAAGGTTCTTAGCAGTGTCTGTTGGAGTTGTTCTGGTATAACGACTCTATCGCCCCAGATGACACAGCCCTTCTGCAAGAACAACTCTGTTTGACGACTTTTGAATGGTGCAAAGTCATCTGGTACCTGGTCCAATGGCCATCTGCGTTCCACCCATGTGAGGACTCGTGCTAAGATGGGGTCGCGCTTTGTTTCTCTCACGATGTCACGGGAAGTTAATGGCGGCGTGTGGAGTGTCTCGATCTGCAGCGCTGTCATCGTTGGTGCAGGATCATTGATAGTTTCGGGAAGCGGTGCACGGCTCAGTGCGTCAGCGTGGGGAATGGCTTTACTGGGACAATATTGTAGTTGATAATTGTAGGCAGCCAAGAATTCTGACCAGCGAGTCATTCTGGGAGAAAGTATGTGGGGAGTTGGCTTGTCCCCAGCGATGATCCCCAGCAATGGTTAGTGGTCAGTTACAATGGTGAAAACCCAGCCGTATACGTACTCATGGAATCTTTTAACAGCTGATACAATTGCCAGGGCTTCTTTTTTGATCTGCCTATAATTCTGTTCGGTTTTTGAGAACGTTTTTGAGAAGTAAGCAACAGGGGCTTCATTAGTAATACATGGCTCAAAATGGTGCCCACTCCAAAAGGCGATTCATCACATGTAATGTTTATCGGCAAAGTCTCATTGTACTGCATTAGTACGGCATCCGAAGTCAGTAATTTTTTCACATTACGGAACGCCTGCTCTTCTTTGTGACCCCATACCCAAATTGCTTTTTTATCTAATAGACGATGTAAAGGTTCAGCGACAGTCGCCTTGTGCAGCAAGAATACATTATAGAAATTGATGAGGCCTAAGAACGCCTGGAGGTCGCTCTTGTTCTGGGGTCTGGGAGCGTTTTTTATTGCTCTCAATTTGCTGTCGGTAGGGTGAATACCCTGACTGTCAATTAAGTACCCTAAGAATTCAACACGATCTGTACACAGTTTGCACTTATTTTTTTTAACTTTCAGGCCTGCTTAAACCAGTCTTAAATGCTCCCATAAGATTTTTGGAAAGGGGGCAGCAATGAGCACATCGTCAAAATAGGGGACAACGCCCTTGATCCCCTGCAATAGTCTCTCCATTAGGCTCTGAAAGATCCCTGGGGCTACACTGACTCCAAATTGAAGTCTCGTACACTTAAAGGCACCTCGGTGTGTTACGATAGTCTGTGCCTGTGCCGTTTTTTCGTCAACCACAGTTGCTGATAAGCCTGAGCTAAGTCTAGTTTAGCGAAGACTTTTCCGCCCCCCAGGGAATGGAGGAGGTGTTGCACTACCAGCACCGGATATGGGTTTTGTTGCAGGGCGTGGTTTAGGGTGGCTCGGTAGTCCCCACAAATTCTAATGGAGCCGTCTGGCTTAATTGGTGTCACAATCGGCGTTTCCCATGGGGAGTGGTTGGTTGGCTTTAAAACTCCCTAGGCTATCAACTTATCAAGCTGCTCATCGATTTTCGGCTTTAGAGCGAACGGAACTCGACGAGGCTTAAGGCGGATGGGAGCTATCTTTGGATTAAGGCTAAAGGATATCGGGGTCCCCTTGTATTCACCTAGCTTTTCCTCGAAGACGTCCCTGAATTCGTGGGCGAGGTCTTCCTCCCAGTCACTGCCACCGATTCGGTTAATGCCTGCCACTTCAATGCCAAGTGGTGCAAACCATTGCAGGCCTAACAGGCTAGGCCGATCCTTATCGATCACCGTCAGGGGTAAGTACACCGTGTGGTTCTTGAATGCAACCCAGACTCGACTGGATCCTACGACTGGAATCCAGTTCCCCTGGTAGTCCTTTAACATGAGCTGTTAAAATTGAAGGTCTTGGCGCCGGATAGTGGGGATGAGTTGCTTGAGGGTCTTCCATGAGACCATTGAAAGAGACGATCCCGAGTCAACTTCCATTTGGCAAGGCTGATTTTCAATGCTCACGTTTATCCAAATTTTCTTAGCGTCTAGTGAAGAGGCATGGCTGATAGTGAGAGTTTGGTGGGCCTCTTCCCATCTCGCTGGGTGATTCACGAGTCGGTTTCTGTAGGAGTGGTTTGCTGGTTCTCGCCTTACAGGGTGATTCCCTGTCGATTGACAGAGATTGGTACCCTTCAAGGTCAGGCTGGGTCTGAGGAGACTTCTGCAGACCCGTCCGATGTGGCCTCGTTTCCCGCACTCGTGGCAGAGCGTGTCACGGAATTTGCAATCGGAGCGGTAATGGTTGGCCCCGCAGCCAGCGCACGGTTGCTGGGACTTCGGGTATCGGTCCCAATCGGACCACAGGCGATGGACCTCTTCTTCGTCGCTGTCTGATGACGAAGAGAGGTCTTCATGGTGGGCCTTCAGTAGCCGCTCTTCTGCATTAGGTGAAACTTCGCCGGCCGATTGGTGTGCTGGAGTGCGATTTCAGTGAAGTTAGGCAGCTGACTTCTTGGTCGCCTCCGCTGCTGTAGCTTCAGCTATGGTGTCTTTAAGGGTGATGTCACCCTTTGCCATTATTTTGCTCTGTACGTTTAGAGCATCTAGCCCAAGGACTACTCAGTCTCTCAAGGCCTCTTCTAGGTCGGTGAAATTACAAAGGCCTCCCAAGTTCCGGAGGTCTGCAATGAAATTGGCGACGCTTTCTCCTTTCTGCTGGTTTCTTTGATAGAACTCGTGTCGTCTTACGCGCGTTGGAACGGTCGGTGCATAGTGGGCCCTTAGTAGCGGTTCGAGGATGTCCCAGTCCATGGCCTTCACTTCAGCCGGTTTCGCTAATGCCTTAGCCATTTTGAATACTGTCGGGCCGCAGTGCATTAGGAATACTGCCCGTTTCTTCCCGGTTATGGCATTCTTCAGATTATTTGTTTCCAAAAACGTTTGAAAAAGTTCCATGTAGGTCTCCCAGTCCTCTTGAGCTGGATCGAACGGAGCGGGTGGTACTGCGCCGCCGGACATGGTTCCGCCATTGTGCACTTCAGCCACGTGCTTCGTTGTCTTAGTTGGCTCTGATGTCATCCAATCCCATCCTCGTCGCCAGTGTTAAGTCTGGAGCATGGGTGCGAATGATGGAGACGAGCCGGTAGAAACAGTGAACTTCAAACTCTTTATTTACATATTGCGACAGCTCGAACTCGAGGGCTGCTATAGCCTTCCTTATATAGGCAACTTATTAACTATTCAACCAATAGCAAACCTGGAGCGCTAGCTCCGTTAACCAATGGGAATGGCCTGTTAATGGCCAATCAGATGCTCCTGAATGGACCAATCCGATCCTGCCATTAACAGCCAATTAGAAGTGCAGGGCCAGAACCCTGCACTTGACTTCAAGCTCAAGATAACTTTATTCACAAAACCACTCTTTCTATGCAGCATTTTCCCAGCAGAACTTTGGCTGTCAATTTGTTTTTCTTAGTGTATCAGGATATAAAATAAAAAGGAAAATAAAAATAATGAGCATCTACAGAAGGGGAAAAGAGAAAGTATGGGGTAGTGAGGGAAAAAGAAAAAAAGGTTGATTTCCAACTTTTTTTTTTGCTCGGTAGAAGATAACATTACAGACATAATTTTTTACTTACTGTATATACAATAGTCATTTCTATAACAATGAAGCCATCTAATCAGCAAAACCGAAACCATAGTTTTATTTTTTCATCACAAGCAAAAAATCCAGAAGCGGTTTGCAAATAAAAACAAAACTGGATATATTCTTTTCTTTGAATTAAACAAACAATTGAACCATCTCTAAAAAAAATTTCTGGCTGTGGATAATAATATATATTTCTCTTTGCACTTATTAATCTTTATAGACTATCATCATTTATACTAAAAAAATTCACTATACTCTTTCAGATTCTTTTACCCTAAAGGGTAAAACAAATTCTTTTTTTAAAATATTCATTTTAAAATTCTACACTTTTCTTTAAAATATGTGTAAAATTAATAAATACTAATAGATCTTTTTTTAACTTCCTTTGAACAGAGATCCACTCTATCTCCAATTAATTCATTGATTTAAGTCACTCCTTCCAGCTTATCCTCATAAAATTTTCCCAACAGAACTTTGGAGGGGCAATACTAGTTAGATAATGCATATTTTGTACTGTGTTCAGTTTTAGATACTCACTGTTTCGTTTAGGGCAAATCAACCTATTTTACACTATTGACCTATTTTATATTTTTTTTACTTGCTCGGTGTTGAATTTATCTGTCTATAATTTGAAGGTGCTTCTGACACATAAAGAAAAGCAACTTTAAAGTATATGAATTTCAGTTCCCAGAATTTTGGGAGTGGAAGTCCACATACCCTGAAGTTGCCAAGAAACACTGCAATAGTCAAACTTGGAGGCACCTCCTGAAGTAGACTATAAGGCACAGTCCATCAACTTTGTGAGAATAATATCTAGTAGTTCAAAATCATCTCTGGTAGGACATAATCTCAGGTGCACGAAAGCCCAATTGGTAGAACAAAATTACCTTGGCCAGAGCATTGTGGAACATGCTGCTGGAGCTGTTTTGTCATCAAGGCGCACATACTTTCCATTCCATTATTCTTGTATTTTAAGGAGCTTTATGTGCTGTTAAAGGGCCTTGAGCTTCTACTGCCTATGGGGGACAATATGGTAGTGTTTTGGAGTTTAACTGCTTTTTAAACTGTTTGAAAAATCATATTGTGGGGAAGAATGTCATGGAACAGGAAGATAACCCCCTGTTTGTGCCTTGTGCTACACTTGAAATCATTCAAAGAAAGGAAGTAGAAATCATTCAAAGAAAGGAAAAAAGGACTAGGGGCAACACAATAGCAGTGTTCCAACATTTGAGGGGCTGCCACAAAGAAGAGGGGGTCAAACCACACAACCCACAACTCTGCATCCAACCCCATCCCATCCAATCCAACATCACTCAAAACTAGGCAGGCATGCCCCTAACTACCTCTATTCCAACTACAACTGGCCTTAAATGCAAGCTAAGAAGCCTTGAAAATAAAATACCCGAATTTCTTCTCTTACTAAATACAGCCAAATTCGACATTATATTTGTCTATGAAACATGGCTCAACGCATCTCTCCCTAACTCCATTACCACAGTAAGAGATTATCATGTTTACTGATCAGATCGTGAAATCCGTAGAGGAGGTGGTGTTTCTATTGTTAAGTCCTGGGCATGGGCGCAAGGAACGGAGACGAGACATCGAACGGTAATTTCAACTCTTTATTGTAAGGAAAGAACAGAGCAAATACTTGGGCAGCAGCAGCTCTTTTATAGAGCTGGCTGCTGTCAAAACAACCAATGATTTGAGCTTACTGCTTTCACAAACGTCCAATCAGGGAGCTCCGTTAACAGCCAATCAGACTGGCCAAAAATGACCAATCACGATTCACTATTCACAGCCCAATGAGAAGTGCAGGGTTACAAGCCTGCTGTAAAGTAAAGTTGTTTAGGGTTGTATTGCTGCATTGGCTTAGTCCATAACAGCTATCTTCTATAAAAAGTCCCTACATCTAAAAAACATCCAAGTTACCCAGGAGCTTGCTATTCCTGAGACCATCATCTGTGAACTGTCCTTAAATATCACATTTCGATTCTTACTATGTAACAGATCCCCTGATTATGACATCGAACATACAAACAAGCTAAATACACTATTAACATGGGCAATAGCCTGCCTACACGCTTTTATCTTTCTTGGTGACTTCAACCTACCTCATATTAACTGGACCCTTAACGAATGTACAACTGAAGCCACACATGCAATCTTCTGCAATGCAGTAACAAACCTGAGACTAGTAAAACTAGTACCCAACAACACTAGGCTTAACAATTGCCTCAATCTCATCTTCTGCAATAGTTTGAATTCAATTTATGGAATACAAATTAAAGAACCCTTTTCCAACAGTGACCACAACATGATTGACTTTTGTCTCAACATACATCCACACAAAAATCATCACAGTGATGGAATCCCCAATTATAACTTCAAAAAAGGCAATTATGATCTCTCATCCCTTGGTTGGCAATTTCTATTCTCTGGATGCAATACTGTAGAAGACCATTACAAGATATTTTTACTTGAAGTCAAACTATATGTACCATTAACAACTCCCCAAACCAGAAAAAATTGATTACCTATAACAATAAGGAAGCTTCAATCAAAAAAAAAATCACTGGTGGAAAAACAAATCTGGTCAGTTGCAAACTTCAAAAGCTGATACAAAAATTTATGACACCAGATAAAAACTGAATGCACCAATTATCACGTTAAACAAGAAGAAAACCTTCTACGCACCAATTTCACCCTTCCTTTCTACAATTTTGTAAACAACCAACTAAAAGACTCAAGGTCCATCCCACCCCTGAAAGGACCTAATGGTAAAGACTGAAACGACAATACTATTAAAGCCAACCTCTTTAACACATAATTTGGCTCAGTATTTGTAAACTGCAATGGATCATGCCCAGTATTTCTTAGTTGAACCACAGACAACTACAATGATCTAATATATATCGATTTTACAGAAGACAATGTTGAAAAAGTACTAAGCAATCAAAAACCATCTCTATCTATTGGACTGAACAGAATATGTGCCAACTTCTTAAAAAAGCTATCCACTGCCATAGCTGAACCTCTAAGCATAATCTTTGAAAAATCTTTCAGGACCAGCTCCTTGCCAAAACTATGGTCACTGTTAGAAATAACAAGGCTACCTAACTTAGTTTGGGTAAAATAATATATATAAACTATGATTGTATGTTAAAGTGTGTGTCACTTTAACTGCAAAGCATGTAATTTTGGGTGCGGCTGTAAAACCGCCATAAGAGGGAGCAAGAGAGCTTACTGTATTACTGGCTTACTGAATTGTTTGCTGACAATGATGGATTGTTAACTGAGTGTTCCCTGCTGCTGAAGGAAGAAAGGAGGTTTGACTTCTTTATATCTCTACTGTGAGAAGATTTATTACTGGACTGATATTTGTAAGTTTACTGACCTCTTTTTCGACACTGGACTTTGCAACTGAATAATCCCTGGACGGACTGAACTAGTGAATGATATATGGACTGTTTTTGACAATGCTAAAATTCTTACTGGAATAAACTATTTAACTAGCACAGTGTATCTGTTTTACTGAGTGTAAGCTACAAAAATGTTTATCTCAAATATTTTGCCTGCCTGCTAGACTGCCGTGCAGATTCTGCTAGGGTGTATCCCTAACACTGGTTATGGGCCCAGGCTGCACAGTCAGACTAACCAGGATATAACAGGCTTATATAAAGTGAGAGTTAGTGTAGTTACACAATACTGTAAACAGACAGCTGTGTTTTATTAATTATAGTTTAATATCCAGAAAAAGATGACACAAGTCAATTTACCAAGTTTGTCTCTAATATCCAAACAGGATGGAACAAACTATGTTTCATGGTCTATGAAATGCAGCCTACTTCTACGCAGAGAAGGTTTGTGGAGTATAATTCAAAACCCACCAGAGGTAGATGCTTGGGATCTGGAAGATGAGGATGATGCCCAGAAAATACAAGAATATAAACTGAAGAATGAGCAAGCTCTCTGTATAATAGGACTGACACTCTGTGACCAGCAGCTTGTACATATTTGTGGAGAAGAAACAGCTGCGAAATGTTGGGAGAATTTAAAGAAGATTTATGTTCGAGACAGTGTAGGAGCACATATAAATCTTACACGAAAGCTGTTCAGAACACATCTTCAAAAGAATGGAGACATGTTGACTCATTTAAACACTATGAAGAGAATTTTTCAGCAACTGCATGAAAAAGAACTTATCTTCTCAGAATTACATCAGGTTTATATCATTTTGTCTTCGTTAAATGAGAGCTATGATGACTATGTAACTTCACTGGAAGTACCACCAAAAGATAACCTCACATTAACTGACATTACTGGCAGATTAATTGAAGAAGCCAGGAGAAGGCTTGAAAGGGATCAACTCAGAAGGGAACAACCAGAAGAAGATAAAGAATCTTCGACAGCCTATACAATTAGAAAATGTTTTAATTGTGGAGGAAAAGGACATTTGGCTAGATTCTGCAAGAAAGGAAAATGCCATAATGCCAGCCAGAATGCCAAAAGGCATCAAAAGGATGAAAAATGAATAGAGTTAGCCATGTATAGCAACGAAACTGTGAATAATAATTTATGGGTTGTAGATAGTGGAGCATCGCACTACATAACGAAAGATAAGAAAAGATTTATTAAGATGTCCATGAGTTCACAACAGATATCGTTAGCTAATGGCTGGAAACTGAAAGCAAAAGGTGAAGGTATTGCACATTGTTCTTGCATAAAAAAAAATGTAAAAATGTTATATGTACCACAACTTAAGTTTAATTTGCTTTCGGTTAGAGTTTTAGTTAAACTGGGTTATGTAGTTACCTTTAAGGGAGAAAAATGCATAATAGAAAAGGAAGGTAAAAAAGTGACTGCAACTTTAAAAGGTGAAATGTATGTGTTAAATGATAATCAATCAGAGGTGGCTAACACAGTGTATAATAACGTTAAACCTCATGATGAATGCATACATTTGTTACACAGACGTTTGGGGCATATAAATTTTAAAATGCTTAAGCAAACGGTTGAACTGTCTAGAGGCATAAAACTGAAGCCTTGCAGTAAGTATTTGCACTGCAATGCTTGCAGTCAAGAAAAAAGCAAGGTAATACCAGCAAATAGAATTAATGGATTTAAAACTAAAGAGCCTCTAGAAGTCATATTTGCTGATATTATAGGTCCTAAAAAACCAAGTGTGGGAGGTGCTCATTATATATTAAGCATAATGGATCATTATTCTAGATATGGTTTCTGTTATTTAATGAAGAGTAAAATGGAAACATATCAGAATTTCTTTAATTGGTTGAAGTTTGCAGAAAGAAAAACTTAAAGGAAATTAGTAACTCTTGTAACTGATAATGGTATGGAATTTATAAATAATAAATTCCAAAATAAACTGAAGATGGCAGGTGTTGAACATGAAAAGTCTGCACCGTATAGGCCACAACATAATTCCTTTACAGAAAGACGAGGCCAAACAATACAGGCAATGGCTCGTACTATGTTGTCGGATTCAGGATTACCTGAAACTTTGTGGGGAGAAGCAATAATGTGTGGTAATCATATATTGAATAATATTGTTAACTCAACAACAGGTGAATTACCATTCACACAGTGGCATGATAGAAAACCTGACCTAAGCTACATGCACACATTTGGAGCACCAGCATCGGTGCATATTCCTACACAACTGAGACATAAGGGGCATCATAGGGCTAAAAACTTATTATTTGTAGGTTATGAATCTAATCACAAATCATACAGATTCTGGGAAAAAGGTACATCTAGCATTAATTGTAGTGCTCGTGCACAATTCCTTGAACATGTAGGATGGGAAAAACTGGAGCAAGATTCAAGTAAGGATGTAATCATAGAAACCTACAAAAGACCAAAACAACATATCAGTAATAAGAAGAATACAATTAAAGAGGAAGTACAGGAAGAGCATATAGGACCAGAACAGGAAGAAATAGGTGAACAGGAAGAAATAGATAACCAGGAACAGGTAGTACCTGAAAGTCCACCTGTGAGTCCTGTAATACCTAGACGTTCAACACGTGAAACCAGACCACCTGACAGGTACCAAGCAAGTGTAGTTTGCCAAGTTAGTAAAGTTCCAACTACTGTTGAAGAAATTAGAATGTATCCTGCAAAGGATCAAGAAAATTGACATAGAGCAATAGAGAAGGAACTAAATTCATTGAAACAAATGGAAGTTCATGAAAATGTTAAATTACCTCCAGGTGAAAAGTCCATTGGCTGTAAATGGATATTTAAATTAAAAACAGGTAAAAATGGGACTGTTACCCATAAGGCTAGGTTGGTAGCTCAAGGATTTAATTAAACTGCATGTGATTATGATGAAGTATTTGCACCGAGTCTAAAAGCAACAACCTTGAGAGCAGCTTTAGTGTGGGCAGCTAAGAAGAACTACCATATTTGCCGGCATATAAGATGACTTTTTTACCCTGAAAAACATGCCTCCAAGTGGGGGGGTCATCTTATACGCCGGTATATCCACTGCCAGCTATCGGATGCTTGTGGAACGCAGCGAAGGCGCCTCTGGCTTCCCAGATCCCCCGCGTCGCTTCTGCCAAGAGCCTCCCCACATCTCTGAATCAGGGTCGAATCCCACTCGCCCGAGGCTGCAGCGATTGGGGGGAGCAAGAGCGTGGGTTGCTCCTGTCGCCCCAGGCAGGGCCATGTGAAGGCTGCCCGCCTTCCTGCTCCTCCCACGGCCCCTGGCACTCTGCCCTGCTGCTGCAGCTCCGGGGATTTCTGGAGGGCATTTCTAGTGACCCCGCTGGGATCATTTGGCTGACCAACACAGAATAACATGCACACTGTGTAAATATTGGATGATTAGTTACCGGGGGGGGGGAGTCATCTTATACACCGGAAAATATGGTATATCATAAATCACTTAGATGTAGAAACTGCCTATCTGCATGCACCATTGCAGCACACTATATACTTAAAGAAACCTGTAGGAATTAAGAATGATAAAACAAATAATGACTGTTGGAAGCTTAAAAACAGTCTCTATGGATTAAAACAATCTGGTTATGAATGGAACCAGTATATTGTTAAGGAGTTAAACAATATAGGGTTTAAAGCAGGTTTAGCTGATCCATGTGTATTTAAGAAAGAGACAAATGTATTTAAGAAAGAGACAAATGGAATAGTGTCATTATTATTGTTGTTTACAGATGATATTGCTTTAATTACAAAAACTAATAATGAAGCTTCTGAAATAATATCATTATTAGGTAAGAGGATAAAATTAAAGCAATTAGGAGAGAAAAAACAGTATCTAGGTTTGACAATAAATAAAATCAAAAGGTGGCTATAAGATATCTCAAGAGGATAAGATTTATCAATTGCTAAAAACATACAAGATGGAACTTTGTAAGCCGGCAAAAATTCCAATGAGTAAGGAATTTGGCCACACTGATGCTCAAAGTCCAAAATTCAATAAGACCATTTATCAATCATTAATTGTTAGTTTATCATATATTAGTAATTGGTCAAGGCCAGACATTGCCTATAGCATTAATCAATTGGCAAGATTCAATGCTGAACCCACTGAACAACACTGGCAAGCGACGAAGCGTATCTTAAGATATCTTAAAAGGACAATGCACTATGCATTGTATTTGGAGCCAAAAGATGATCTGATTTTAAGTGCTTATGCTGATGCAAGTTTTGCAACACTAGGAAAATCAACTTCAGGGATGCCTATACTGTTTGGAAAAGCACTGATTGGTTGGAGATCAATTAGACAACAACACATAAGTATGTTCACAATGGAAGCAGAATTTTCATGTCTATCTTTATTATGTACTGATTTAATTCTGTATAAACAGTTGTTATTGGATTTGGGAATAACTGTTAATGATTCCATTGTAGTTTATGAGGACAATCAAGCAGCCATACGGTTGGCTACAAATATTGCTGTGAAAACGAGATCTAAGCATACAGATCTTAGATATCTGAATGTAAGGCAATCTGTAAAAAATGGTATGATAAGACTGGAATATTGCATGACTGAAGAAAATATTGCTGATCAGTTTACAAAAGCCCAAGGTTCAGTCAAACACAAATAAAGTTGTGATGACTATGGTTTAAAGATGTAAATATATATATATATATATATATATATATATATATATATATATATATATATATATATATATATATATATATATATATATATATTATATTACCCAAAAGGGGAGTGTGTTAGGAATAACAAGGTTACCTAATTTAGTTTGGGTAAAATAATATATATAAACTATGATTGTTTGTTAAAGTGTGTGTCACTTTAACTGCAAAGCATGTAATTTTGGGTGCGACTGTAAAACCGCCATAAGAGGGAGCAAGAGAGCTTACTGTATTACTGGCTTACTGAATTGCTTGCTAACAATGATAGATTGTTAACTGAGTGTTCCCTGATGCTGAAGGAAGAAAGGAGGTTTGACTTCTTTATATCTCTACTGTGAGAAGATTTATTACTGGACTGATATTTGTAAGTTTACTGACCTCTTTTTTGACACTGGACTTTGCAATTCAATAATCCCCGGACGGACTGAACTAGTGAATGATATATAAACTGTTTTTGACGATGCTAAAACTCTTACTGGAATAAACTATTTAACTAGCACAGTGTATCTGTTTTACTGAGTGTAAGCTACAAAAACGTTTATCTCAAATATTTTGCCTGCCTGCCTGCCTGCCGTGCAGATTCTGCTAGGGTGTATCCCTAACAGTCACAAGCCACAGTCATCCCCATCTTCAAAAAGGGAGAACCCAGCCTAGTTGAAAATTACAGACCAATCTCTCTATGCTGCATTACCTGTAAAGTCATGTAATCAATTATTAACCAATCCATTGTCCTCCACTTAGAGACAAACAACCTACTCTCTAATAAACAATTTGATTTCAGAAAAAAACTATCCTGCAATCTGCAACTCTTACACTGCAAAAACATATGGATTACACAATTCGATCAGGGCAAAGCAATAGACACAATCTACACAGACTTCTGTAAAGCCTTTGATTCAGTGTTGCACGACAAACTACTCCTAAAACTAAAATCTTACGGTATCTCTGGACACCTGCATAACTGGATAGAAGCATTTCTGTCAAACAGACAACAAATGGTCAAAATTGGGAGCATCCTATCAAATTCTGTACCTGTCAACAGTGGTGTCCCCCAAGGCAGTGTTCTAAGACCAACTCTCTTCATACTCTACATAAATGATCTGTGATCATATCAAGAGCAACTGCATTCTCTTCGCTGATGATGTAAAGCTATTCAACACCACAGACAATACTGCTACCCTTCAAAAAGACCTTGACTATGTATCAGAATGGTCAAACAAATGGCAACTTCAAATCTCAACAAATAAATGCTCTGTCCTATATATTGGCAAAAAAAAAAAAAAAACAGAAAATAAAATACAGGCTGAATAGCCAAGACTTTGTTGATGATCCAAACTCTGTCAAGGATCTTGGAGTACTCATCCCTAATGATCTAAATGCCAGAGCCCATTGTAACTACATAGCCAAAAAGGTGTTAAGAGTTGTTAACTTAAACTTCTGTAGCTTTTTCTCTGGTAATATTATACTAATAACTAGAGCATACAAAACATTTGCTAGACCAATACTCAAATGCAGCTCATCAGTTTGGATCCCACATTACGTATCTGATATTAACACAGTTGAGAAAGTCCCAAAATATTTCACAAGAATAGTTCTCTGCTCCTCTACTCATTGCTGAATACCTTATGCCACCAGACTCGAAATTCTAGACCTAGAAAATCTAGAACTAAGCCGACTTCGGTCTGATCTAAGTATAATATATAAAATCATACATTGCAATGTCCTATCAATCAATGAATACTTCAGCTTCAACCATAACAACACAAGAGAAAACAATAGATACAAACTCAAGGTTAATTGCACCAAACTTGATTGCAGGAACTACGACTTCAGCAACAGTGTGGTCAAGGTCTGAAATACTCTACCTGACTCTGTGGTTTCTTCCCCAAACCCCCAAAACTTTAACCTTAGACTTTCTATTATTGACTTCACCCCTTTCCTAAGAGTTCTGTAGGGGGCATGCATAAGGTCACCAATGTGCCTACTGTCCCTATTGTTTCTTTTATATATTTTTTATTTTTCTTATATATATCCATGTATTCATAACTATGTTTTTACTTATACCTATTATCTTGTAAGCAATTGACAAAAATAAATAAATAAAATAAAAATAAAATAAACATATTCTCCAAAGCACCCAAAGACAGGACAAGAAGCAATGGATGGAAACTAATTCAAGAAAACTAGAATTTAGGAGAAATTTCCTGATAGTTAGAACCTCCATCACTGGAGGTTTTTTAGAAGAGATTGGACAGCCATTTGTTTGAAATAGTAAAAGGTTTCCTGCTTGAGCAAGGGATTGGACTAGAAGTCCAAGTCTGTCATTCTGTTATAACTAAATATTTGGTGAAATTTATCATGGATAACATATAAAATCTATGACTTTATGATAGTGCACCATTATGGCCCACTGATACATCTAAATAATGATGAGAATTAGTTATTAATTTTTAGAAATATGCAAACCTACTTTGCTCCATCATGTATATCATCTGTGGTTCTTCATGTCTGAAGATTTTAAGATGGCTTTAGTAATCAAAGATAAATACTCAAACTGATCATGTTACCTCAATGTCAGGTTTTCTGTAAAACTGTATAACTCCCAACTGAGCATTATACTTTGCTTAGCTATAGTGAATCAATTCCATGGTGATATTAAGGAATTTTTTTTAATAAAATATACTTTTTAATGATGCTTGGATCATTATCCAAAGAGAACGGATTGGGTCAAGTGTTAACAGCATGTGCATTAAAGAAAGATGGGGGAGAAAAAAAATAAAAAAGCAACCATCTGTTCCAGAAACTGTCTTGGGGGAAACAACACAGACTCCACAATGAAGAAATTCAACCTAGTTCCCAACCTGTTTTTCATTAATTTTGATAAGAATTGCCTTTTCTCCCAATTGTATGTGAGTAGCTGCAATAATTATGTCTTAGATCGTACACATTGCAAAACTGGGGTGGGTGTTTGAAGGACTAGCCTATCTTTGATGGTGTGATAGATTTCGGCATGCATTATATTTACTTTTATTTTCCTGGAGTTGCAAATGTCCTCTTCATTTTCACCTCCCTCTGAAAGTTGGATGTCAGATCTGATGTGAAAAGAACAGAGAGAGGAAAGTTGATAGTAGTTTGACTCTAATGGCCTTCTTGAGTTTCTTCACAGATAGGACATTATTTCCCCAGCATACCCAAAAATCAGAGTAACACTGATTGGCTTCAGCATAATTTTGCAAGATGCAACCATTATGTATAGTCTTCTGAACAAACCAATCACAGTGAGAGCAGAGCTTCTAATGATGTGACCAGCAGGATTTCAAAATAGATGAGGACATGAAAGAATCAGGTATTTTCAGGTTCCAGATGGTGCTTTCTCCATCTCCAATCCCTAGTAGACAATTCAAAAGTTGCCTTGCAAATTTTTAGAGTAACCTTTGTAAAAGAGCTTGCCATCTTATATTTTGAATTCTTGCAAAATTACATAAAGGAAAAAGCTGTAGGTACTAAGGAACATTTCAAAATACTAAAATAATAAATGTTTTAAGATGGAACCAAAGACAAGCCAACCACTTCAGCCAGTGCAAATTTAATCTATCAAATACATTGGAAGAAAACATATTGGTCAAACCTTAACGATCAAAATTTCTATAGTTAAATATCCAATGTTAAAACAAAGCATCACCCTAAAATATATATGCATCAAGATGAATTATTGGCACAGGTTTTAAAATATATTTCTTCCTTCCTTCCTTCCTTCCTTCCTTCCTTCCTTCCTTCCTTCCTTCCTTCCTTCATTCTACAGATTTATATGGCTGTCAATGTTAATTAAATAATTCTAGAAAGTGAATAAAGCATAAGAAAAGAAGAAAAAGCCTTAAGCAAAATCAGGTTTGAGTTATTCTATTCTAAAAGACACATAGACTTAAGAATTTGTATACTTCTGATTTTGAATCCATTGAGAGAAAAACATCTATATATTTAATTTAATGGTGATATGATAGCAGTGTCCCACAGTGGTGGGATTCAATTTTTTTTTACTACCGGTTCTATGGGCGTGGCTTGGTGGGCGTGGCAGGGGAAGGATATGGTAAAATCTCTAGTCAGAGGTGGTATTTGCCGGTTCTCTGAACTACTCAAAATTTGTGCTACCAGTTCTCCAGAACTGGTCAGAACCTGCTGAATACCACCTCTGGTGTACCAATATCTAAAGGACAAAGAAAAAGGGTGGGAATCAATATATTGTCCAAAGCAGGCAGGTCAAGAAGGAATGGATGAAAAGTAATCAAGGAGAGAACCAAACTAGAACTAAGAAGGCATTTCCTGACAGTGAGAACAATGAATCAATGGAACAATTTGCCTCTAGAAGTTGTGGGTACTCCAACACTGGAGGTTTTAAAGAACAGGTTGGACATACATTCGTCTGAAATACAACAGAGTTTCCTGTTTGAGCAATAGGCTCAAGCAGGGAGCTTAGAAGGTGATCATTTGCTCGTTTCAAACTATTTTTTATTTTATTTATTTATTTGATTTCTCAATTGTTTACAAGATAATAAGTATAAGTGTATACATAGTTATGAATACATGAAATGGGTACATATAAGAAAAATAAAAACAAATAAAGGAAACAATAGGACAGGGATGGTAGGCACGTTGGTGCGCTTATGCACGCCCCCTAGAGACCTCTTAGGAAAGGGGTGAGGTCAATAGTAGACAGTCTAAGGGTAAAGTTTTTGGGGTTTGGGGAAGAAATTACAGAGTCAGGTAGAGTATTCCAGACATTGACCACTCTGTTGCTGAAGTCGTATTTCCTGCAATCAAGTTTGGTGCGGTTAACCTTGAGTTTGCATCTATTGTTTGCTCTTGTGTTGTTATGGTTGAAGCTGAAGTATTCATTGATTGGTAGGACATTGCAGTGTATGATTTTATATGCCATACTTAAATCAGACTGAAGACGGCGTAATTCAAGGTTTTCTAGTTCTAGAATTTCAAGTCTGATGGCATAAGGTATTCTACAATGAGTAGAGGAGTGGAGAACTAATGCAATCAATATGAATGTAACAATTTATTTACAGATAAATAGGCAAAAAGGACTTTGGGCAAGGAAGATGTGAAATTTTACTGATCTTGTTGTGTGAATGCTAAACATTGCTTTTATGAATCACCTGGAACATTCTTTTTTAATACCATATAAAACTGATTGAAATTTAAAAGTGGAAATATAAAAAAAAACCAATATAAACTAAGAAAAATATAAAAAGTAAAAAAAGTGCCACCATTGTAATTTACGGTTTATGACCTCCAATGAAGAGGTCTTCTTCTTTCAGCAGATTAATTCAGGATGACAATATTGCCAAGTAACTAAATAGTCATCATTCTAATTCATTTTGGAGTTCCCAACTTGCCTTTCAAAAAATTTTCTTTGCTCTCTCATTTCAGTCTTACTGATCAATTCATGTCATTTAACTTTTTTTAAAAAAACTGAATTGCATTTGTTAGAATGCAATACAAATTTTCCTTAATTTTTTTTTTCATTATCTCCATCCCTGCAACCTAGATGATGTCAGTTCAGACTTTCTGATGTTTATTTTAGCTCTTCCATTTTCTTCTATACATCAACTCCATTTTACAAAATCAAACCACCTTTATGCTAATTCAGTGTTTCTCAACCTTAACAACTTTAAGGTATGTGGATTTTAACTCCCAATTCTGCAATTCTGGGAATTGCAATCCCCATATCTTAAAATTGTTAAGGTTGAGAAACTCTGTTCTAATCTGTTCTACCTCTCTCTTCTTTTTTTTGTTTATATTGATTGGTCATTTACCATATATTTCTCTTATATTCCACTTCAGTCTTCCATATTTTATGGACAACTATAAATCAGCCCATTAATACTGACTTTCACCACACAAAATAGCCATGGTGTACCAATACTTTCATATAAGGCTGTTTAATAGTAAAAAGAATGAATGGATTATTTTACCAATTTTAATTTTAACTATGCCATATGTAACTAACAGGAAAAATAACATTATAGGTAGTCCTTGACATACGACCTTAATGGATCCTGCCTAATCATTATGGTTGTAGGTTGTGATGGTGGTAAAATGGATCAGTTACACGACCAACTCAATTTTATGGCCTTTTTTGAGACACTCATGAAGGGAACACCATAGTCACAAAATGGCCTCAGCAGCCATTAATGAATTAATGGGCATGGTTTTGCCCAAAAACCCAGTGGTAAGGGCCAATGATCAGCAAAATTGTTGTAAAATGAAGACATGTGACCAAGATATGTAAATGTAGCCATGTTGCCCAAAGTTTGGTCACATGACAGTGCAAGGGGCCTGACCATTGTAACTTTGAATTCAGATCATTTATTTTATTTATTTATTTATTTTGATTTGTCAATCACTTACAAGATAATAGGTATAATCATAATCCCTTTGATCTGGTGTAGTCATAATTTGAATGTTGCTAAGCAACTAGTTGTAAATTGAGGGCTACTTTAGTTAGTTTTTACACATTTTGGCCGGTAAACCATAAGTACAACCAAATTCCAATTTTACCTAGTGCATTTAATATGTTCTCTGCAAAGCCCTTTCCACACCAAACATAATACTATCCTCATTCCATCAACTTTGAGGTTCATGCTGTGGTTGATGCATATTTAGGATAAGATGGACTACTTATTTTAAATCTTTACTTTTTAAAAAAAAAATGAACCTCCTTTTTGTGAGTCAAAAATATGCTTGCAAAGTTGCTGGACCCTTTGCTCTATCATGAATGTTGGCCCTTTGCCAGCTGTCACGATATGTCACTTGGATCCAGTGAGCAATTACTTAGTTAGAATCTCCTATCAAGTAGTCCCCAAACTGAAAAAACAAATTCTCTAGTTACTAGACAGGTACAGTGTGGAAATTCTGGTGAAAGCCCGAGTTCAATTTGTAGTTGGTAAATATGCTAATGATTTCTTTTAACTGCAATAGGTCTTTGTGAAAGTACCATGAGACTTTTTAAATCCGCTGCTTGCTTTTGATCAATTGCTTAATTATTTTAGCTTGACAATAAAATAAAATCCTTAAGGGCTAGTCTTGTGGCAACAGGAAATTCAATTTCCCATGTTGCTTTCAGAAGCATATCACAAATGTAGCTTCCTGAATAATATTTTTTCCTCTTCTTCTAATTTTTAGAATATCTCCTAAGTAGAAAATCAATTGAGAAATTCTGGCATGTGGTGGTACCACTCAGATCATGGAGCTTCAAGTAAAAGCAGGGAACCTTGTAGTTTTATAAAGATGGCTTAAAGCTGTATATGTAAAATATTTTTGCATGCTGAAAGAACTTTACAATTCCTAACATAATGCTGATTTTTTGTTAGATATAGAGAGATGATCCATGTGTGAATGCTATTACAATTGTATAGCAGGATTCATTGATACAGTTGGATCTGAGATGTTCCAAAATGTGCATAAACTAACATCTTAGAAAATACTTTATGGCAATTTCCTCTGGACTGTACTTTAAAAGATAGTTCGATGGATGGATGGATAGCAGAAGCAGGAAGAAATGTCAACCCACCCTGGCTATTCCAGATAGAAGAATAGCAATAATATTAGCAGTAGCACCCTGAGTTATATACCACTTCACAATGCTCTACAGCCCTCTCTAAATGGTTTGCAGAGTCAGCATATTGCTCCCAACAATTGGGGTCCTCATTTTACTGACCTTGGAAGGATGGAAGGCCGAGTCAACCATGAGCCTCATCAGGATCCAACTCCAGGTTATGGGCAGAGTCTGCCTGCAATACTACATTCTAGCCACTGTGCCACTAGGGCTCCTTAAATACATATATTTATTTGAAATTTAAATATATGCATTTGAATTATATTTCTGTAATTTTTCCATAAATACAACTCAGGCTGTGTTTCAATGATAGCTGGTTGATAGCTGGTTTATCCAAGTTGAGCAGGATCCCCAAGAATATCTCTCGTATCCTAAGCCCTGGAGTGAAAACCTCAAAATGCTTGAGAATAGTATCTATTCCATGTGTCATAATATTCTATTATCAATAGTTGGAACTAAGACGTGGGAGCTGGAACTTGAAATAACTAGACCGCCACTGTCCAAAGACATCTCAGTGGTCATGTGGCCAGCATGACTAAATGCTGAAGGCGCACAGAACACTGTTGCCTTCCCACCAAAGTGGTCCCTATTTTTCTACTTGCATTTTTTGACGTGCTTTCGAACTGCTAGGTTGTCAGAAGCTGGGAGGAGTAACGGGAGCTCACTGCATTATGCGGTGCTAGGGATTTGAACCACTGAACTGCCAACCTTTCTGATTGACAAGCTGAGCCACCATGTGCTTGAGGATATTTTCTAACCCAACAGGAAGAACCCGCAAGACTACAATTACTGGACCTTTTTTTTTGAAATAAGTCTCTTAAAGAAAAAGGACATCCTTTCAGTGTGGCATTCTTCTGGCCCTCAATACAGAAAGTCATCGAGTTACAACCACAATTGAGCCCAAAGCTGGGTTTTTTTTTCCGCTAAGTGAGCCATTTGCTAAGTGAATTTTGCCCCATTTTGCAACCTTTCTTGCCACCATGTGACTGAAGTTGCTAAATTAATGACACAATTTTTAAATGAATCTGGTTTTCCCTTTGACATGGCTTTTCAGAAGGTCACAAAAGGGAATCACACGACCCCGGGACATTGCAATGGTCATTAATGTGAGCCAGTCAATTCAGTGTCTGAATTTTGATCACATGACCATGGGCAGAGGTGGATATTCAGCAGGTTCTGACCCGTTCTGAAGAACCAGTAGCGGAAATTTTGAGTACTCCAGAGAACCAGCAAATCCCACTTCTGACTGGCCCCTCCCCCATCTTTTCTCTGCCTCCCGAATCCCAGCTGATCGTCTGGGTCTTCTTTTGTTGCCCTGCACAGGAGAATGGAGCTGGAAAGCAGGTTAGTGGGGTGGGGAAGGAATGGGGATTTTACAGTATTCTTCCCCTGCCACGCCCACCAAGCCACACCACATCCACCAAGCCATGCCCACATAACCACCACTGACCATGGGGACGCTGCAACCATCATAAGTGTGAAAAAATGGTCATAGGTCACTTTTTCAGGGCCATTGTAACCGTAACCCTAAGTGAACTGTTATAAGTCGGGGACTATTTGTAGTGGTAACTTCCTGTGACATCAATGTGGGCTGAGATAGTCTAGCACAGAGATGTCAACTTGATTTCAATGAAGGCTGCATCAGGGTTGTGTTTGACCTTGGGGGACTGACCGTTGCCGGGGTAGGTATGGCCAGTTCAATGTCACTCGTGTTGGGTGCACCTGTGGTGGGCCAAGTGCTCTGTCAGTGAAAACAGGCTCCCAAACTCCGTTTTAAGCTGCGACAGGATCATGCAACCTTCTGCCAATGAAAATGGAGTGTGGGAGGGCCGCCCGTGACCCTCCAGAGCTCCAATTTTGCTAGCAGAGGTACCATGGGCCGATCCTTTGCTGTTTCCAGGGTGGTCCCGTGGGCCAGATATAAGCACCCCGTGAGCTGGATCTGCCCCCCGGGCCTTGAGTTTGAAACCCCTGGTCTAACACCTAAAAAAAAAAAAAGCTTGGAGATAGAGAAAAGAAAGAAAGAAATATAGCTTTGGTCACTATTTGGAAAAAGAGCCTCACTAAGGAAGAAGATCTAATAATCTACCTCACTCTTTGTGTTTAAGGAGAAAGGTTGCTTTATTGGATTTTACAGGTTTATTAAAAATATGATTAGGGCTCCCCCGTGTCCAAAGAGTACATAAAAGGATGGGTGAATCTCTCAGGGTCAATTTAATTCAGCACCTCATTCTTCCAATGTTAAATTTATTCCATCTAATTTTTTTTATTAGGTTGTGATTTTTTTTAAAAAAGAACTCTATTACGTAGATATTTCTATGCCTACATCTTTTAATATGTACATTTTTGTAGGCCCCTTTGTTCCTACAAAGGTTTTCTAGGAGGTGGCAGCCAGGACTGGGCCATATTGAGCTCAACTGCAAAATAAGGTTGAGTAACACAACTTTAAAAAAAAAAACTGGAGATGACAACATGCAAGCTATTTTGGGTTCCGTTATAGCTTTGGAGGTGTGAATTAGGTAAATTAGAATTGAAGTGCAAACTGCGTGCATTCCTTTGAATCTCTCAGAAAGGCAGGAAAAAACCAGTTAAATTGGAATAAAAATTTAATGTACATCCCATTGGGAGCAAAAATTGCTTGACCAAGATTTGAGTTTTATGAAACACCCAAAAAAGTATTACAGATGTGAGTTTGGCAACTTTAAAAGGTGAGGAATTTCCCCTTTAGTCTGAATTAAAACTGTAGCCTATTTTGTGATAATGGGGAGAATTGATAGTTGAAGAGGCCTCCTGATTTGATAGATTAGATAGATATTGATAGATAGTTAAATAGATAGATAGATGATAGATGATAGATAGATGAGATAGATAGATAGATAGATAGATAGATATAGATAGATAGATAGATAGATAGATAGATAGATAGATAGATAGATAGATAGACGATAGATGATAGATAGATAGACAATGATAGGTAGATAATAAATAGATAGATGGATAGATAGATAGATAGATAGATAGATAGATAGATAGATAGATAGATAGATGATAGAGATTCTATTCTTTGAACATAAAGTAGTTGGCTTGCTTAGATGTCAAAATGCCAGGTATTTTGTGAGTCAGATCTACTGCACTGGATTTATGCACTCACATTCTTCCTATTTTCCCACCTCTTGGCTAACATTATAGCTGTTTTTACAGAAATAATGAAACCAATGCCATGTATTTTAAGTCTCTCAGCTCTTAACAGTCTTGTTCAATGCAAATTAAGCTCTTCCATGACTTGACTCTAATCAGATCCAAAGTGAAGTTTATTCTTTGAAAAGCAAACCAGCAACAGCGATGACTCCCACACGAGAAATGCAAATAATATTATTAGCGGGCAACTGTATAATTCTAGGAGGCAATCAACAAATAGAGAAGGCAGCTGAAACATTTTGTACAAGAGAATCTCTGCCCTATCACAATTCCTGTGTTTGTGAAATGCAGGAGCATCTGGCTCAGTGTCTTAATTGGCAAAAAGAAGCATGAAAATTAAGGGAATGTGCCAATTATCAGAAACCAAAAGAATAACGGGCGAGAATACATATATATTTGGATATCACACATCAGATTGGTCTAGTTAAAGTTTCCTCTACATAACTACAGGTAGTCTCAACTTACAACCACTCATTTAGTGACCATTCAAACTTACAACAGCCCTGAAAAATGGGATTTATGACTGTTTTTTAATCTTAAAACAATTATGGCATCCCCATGGTCGTGTGATCAAAATTCAGATGCTTGGCAACTGGCATGTATTTATGATGGTTCAGGGATCATGTGATCATCTTCTGCAACCTTCTGACAGGTCAATGGGGAAGCCAGAGTTACTTAGCAACCAGGTTACTAACTTCGTAACAGCTGTGATTTACTTAACTTTGGCAAGAAAGATCCTAAAATGGGGGAAAACTGACTTAACTGTCTGGCTTAGCCATGGAAATTTTGAACTCAATTATGGTTGAAGGTGAAGACTACTTGTATCAGTGTTTCCTAGTAACCATCAATGGGAACCTAGACAAGAAACTTGATTATGCCTCATCTTCTAACTATAGCTGTGGTTACTATATTTGGGCAATAAAAATCCTGCATGACTACCAGACAGTCACTGAATACAACGAATGGCTGCAAGTACTTGGCATGGCTAGTCTAGTGAAGAGAAGGACCAGGGGAGACATGATAGCAGTCTTCCAATATCTGAGGGGCTGCCACAGGGAGGAAAGGGTTGGGCTATTTGCTAAAGCACCTGTAGGCCAGACAAGGAATAATGGATGGAAACTGAACAAGGAGAGATTCAGACTGGAAATAAGGAAAAACTTTCTGACAGTGAGAACAATCAATCAATGGAACAGCTTGTCTTCGAAACTTGTGGGAGCATCATCACTGGAGGCTTTCAAGAAGAGATTGGACTCCCATCTGTCAAAATTGGTGTAGGGTCAACCTGCGGGGGGGGGGGGGGTTGAACTAGATGACCTACAAGATCCCTTCCAACTCTGTGTCTGTATCTACTTTGCTGTGTCTGTATCAACTTTGTGTCTGTATCTGTGTCTGTATCTACTTTAGATACAGACTAATCTGTAATCTGTGTCTGTATCTACTTTGTTGCTATCTAACGGTGATCTGGATATCTTCGGATAACTCTAGTTTACTGAGCTTCCCAAGGCTGCTCAGATATAGAAGAACATCTGCTCTATTAATGTTTAACCATTCATAATAATTTTTATATCAGGCTTCACATTTTGGGAGAATGCCAACCAAGGATAATGGAAGTGTGTTGACTGACACAGAAGGCGGGAGGTAATCCTAGGCTGATTTCCTGGTGATAGAACTATCTTAACCACCAGCACACCTTCAGAATCATGATTCCGCTTTTCTTCTTCATTGGCTTGTTATTTTCTGTTACACATTGTTCAACGCTCTCTTTTCTCCTTAGTGCATCATTTTTAATCCTAACATATTCCATAAGAAGATCTCCCCCTTTTTTTTTTTTTCAAACAAATTTTATTAATTTTACAGAAAACACAATAAAACATAAACAAAACTAAAAGATCTTTTCTGAAGGTTGTCTGATCCCGGGTTGAAACACTTCACACAGACACAAATTCAAACATCATATTCACTTTATATATCCTTCCATATCTTATTATCATTTTCTTTTTTATATATATATATATATATAAACCATTTTTATCAATTTTATATAAACAATGCACAAGGCATAACAGCTTATAAGTTCTTTTCTAAGAAAAAATAATAAAAGAAGAAAACCAATAGAACATAACAATCCCAAATTATAGTATCAATACTTTATCTATTTAACTTCATATCTTATCCCAACTTCTCCTTTTCATCCAAATTATTTCTTATTAATTAATTTTTTTTTGCCTTTTTTCAATATACAAAATCCCCCCCAAAAAAACATAACAAAACCTTTATATATCCTTTCATATCTTATTACCATTTTCAATAATATTCTTTGTCTGTTCTATTTCCAACTATCCATTCATCTTTTTTCTTTTATTATACTTCTCCTATACACCAATTGGAGTAACGTCTATAACTCATTACCCTAACTTAAAAGTACTTCATATAACAATTTTTCTTGGGATTCTGTTTAATAGATTCTAAAATTACACAATAAATTTTATACTCTAAATACACATATAAAAAACACAATCTTATGTACCCTCCAGAATCCCTCTTTTATCCTAAATTAAATTCACCCATTGTCTTTGAATAAACTTTTTTTCTTTAGATCTTGCTTCCCCCCATTGAGGCTTCTCCTCCCCCCCTTTCTCTCTTGCTTATTCTTCTCCTTGCCCTTTTTACCCCTTTGTCTTTCCTCCTCCCTTTTCTTACTCCCTTTCCTTTGCTTTCTAACCTTGCCTCCACCTTTCCGCTCATTTTTCTCTTCTTTGGTTGTTTTTATAATTCTTAAAATCCCCTTTTTCTTATCCTTTTTCTCCTCCTCCCCGGAAGGAACCCATTGTTCATCAAAGATGGCTTCTTCTTCCTCTTCTTCTTTGTCCCAGTCCTTCTGCTGCATAGTCAACTTTTCATAAGTACATAACGCCATTTTTAAGAATTGAAACAAAGTGCCCAAAGTATCTTCCTTTTAATATTTTTGATATTCAGTCTTTAGTTCATCCACAAGCGATGCCATCATGAAAAAAGAAACTTTTCCCAAAACAACCACAAATATTTTTAATCAAAAATAATTCAAAAAAAAAAATTCCAAAAGTTAATACTTTTCTTCCTTCTTCTCTTTCTCTTTCTGGGGTTAATGTTTAATCAAAGAGGTCCAATTACCATATACCTTTCTTTGGGATTCTAGGCAATCTCCTTCTTTTTCAGCTTCTGCTCCAATTTTTTTTTTTCCTCTCCCTTCCCACTTGCAATATCAATTTTAAATAATCAGAAATCCATACCTCTAATAAGGGTTTTCCAATTTCTTAAGTTTTTCAATGTCCAGGAACCCTTTTGTCCCTTAGCTTCAACTTTCAGAATAATTCACTTTCAATGTCCAATATGTCCAAACATATCTGCTGTTTCCATGGGGTGGGAGAGTGAAGAAAAAAAAAAGTTCCCTTTAACAGCTTCTCCGCCGCTTTCGATCTTCTTAGGGATACAATGTATCCTCCAGCAATTCAAACAGCTCAGTTCCAACCAATTTGAAAGATGTTACTTGACCCGGCTCAGACAGCACTTTCACTCTTCTTACTTCCTCCAGCGCAATCTTACCCGGTTGCTGGCTTCTTCGTGGCGGCCATTGCTGACCGCCGCTCCACCGCCTTGGGAAAAAGGGGTTTTTCCGGAGAAGGAGGGGGTCTGTGACACCCCCAACCCCCTGTCCGGCTCCCCTCTCTCTTCGGCTGTCCCTACAGGGCAGCCATATCCCCCTGACCCATCTGGATCGGGGGTACCTCGGCGGCTAGCACAGCAGGAATCGCAAGCAGTCGCGAATTCCTACTGCCCCGAAGCCACGTGAAACCGGACAAGAGGATCTCCCTTTTGATATCTCTCCTTGGGATCAACTCAGGGGTGGGATTCTACCAGTTCGCACCTATTCGCTAGAACTGGTTGTTAACATTCTAAGCAGTTCGGAGAACCAGTTGTTAGAAGAAATTACTGGCCTAATCCTGTAAGGAAGGCAGGAAGGAAACATTCTGGTGTTGCTTACAGAAACTGCCTCTCCGTTAACCCTTATTATATTCTTGGCAGGACTAGATTTCCTGTCTCAGGAACTTCTCTGGAGTTTTTTTCCCCCTCATTTGCTGGTACTTTGTTTGTGTGGAGTGACCATTCAAAGTTACAATGGCACTGAAAAAAGTGACTTATGACCATTTTTCACACTTACAACTGTTACAGCATCCCCACAGTCATGAGAGGCCGGGTGAGGAGATGCATGCCTTGATGTGAGTGAAATTGAGTTGGCCATGCCCAGCCAATAACATGACCACCAAGCCATGCTCACCACCTAAGCCATGCCCACAGAACCGGTTGTTTAAAAATTTGAATCCTACCCCTGGATCAGACGGAGTCCTAAAATCCAGAGAGCAAATGGCTTGCCAGAGAGTGAACTTTCAAAGTTAGTGGGTTCCATTCCAAACCCTTTTTTTTTTTTAAATCCAATTTAAAATGTAAATTGCACCAAAACAAAAGCAAATACTGCAGCACGATGGCTCTTCCAGCCAGCAATGATCTGTTCAATGACTATGAATTATATAATCTAAGGAAAACAGGTGCAGAAAAGCTTTGAGTCATGCAGGATGCAATGAAGAGATGAATGCTAAAGATCTTACCCTGAAGTTAAATCCAAAATGAAAAAAAAAAGGATGATGGACAAACTTTAAAGATATCATAAAAAGCATTAAAATGGAAATATAAATGGGTAAAGCACATGGTACATTTGCCTGACAATAAGTGGATAGACCAGAAGGCTGGGAGTTTGATTGAGGGAGCTCCCATCCTTGCCCCAGCTCCTGCACTCCCAGCAGTTTGAAAGCAAGTCAATGCAAGTAGATAAATAGGTACCATTGTAGTAGGGAGGAAAGTGTGTTCCATCTTGGTGTATAGTCATGCCAGCCACATTACTACGTAAGTGTCTTTGGACAATACTGGCTCCCTTGGCTAAGAAACAGAGATGAACCCTGCTACCTTAAGTCAGACACAACTGGATATAACAAACCTTTATCTATACCTTTTTTTTTTTAGGTGGGCAGAACAATTGACAACATAGTGGCCTTACAACTGCACATTTGGATAATAATGGAAGATGGAGAGATAAACTATCTCCATCTCCTACAAGATGGAGAGATAAACTATGAAAAGATCACGATGCCAATTGGACCATCAAGTGAAGTACAGTACTGTATGTTTTTTTAAAAAATGCAATTTATACTGTATTTTAATTGTTAAGTGCTCAGAGTTGCCTTGGGAAGATGGATAGCCCTATAAAGCCATATCAATAAATAAGAATCTGTTGAACTCATCATGTCACTGACCAACATTATCTCACTGAAGGCACTGGTAAAACAAATTGAATGAAATGCCTTTAAGAGTGTTGCTACACTTTTAATCCCTTTTCCATTCTGGAACATCAAATGCTCTGATTGGAGGGCAACTTTTGAAGGGGATTGGAATCAAGGCAGTTGGGTGGTTTTCTGTCGTCCTCGATCTTTCATACAAACATATTGATTTGTTGTCTTTTTTAAAGTACATTTTGATTCTCATTTCACATTTTTCATGATAAAAATGTGTATATTTCAAAAAAAAAACATAATAATTATTCCTTTGGTATAAAGGTACATCTTGGATTTTTATTTAGACTTTCATCTGTATGTTGGGGATTGCAATTTTAGACAAAAGGAAAACAGACAGGAGACCTGATTTTCTGAGGTGTGCAAAAGGCTGATGTCTTGTGGTGTATTAGCAATTAGAGTATAAAACAACTATTGCAGAATATAAATAATATATAAATAAAATTAAGTCTTTTTAAGAGGACAGGAGTGGAAAGGAGGAGGCAGTTAGGATCAAAATCGTACCAAGTGTTAAGTATAGAATTAATCTGGAACACATTTTTTCTGAGATCCTACCCTTTCAATTTCATGCTACTTAGTATATTTTAGTATATTTAGTATATTTAACTTTTTTAAAGTTAATTTTTAGCTACAATAATTATACTGGGTTTATTTTTAGTTGTTTGTTTGTGTCTCACCTTTATTATTTTTACAAATAACTCAAAACAGTTAACATATCCAATATATCTTCCTCCTTCTATTTTCCTGACAACAACAACCCTGTGAGGTGAGTTGGGCTGAGAGATAGTGACTGACCCAAGATCACCCAGCTAGCTTTCTTGACCAAGCAGGACTTGAACTCACAATCTCCTCCTTTCTAGCCTGGACTCTTTTATGTGTTACAGTTGATTTATTAGATTTTCATTTATTCATTCAATTTATATGCGATTTGCCTGACTATCTAGGCAACTTACAGTAGTATAAAAATAGAATAGAATAGAATTCTTTATTGGTTAAGTGTGATTGGACACACAAGGAATTGGTCTTTGGTACATATGCTCTCAATGTACATAAGGAAAAAAATAAAATACATTCATCAAGAATCATAAGATACACCTAAGTAATAATCATAGGTTACTAATAAGCAATCAAATCATACTAGGAAACAAAACAATATGAATTGTAAAGATACAAGCAACACGGTTATAGTCATAAGTGGGAAGAGATAGGTAATAGGAAGGATGAGAAGAATAATAGTAATACAATAGTCTTACTAAGTAGTTTGACAGTGTTGTGGGAACTAGTTGTTTAGCAGAGTGATGGCATTCAGGAAAAAACTGTCATTGTGTCTATTTGTTCTGGTGTGCAGTGCCTTATAATGTCGTTTTGAGGGTAGAAATTGAAACAATTTATGTCTAGGATGTGAGGGATCTGTAGATATTTTCACAGCCCTCTTTTTGGCTTGTGCAGTCAAACACACACACACACACAGAGAGAGAGAGAGATTATATGTATGGGTTTTTTTTATTTGTGCAGTCAAAAAACAGATATAAAACATTAGAAGTAAGATTAACAAATAAATAAAAGATCAAAATCAAGAGCAAGGACAGAACGGGGATACTGTTGTGTCACCTTGAAGCTGACAGGAGACTTTAAAATCTATTGGTAATCTGATTTTTGCTCATATTTTTTGTGCACACTTTTTATCAAGCAGAACTAGAAATTTCTATCAATGCCGAATCAAACTATCTCTTACTTCATCAACTCCAGATGGATTGGATCTACCAACGTTGGATCATTTTGATTCCTCACATCAAATACGCCCTTTGAATGAAATCAAACACTCCACGAGCCTCACATAGTAAGAGCTTAAAAGATTTTACTTTTTTCCCTTTGTTTCATTTGCCCAAATCCAGGGATTTTCTTTAGAAAGTGGCACATTCTTTGGTGGCTTAGGAGGGAGAAGGGGAAAAAAAAAATCACACTATTGCTTGAAGTTATAATTGTGAGGAAATATAAGATGATGGTGCTCAGATGAAGTCTGCATTGCAGGGAAGAGCCATCTGTGCTGTGGCGGCTCTGTTTGTATTTTAATGTTTCAACATATCGCAAAGATAATTAAGAATAACTATAATTAAAAATGATTACAATAAATTACTCTTTCCTCAACAGTAACACATACTTAAAACACATAACTTTTTAAAAAAGGGTTGCTATAACCTGTGAAAGGTGAAAGCATAGAAATAGTTAGTGAAACCCCACCACACACTAAAATGGAAGCCAGGAAATCTAAAATTTGTGCCAAGAAAAATGAAATTATGTAACTGATATAAGGGAGACAAAGTGTGCAGATTCTGGATATCTTTCTGCCAAATAAGTTCTTTGTAGTAATACTAATGCGATGACCAAAAAACCCCAACCAACAAATCAGTACTTTTTTTCCTCACCACATTTGGTAAAAGACAATTGGCTTTCAAAAATATCTTTGAAAGCTGAAGAGTGAAATAAGATGTGGCCTTCTGACTCGTATTGCTCTGTGTGGTATCAGGAAGGGCATCCAGCCAGCAAATGTTCAGCTCCATCCTGTCACCCTCACTCTACCCCAAATTAAGGGAATGCTGGATTGTAAAAAAGGAGGTCTTTCTTTCTTTCTTTCTTTCTTTCTTTCTTTCTTTCTTTCTTTCTTTCTTTCTTTCTTTCTTTCTTTCTTTCTTTCCTTCCTTCCTTCCTTCCTCCCTCCCTCCCTCCCTTCCTTCCTTCCTTCCTTCCTTCCTTCCTTTCTTTTTTCTGTCTGTCTGTCTGTCTGTCTTTTTTCTTTTCATCCGGACCCCCCAAGCTCTGTTTTCACTGGCAGAGGGCTGCAGGATGGTGTTGTGGCTGAAAATGGAGCTCTGGAGCCCACTTTCTCTGGCAGAGCTCTTGGGCCACCACATGTACCACAGCATGAGTGATGTCAAGCTGGCCACACCAATCCTAGCCACACCCATCCCATTCCCCCAAGGCCAAACAGATCTCTGATGTGGCCCTTGATGAAATCGAGTTTGACATCCCTGGTCTACAGCCATAAATGGAAATTTAGATATAAATTTGGCTATAAAACCCTTCCAAAGAGTGATTTTCCACACTTAAAAGCTGAATCGCAATCTCCCTCACCCACTTAACTATTACATCAATTTTGAACTTATATATCTTATAGCAACTAGACACTCCCTTTGCCTGTTCTCTGCTAGAGAAAATCTTGTTTTGTCTGTTTTTAGTACACAATATTTGTTTTCAAACCATTCATTTCTTGATCTTTAAGATATACAAAGCAAAACCTCTAAGAAAGGGGAATTTGTATTATAATTGCAGACATTTGGCCACATGGTGGTCACTCAATCTTGCAAGCTGATAGGAAGTGCAAAACTGTTCCATGAATAAAACATTGCAATAAATATTGGAAGAATCAAAATCAATTTCCCAGTTAATATTTATTCACTGTTCCCAAGTAGTAAACTATTTATTCAGCTTATGATATTTGGTGTATTTTATGCTTTCTTCCGTTGCTGCATTGATCAAAATGATCCTACGCTCTAAAGGGGTAAGTTCTTTCACTGAAAAAACTGCATTGTTTTTAACGTCTTTTCTTGGTACTAAAAACTATGAACGTGAAGCTGGAGTGAAACTATATTTTCCAAATGTTTTCTTCTGATTCAAATATGATATAATCAAGAAATCCTGTGACTTTGGGTATTTTCCAATAGACCATGAAACTAGACAGAAGATGGATTCACACATCAATCCTGTTCTTGCATTCTCACACCCAGCTCTTTACTCTCTCAGCCAATACCTGCAGTCTAGTGGTATGATTAATAACTAAACTGGGCAGTCATTAAACAAGGACTATCTACCCCCTTGTTTAATGACTTCCTGGTTTAGTGGCTGTTCAAAGTTAGATGGTACCAGAAAAAAATAATGTTGTGATTGATAATAGATAACAGATCATCAGAGTTGGAAGGGATCTTGTAGGTCATCTAGTCCAACCCTCCATCTAAGCAGGAAACCCTACACCATTTCTGACAAACGGTAGTCCAATCTCTTCTTGAAAGCCATCAGTGATGAAGCTCCCACAACTTCTGAAGCCAAGCTGTTCCATTAGTTGATTGTTCTCACTGTCAGAAACTTTCTCCTTATTTCCAGGTTAAAGCACTCCTTGTTCAGTTTCCATCCTTTATTCCTTGTCTGGCCTACAGGCACTTTAGAAAATAGCTCGAGCCCTTCCGCTTTGTGCCAGCCCCTCAAATATTGGAAGACTGCTATCCTGTCTCCCCTGGTCCTTCTCTTCACTAGACTAGCCATGCCCATTTCCTGCAACCATTCTTCATATGTTTTAGCCACCACTCTCCTAATCATCCTAGTTGCTCTTCTGTGTACTTTTCTAGAGTCTCAACATCTTTTTTATAGTGTGGTGACCAAAACTGGATGCAGTACTCTAGGTGTGGACTTACTAAGGCTTTATAGAGTGGTATTAGTACCTCGCTTGATCTCGATTGTATCCCTCTGTTAATGCAATTTAGGATTGCATTAGCTGTTTTGGCTGCTGCTACACACTGCTGGCTCATATTTAGCTGGTTGTCCATTAAGACTCCAAGATCCCTCTCACAGTTACTGCTATTAAATTGGTTCTCGCACTTCCTACAATCTCAGGATCTCTGGGTCATGTGATTAAGCTTTGAGCTTTTTGCAAATGGCAGATGTATACATGATTTCTATTTGTGGACTTCACAGCAGGACAAGTAGAGTCAAAGTGGCAGAAGGTTGTATTTAATGGACTTCTGAAGTGATTTAGCATAGTTCTTAGTTTGTTTTAATCTTATGAAAAAGAAAGGATCTTCACCTGAGATTTGATTGGATACATACAACCTAAGGAAGGCTGAACCACAAGGCATATCTAAATATGTAGAACAGCTGGAAGTTTTCCAAGACCTGCTTAAGAATTGTATATCAGACATCATGTATGTGACAGAAGAAATTACAGGTGCTTTTCAGGTTTCCTATTTTTACATTCTATCATTGTATTTATTTGTCTGTCAATTAGCACACTTAAAGATTAGCAGCTTCATTCACTCTATCTACATTTGGCTTGATTTGTTAGGGTTTTTTATATGCATGCTTGTGTGCGTCTTAGTATGTATGAAGCAAGCTCATGTGGTTAGTTTATTTGTGCATTATATAAATTCAGAAAATTGGATAATACAATAATCAGATTAAGTGGATTGTTTGCCCATAACAATTATATTTTAAGTCTTCAGATTCCGGAGCAACTGCTCTAGTCTGTATGTGCAATACGATGTGTATTCTCTAGGCAGGTGAGAAATTCATCCATCATGTTAATTGAGAGATATGGTCTATTGTCTTGTCTTTGTTTCTGGGTATGAGGAAGTTAACCAACTGCAAAGTCCAAGGATCTTGTCTTTTCCTTCTGAGCTTTAAAAGAAGTCCTTCTCTCTTGTTAAACCTTCCCAGTGTACAAGAGCACAAGAGGGCAGCATTACATTAAAATATATTGTTCTACAATATGCACATCTATATTGCTAAATAATCCCAAAGTTTCACTTTTCTAGAAAGCATGGTTTTTATTTTTTCCCATTAAAAGCAGCTTGATCCATTTATTGGAACCACTGACTTAAAAACAAACAAAGCAAAACAGACATTTGAAACAGAAGCGGAGTAGCTATTATGAGACACAGTTAGTTGCTGTGTTCTGCAGAGGTGTTCCAGATGTTAACCAGACACCTCAGAATTAAAAAAGGTCGGAAATGCCCCATTACTTCCACATTCTTTAGTTCCAGGGGTATATTTTTGAAAATAATTCCTCCTTCATCAAATTGTACAGGTACGGATGGGGGAATAAAAAGAGGAAAAATGTTTGATCTGGCACTAATCTCCAGGTTCGGAATTAAAAGGAGACACTGTGCTGACCTAAGTGGAACCTTTCTAAACCCAAACTTAACCCTAACCCTAAGGGGCTCTGGTGGCTCATGTGGTTAGGATGCTGAACTAGAAGACCAATATCAACAGTAGATATGTCTAGGTTCAAATGTCTAGGTTCAATGATATCACATGACCTCAATGGACACCTAGCATCAAAAACGTCATCAAAAAAGCACAACAAAGAATGTTCTTTCTGTGCAACTCAGAAAGTTCAAACTGCCCAAGGAGCTGCTGGTACAGTTCTACAGAGGAATTATTGAGTCTATCATCTGCATCTCTATAGCTGTCTGGTTTGGTTCTGCAACCCAACAGGACAGACACAGACTTCAGAGGATAATTAGGACTGCAGAAAAAGCAATTGCTACCAACCTGCCTTCCATCGAGGACCTGTATACTGCACGAGTCAAAAAGAGGGCTGTGAAAACATTTACAGACCCCTCACATCCCGGACATAAACTGTTTCAACTCCTTCTCTCAAAATAACACTACAGAGCACTGCACACCAGAACAAGTAGACACAACAGTTTTTTTTCCCAAAAGCCATCACTCCGCTAAACAAATTATTCCTTCAACACTGTTCAACTATTTACAAAGTCTGCACTACTATTACTATTAATCTTCTCATCACTCTTTATCACCCCTCCCCTCCCACTTGTGACTGTATGACTGTAACTTTTTCGCTTGTATCCTTATGATTTATATTGACTGTTTCCTAGCATGATTTGATTGCTTATTGTACCCTATGACTATTATTAAGTGTTGTACCTTCTGATTCTTGACTCTTGACAAATGTATCTTTTCTTTTATGTACACTGAGAGCATTTGCACCAAGACAAATTCCTTGTGTGTCCAACCACACTTGGCCAATAAAGAATACTATTCTATTCTATTCATTGAGAGCTCAACAGCTTGGCAGTTCTAAACCTGAGAGCAAGCCGTGTGATGGAAAGGGCTCCCATCGATTGTCCCAGCTCCTGCTCACCTGGCAGTTGGAAAGCATGCAAATGTAAGCATATAAATAGGTACTGTGGGAAGAAATATCCATCTGCTCAGTTCCAAGCCAGGAGAAAGACACTGGAAACATGGAGGCTGATTGGAAAGAAGGTTGAACGATGTACAGAACCACCAAGCATTGTTCTGGTGCAGCTGACCACATGGAGTTGAGTGAGGGATTTATACCTTTCCTGGGTTTTGTATTTGAGCTTCCTGTTCCTGTGCAAGAACAAGCATTCTATTGACTTTTGTCAGACTCCCATGGGGCCATGTTATATAGGCTGGCTCTATAGGCAAAGTACAAATCCTAGGGCTTTGTCTGAGCTAAGTTTGGTTGAAGTTTCTGAGGGTGGTGCAATAATTCCTATTGTGACTTAATGGATTTTGTCCTGTTTTGCCTCTATGGTAAGAATGTTTGCTTATGAATAGAGATATCTAGTTCTCAATAAGCTCTTTATCTGTTAAGTGCTGACATCTGCTGAGGGCTATTACGAAAAGTGGGGACTGTTTTCTGTCTCCAAGGGCATGTTTCTCCATTCCTCCTTTAGGAAATTACAATATTCTGCCTTTTTAATATTTCCTAAAATATTTAATTCTTCTTGGAGAGGGGTGGATGCTAACTTTCTACAGTGCCATTTCAGTGGGAAAATATTGGAGACATGAAAAGAGCCCTCTAGGAGTCCCCTGGGCAATAGTGATGTTGCCTACTAATCCTTCCAACCTGAAAAGTCCTTGATAGGTGCTTCTGACACAAATATAATAGTACTCTAACTCTAACCTTTCTCAAAGCTTTCCTAGCCCAATGTTTTTCAGACCTGGCAATTTTAAGATGTATGGAGTAGAAACTAGACTTTCTCAACGAACATATTGCATGGGGAATTCTGGGAGTTAAAGTCCATGCATATACACATTACCAAGATTGAAAAGCACTATCCCAGCAAAAGGTTGCGGCAGAGTTTCTCTTAATGTAATGTAGGTCATCCTTGACTTCAACCCTTTATTTAGTGACCGATCAAAGTTACAACAGCCCTCAAAAGAGGGACCTAGGACCATTCCTCGCACCAATGACCATTGTGGCAATCTCCATGGTCACGTGATCAAAATTCTGGCACTAGGTAACCAGTGTGTATTTATGATGGTTGCAGTGTCCTGGGGGTCATCAAATGGGATTGCCATTTGCGATCTTCCCAGCCAGCAGCCAACCAGCAAAATCAATGGATTGGGCTTAATGAAAACACAATTCACTTAACAACTAGCAATTTGCTTCACACCTGTGGCCAAAACAGGTTGTTAAGTTGGGCACAACTCACTTAACAACTATGTGTTGCAGATTGACAGGTGCAGCTTGGTAAAAATAAGAGACAGAGACCAGGTGTATGTGTTGACAAGCCAATGTATTTATTCAGCTGAATAAAGACAGGTCCCTCCTAAGAAGGAAGGAACCCTGAATGTAGTGTGAAGCAGAGATTTATACATTTCTTTGCTTTCACTTAGTTACACAAGAGGAAGCTGGCACACAGCAGATAATAGATAAAGAAATATAGGAATTGTAAAAGCAGTCAAGCGCGCCTTTTGTGCTTCTGCTCACTTGCCTAGACCCCATAGGCTAGTGGTTTCCTTAGGGACTTTCCATGACCTCAAAAAACCGTTGAGGCATTGGTGGGATTCAAAAGCTTTTATCACAGTTCAGTGGGCGTGGCTTAGTGGGTGCGCTTTGTATGCATACATACACTTTACATGCACATGTGCCCCAAGCATACACTTTGCGCAGGCACAGAGGCGTTCCAACTCACCTCCTGCAAGCCTGCATTTTCCCTGACTCTTCAGCAGCTGACGTGTAGCAATTGCTTTACCACACAAAACAACTGAGCTTCAAAAGGTGAGGACAAAGGACAAAGGACAAAGGTGAGTATGGGAGCTCAGGTGGGTGGGTGGGCCCAACAGCAGAGTAGCAGAGAGAACTGCTTCGGTCTCCACTGCTCATGAACACTACTGGCTCGGCAGAACTGGGCCAAACCAATAGAATACCACCACTGCACTGAGGCCTGGACTTTAGCCTCTCCATCTTAACATATGAGCAATCATCAAATTCAACAGATTCCTGATCAACAATTACCTTGCTTGACAATGGAAAGTCTGGTTCCAATTGCGATCGTAAGTTGACGACTACCTGAGCAGTCTGTGAACAAGTTTAGTTAGGCTGCTGTTGTAGCATAGTTTTATAATTTGGACTTAGACCTATATACCGCTTCACAGTGCTTTACAGTCCTCTTGAAGCAGTTTTCAGAGTCAGCATATTGCCCCCCAACAATCTGGGTTGTCATTTTATCCACCTTGGAAGGATGAAAGGCTGAGTCAACCTTGAGCCTGGTGAGATTCGATCTGCCAAATTGCAGTCAGCCAGCAGTCAGCAGAAGTAGCCTGCAGTACTGCACTCTAACCACTTCACCACCGCAGCTCTTGCTGAAATACTGTAACTGAAATTCTATAGCAACCCACCTTAATAATTTATCAAAGACTTTAAAGATCCACAATTCCACATACAAACCATATTTGGTTTAATAACCACAATATATCCTTACAACAGTATATTTACACACTTCCCAAATCTTCTAAAACTGTCTTGTCCTGAAATAGCCAGATGGAAGGGTGATAGCTCCTTCCATTTCTGAAAGCTGCCCCAGGCTCTAAAGGAAAAAAAAAAAGTACTTTGATTTATATCTGGTCAGCTGGCAAATCAAAGAAAGATTGAAAAACAGCCAATTTCAAAATAAAGTAAGTATCTGGGCACTGTCATATAATAGAACTATTTGTACTGGATTCTTTTACCCCAGCTTCTATTTTTTATCTAGGTTGTTGAACCGATGGCACTGATATTTTGCCTTTTCGATTTTTTAAAATTATCAAAAGGTTGATTGCATTTACAACCCACTTTTCTTTTAGAAATCCAAGACAGCATGAATAAGTATCCCATGCCATGTTTATCAAACTTGGGTAAAAGTTAACATTTTTTTCCCAAGGAACAACAACAAAATTAAAAGAGTACAATGCAAAATAACCCCCTTCCCTTTGACATTATCTTCAGAAAAGAAGGATAAACAGTGATAACACTGTAAAAAGAGGGGGGGAACACCTCTAAATATATTGTAGTAATTAAAATAATCTGAATATATCAAACAGACTCTCATTAACAGGAAAAATCCACTTAATAATAATAATAAATAAACTATGTACAATTAATTTACTCATTAAGGTTATCATTACATCTAGACCATATATGTGACAAGATCTTATGTAATTGTGTTATATTTAGAACACAGAGACTTTTCAAAAATAGACAACAAACTCGTATCTCAGATTCCTTCCTTCCAATTGGAAGAATAGGTTTCCAATTACAGCAAGTTCCCAGGTCAACCAGATCCGAGTTTAATGACCCATAGTTAAGAACAGAACAAAACACGTGTTATTAAATATTGAGTGATTAAAGTTAAATACAGTTCAAATTTATTATACAATGCTACTTATCAGTGATGGGATTCAACATTTTTTATTACTGGTTCTGTGGGGCATAACTTGGTGGGCATGGTGTGGCTTGGTGGATGTGGCTTGGTGGGTGTGGTAGGGGAAGGATACTGCAAAATCCCCCTTCCCTCCCCTACCCCACTAACCTCCTTTCCAGCTCCATTCTCCTGTGCAAGGCAACCAAAGATGACCCAGCCGATCAGCTGGGACTCGACAGGCAGCGAATAGATGGGCGTGGTATTTGCCGGTTCTCCGAACTACTCAAAAATTCCACTACCGTTTCTCCAGAACTGGTCAGAACCTGCTGAATACCACCTCTGCTACTTATGTAGTATACAGGTAGTCCTCAACCTATGACCACAATGGAGTCCATATTTTTGTTGTTAAGTGAGACATTTGTTAACTGAATTTTGCCTCATTTTATGATTTTTCTTGCCATAGTTGTTAAGTGAATCACTGTGGTTGATAAGTTAGTAACATGCTTGTTAAGTGAATCTGGTTTCCTCGTTAACTTTGCTTGTGAGAAGATTGCAAAAGGGGATCCCATGACCTTGAGACACAGCAGTGGTCATAAATAAGAACCAGTTGCCAAATTTGATCACATGATCCTGGGAATGCTGCAAAGGTCACAACTGTGAAAAATGGACATTTTTCAGTGCCGTTGTAACTTTGAACAGTCAATAAAGGAATTGTAAGTAAAGGACTACTTGTATAAGGTTGTTGTGGTTAGCTAGCAGCAGGTTCAGACGGCTGAGGAGACCGAGGACTCAGAGATTGTGGGGGCTGGCAGCAGTGATGAGGAGGTTCCCGAGGAGCCTGTGCCAAGTGCACTTAGGGCTGCTCATAGGAAAGAGTAGCTGTAACAGCACAGGCAACTCAGGCGTAAGGCTGCAAGGTAACGCCCCCTCCTTCAAGAAGATAAAAGCCAGCTGTGAATAAAACGTTCTTTGCTGGAAGCAAAAACGTTTTGAAACTCCAGCCTTGTGGACATTGCAGTATCTTAAATTGGTATTTGAAGATTCTTGTATTGTGAAATATTTCGTATCTGTGATTCTTGGCAGCCTCGCACAGTTTTGGTGAGGCTTGTGCTTATCAAAGTTAATTAGTTTGCAACAGCCTTTTAACTGGGGATTCGTAAGAATCATTAAAAGGTTTCTGTTCCCTTTGGTTCATGTTTGTTTTATTTGAAAAGGGTTTGGGTCAGAACAATGGTAATACTGCATCAGTTATATACAAATTTGACTTAAGGACATGGAGCTCATTCTTAAACTAGAGATTATTTATACTCAGAATTGTCTTCTTTGTGGTGTCCTTGGTGCTCTCTGAGTTTGATTGTTCTCTAGCAGAAGGTTCATTACCCAACTTAGCAACATCATCAGCGTGTCATCCTCATTAATTTCCTTGTTGTATCCCAGGGCCCATAGAACATTAATTTTTTATTTATTTTTTTATTTTTATTTGTCAATTGCTTACAAGATAATAGGTATAAGTAAAAACATAGTTATAAGTACATGGAGTATAAGTACATATAAGTACATGGAGTTATAAGTACATATAAGGATATGTATAAGGAAAAATATATAAAAGAAACAATAGGACAGGGACGGTAGGCACGTTGGTGTCCTTATGCACGCCCCCTACAGACCTCTTAGGAAAGAGGTAAGGTCAATAGTAGACAGTCTAAGATTAAAGTTTTTGGGGTTTGGGGAAAAAAACACAGAGTCAGGTAGAGTATTCCAGACATTGACCACTCTGTTGCAGAAGTCGTATTTCCTGCAATCAAGTTTGGTGTGATTAATCTTGAGTTTGTATCTATTGTTTGCTCTTATGCTGTTATGGTTGAAGCTGAAGTATTCATTGACTGGTAGGACATTGCAATGTATGATTTTATATATTATACTTAGATCGGACCAAAGGTGGCATCGTTCTAGGTTTTCTAGGTCTAGAATTTAGAGTCTGGTGGCATAAGGTATTCTACAATGAGTAGAGGAGTGGAGAACTCTTCTTGTGAAATATTTCTGGACTTTCTCAACTGTGTTAATATCAGATACATAATGTGGGTTCCAGACTGATGAGCTGTATTCGAGTATTAGTCTAGCAAATGTTTTGTATGCTCTATTATTAGTGTAATATTACCAGAGAAAAAGCTACGTAAGATTAGGTTAACAACTCTTAATGCCTTTTGGCTATGTAGTGGGCTCTAGTACTTTGGTCATTTGAGATGAGTACTCCAAAATCCTTGACAGAGTTTGGATCATCAACAAGGTCTTGACTATTCAGACTGTATTTTATTTTCTGATTATTATTTTTTTTTACCAAGATGCAAGACAGAGTATTTATTTGTTGAGATTTGAAGTTGCCATTTGTTTGACCATTCTGATACATAATCAAGGTCTTTTTGAAGGGTAGCAGTATTGTCTGTGGTGTTGAATAGCTTTACATCATCAGTGAAGAGAACACAGTTGCTCTTGATATGATCACAGAGGTCATTTATGTAGAGTATGAAGAGAGTTGGTCCTAGAACACTGCCTTGGGGGACACCACTGTTGACAGGTACAGAATTTGATAGGACGCTCCCAATTTTAACCATTTGTTGTCTGTGACAAGAATACTTCTATCCAGTTATACAGGTGTCTAGAGATACCATAAGATTTTAGTTTTAGTAGCAGTTTGTCGTGTACCACTGAATCAAAGGCTTTACAGGAGTCTATGTAGATTGTGTCTATTGCTTTGCCCTGATTGAGTTGTGTAGTCCAAATGTTTTTGCAGTGTAAGAGTTGCAGATTACATAATAATTTTTTCCTAAAAGCAAATTGTTTATTAGAGAGTAGGTTGCTTGTTTGTGGAGGATGATGGATTGGTTAATAATTGATTCCATGACTTTACAGGTGATGCAGCATAAAGAGATTGGTTTGTAATTTTCAACTAGGCTGGGGTCTCCTTTTTTGAAGATGGGGATGACCGTGGCTTGTGACCATAGTTTTGGCAAGGAGCTGGTCCTGAAAGATTTTTCAGAGATTACGCTTAGAAGTTCTGCTATGACAGTGGATAGCTTTTTCAAGAAATAGGCACATATTCCATCCGGTTCAATAGATAGAAATGGTTTTAGATTGCATAGTGCTTTTTCAACATTTTTTTTCTGTAAAATTGATATGTATTGGATCATTGTAGTTGTCTGTGGTTCCCATAATGTTTCCCATAATGCAGTGATGCAATTCAATCAGTGTAACAACGGGTTCGGTGAGCACACTCTTTGCCTGAACCAGTCCAAACTGGTAGAATCCCACCCCGCCATAATGACAAACTTTGTTTCAGGAATACAGTATCACATTGAGATCCTTCAAAACAACATTTCTTTCCAAGCACAGATACAGCCTAGCTATAACAGGACCGAATAATGGGAATTAAAGAACTTTCAAAACTCTTAAATTGCCAGCATAAATAAAAATCTAAGATTCATCTTTTTGCAAACATTTTTTGCGGAGCCTGATAAACAAAATAATGTACCCATGTTTCTCATATAATAAGGCCGGGTCTTATTTTTTTTGAGCCCCGAAAAAATGGCTAGGTTGTCTTTTCAGGGGTGATTTAATTCCCCCCCCCCCCCTTGCATCTTCAGGCGGGCGGGCAGCGACAGCTTGGATGTTGACCTTGGCATTGGTGGGGCACTTCGTATTGGGGTTAACGCAGGCAACACTATATCCAGGTGTGCAACAAAAGTCCTTCCGAACTGCAAGCCCCCCACCACCATTCCCCCTCATTTCCCATGTTTTAATATAGGCCTTAATTTGGGGGGAGGGGCTTAATTTCATTTCATGCCTATAAAACATGCTGGGACTTCCTATTGGGGGAGGCCATATTGTTGGAGAAACAGGGTACTTGTGGGAGATGGATGGTCTAGAAATATAAATCAATTAATAAGATAAAATATTTTGAAGACTTTATTACAATTTTAAATCATAGGAAGTGGATTTCATTCTTTAATGCCTGGAGCCATTGATTCTCCAAATTAGGTATTTTAATTCTTCATTTCGGGGTCCATGAAGGTGTAACTAATGCAGACTTTCACATTTTTTTATCTTTAAAAAATGGAACTGTTGGTTTGCATTTAAGTGCTGGGTCTCTCAAAAAAGCTAAGATTTCAGGTGCCTTGGAGGCTGCAAGAGTTTAGTTCATACATGTTTTAGTTGCCTGTATTGCCAAGCATATATTGGAAGTGAATCAAAACTCAGAGCACAGTCTTTCAAATTCTTTGAGAATAATCCTTAAAAGTCAACTGATTTAAAGTATTAATCTGTTGTTTAGATCCACAGAATATCTTTCCTGCAGTGTTCAAATGTTAGTTATTCCACAAAGCCAATTTTATTTGTGATTCAGAAATAAATCATAGTGGCATTTAGCTCTTAATAGCTGAATTTGTCTAGCAGCTTTCAGAGCAGGAATATAAGACTTTAATTTAATATACCTGTACCCTAAAACTTGCCAAGATTTCAAAGATGTTACCCATTTCGCCCTGCAAGTGGGCCCAAAGAAAAAAGCAATTGTAAAAAGTCTTATTCTTTTGTCTCCCATAAAGCCAAATATAAGCTAACCTAGATGGATATGGATAAGTAAGTATATTTATTCAAAGAATATGTGTAGTTAATTTGCATCCTTCGGAGAAGAGTTATTACATTTTTCTGCTTATACTTTGTTTTTATTTAAATTGCCATCAATCTGACCAAGCTGAAATTTCAGCACAATTTTCAGCTCATTATCGTTGTTTGTACTGTTAAATGAAAACTATACCATTTCTAAGGAGGAGGAGGAGGAGGAGGAAGAGGAGGAGGAGGAGGAGGGAGGAGGAGGAGGAAGAGAAGATAAATCTTTGCTGTCAAGGCTGCCAGCATCAGGGTGTAACTCTGCACCATTAATTTCTTCCAGAGTGACATTCTGCTATAAGCTGAACAGATGGAATTGCAGGATTGTTCTAGCAAATTTATCATAAAAAATGCATCCGACACCTGTGTAATTTGCCTAATCATTTTCCTAATAAGCTCCCACCATTAATTATGCACGATTTCCACAATGCAATCAAGATAAAAGTAAATCTGATGACTTAATACCCTTCAAAATAATTGGTTCACCCAATACAGGGCTGCTTCTCCTTTCCATGGCTGTGCCAATTAATTGGGAGGAGGAATCGGAGGGTGGGGGAGTTTGCACCCTGGAGGAGTCAGCAGAATGGCTGCTGATCTCATGGTGGGAGGTAGCCCTGCAGGGTTTTTTGGGCAAGAGTCAAGGATATTAGCTCATAAAAGAGAAGAATGGACTGGGCTGCCTCCCAGCCCAGTCCCCTTTATTTCTAGCTTTAACCTTCCAATTCTGCATTTCATCCACCCATTTCTTTTTTATCTTCACTCCACCCAATGGCAAACAGATGCGATTAGTGTTTTTCAGCCATCATAAAAACTGACGGCAGGACTCCATTGGCCTAATGAGAATCAACTTTTCTGAGGTTGCCGTCTCGCAGTGCAACCCACCTGTCACATCATTAGGTGCCATTTCTGCCTACAATCCACTTTGCTAAATGAGATTTATAGACCCCTGTGAGAGAGCCGTCCAGCAGCATTCTGGCTTCAATTAGCTCAAGATTAATTGTCTGCAGAAGGAAGAAGAAGGAGGAGGAGGAGGAGCAAGGGAGGAAGAGGAGGAGGAGAAGAAGAAGACGGGGAGAAGGCAGAGGAGGCGAGGAGGAGGAGGAGGAGGAGGAGGAGGAGGAGGAGGAGGAGGAGGAGGAGGAGGAGGAGGAGGAGGAGGAGGAGAAGAAGAAGAAGAAGAAGAAGAAGAAGAAGAAGAAGAAGAAGAAGAAGAAGAAGAAGAAGAAGAAGAAGAAGAAGAAGAAGAAGAAGAAGAAGAAGAAGAAGAAGAAGAAGAAGAAGAAGAAGAAAGATGGGTGTTGTTAGGAGAGAAAATGGAAGTATGATTCAGGTATTCCACACATAGGCCTAAGGCATTGTGGAAGAAAACGTGATAATTTAAAGGTGGTGCAAATTTCCTACACCTCATCTGGATGAGCAAAATTAACTAGCACTAAAAGCTGTCAAATTAAAGGTTGACTTCTGGATATTAGCACCTTAAATGTCACTGAATTTCTCCCTCTCCTGATCTGCTTCCACCCTCCCTTTCCTGCTCTTCTCTCTCTCCATCGCTCTCTTTTCATATTTTAAAACCTTTACCTTCTTTTTACCTCCTGTGGCTCCACGTTTGGCAAACCCACAACCAGCACACCTGCACCTCCACACAAGCTGCTGCTCTCACTAACTGTTTGCACGTGCCTAGACAGGAGCTATTCGGCGTGGATATCTGTTGTAACCATGGCTACGGAACAACTGGTAGTTACAAAATTTCCTCCATATTTAATGCCAAGCTAATTATGTTTGATTATGTCATAATGGATAGTTAGAGGCCTGGGAAGATAAAAACATTACCTGGAAAGATAAGATGAAATATGGGGTCCTCGGTGGTCTCTGAGCTGGGTTGTTTTCTTGCAGACGTTTCATTACCCAAACTAGGTAACATCATCAGTGCTAATGGATAGTTAGCACTGATGATGTTATCTAGTTTGGGTAGTGAAACGCCTGCAAGAAAACAACCCAGCTCAGAGACCACTGAAGACCACTCACTACTACCAGAGGGACAATGGATATAAGTTAATCTATATATACTGTATAAAAGCGAAATACCCCTCACGTATCATCACAAAATCTCCAGAACCGTAAAGTTTACAAAGTTGACATTTGGCACATATGTTCCTCTTGGCTTCTAGGTTCTCTCTAAGAAAGGATTTTTCGAAATGACCATCAGAGCATTGGTATTTCCTATATTATTATAAACATGCTCTGATGTTAAGAAGTTCTACTCCCTCTCCCCACCTGAAAAGAAATCTGTTCCAAATGCAAAACACAAGCAGAGGAGAGGAGTTTCAGTTTCAATGTTAGTTTCACAGCAGCAACCAGCTTTAGTACAGAATAATTGAGCTAAGCCATGCCCAGGCTCCTTGCTGTCTCCTTCTTGCTCACACAGAAAATACCAAGAAGCTTCTTCAGTTCTGACTGGATTTATGATCCTTCCATTCCCATAGATCCTTCCATTCCCCACCATCCAGTCAGAGCTGAAGAACCTTCTTGGATGAGAAGGGAAATGTCTTTAAAAAACAAACAAACAGAAAGTCTAGTTGCCTCTTGAAAAAGAACCTTTGGGATAACCATGATATGGATGACTGAGAATCTCCATAGGCATTTCATTTGCCCCAAATCAGTTCCTATTTGTTCTTTCTTCTTTTGGTGCACATAGGTTTAATACTTCTTTGATTTCTTCATTTCTTCTTCTGTCCCCTTTCCTTTCAATCTTGCTTATGGAATTTTAAGCTGCAAATGATTTTGACTACTTTGGCAAGAAGACAATGTACTTAACAGGACCAGCTCGTTGATAAGGCAAACTGAGATTTTTAAAAAAATATATATGGCAGAATGCCTTTCATGGGACAGGTCTACCTCTATGTGAACTCAAAGAAATATTTTCCTTAATTTCCTTGAGTGGAGGTTTCCAAGGCCCAGACATTAAGAAACATAGAAACAATTGAAACATATGAAGACTAATAAAAAAAGTTTATATTTGTTGCCTTTATTATCAACTTTATATAAACATCCCAAGAATTTTACAGGAAAGGTGTATAGCCCTATGTTCATAAAAAATGTCTTGCAATTATAATTGCCTACAAACTAGACTCAATGAATGACCAAGAAGTGCACATACTTGTGGAACAATTACAATTTTTGGCAGATTTCTAGTACAGGAAAATTATAGTTAAAAATGAGTAAAGTTAGCATTTACAAGTGGCCATACCAACTGGAGTATAGATCAAAAGCAATATCTATCAAGGGCTAATGTATTTTAAATTATTGAAAGTAATCTTGAAAAAGAGTCCTTAGAGCTTGGGTGGCTAATAAATTAAATAAATAAAAAATGATGGCTATTAGATGGGTTGTAAATAATACAGATCAACAACAACCACTTTGTTTAGTCGTTCAGCTTTGTTTTTGTTTTTATTTATTTTTTTATTTGTCAATTGCTTACAAGATAATAGGTTTAAGTAAAAACATAGTTATGAATACATGGATACATATAAGAAAAATAAAATAAACAATAGGACAGGGATGGTAGGCACATTGGTACATGCCCCCTACAGACCTCTTAGGAAAGGAGTGAGGTCAATAAAAGACAGTCTAAGATTAAAGTTTTTGGGGTGTGGGGAATAAACCACAGAGTCAGGTAGAGTATTCCAGACATTGACCACTTTGTTGCTGAAGTCGTGCAATCAAGATTAACCTTGAGTTTGTATCTATTGTTTGCTCTACTGTTGTTATGGTTGAAGCTGAAGTATTCATTGACAGGTAGGATATTGCAATGTATGATTTTATATACTATACTTAGATCGGACCGAAGGTGGCGTAGTTCTAGGTTTTCTAGATCTAGAATTTCGAGCCTGGTGACATAAGGTATTCTACAACGAGTAGAGGAGTGGAGAGCTCTTCTTTTGAAATATTTCTGGACTTTCTCAACTGTGTTAATATCAGATACGTAATGTGGGTTCCAGACTGATGAGCTGTATTCGAGTATTGGTCTAGCAAATGTTTTGTATGCTCCATTAATAGTGTAATATTACCAGAGAAAAAGCTACGTAAGATTAGGTTAACAACTCTTAATGCCTTTTGGCTATGTAGTGGGCTCTAGTACTTTGGTCATTTGAGATGAGTATTCCAAGATCCTTGACAGAGTTTGGATCATCAACAAGGTCTTGACTATTCAGACTGTATTTTATTTTCTGATTATTATTTTTTTTACCAATATGTAGGACAGAGCATTTATTTGTTGAGATTTGAAGTTGCCATTTGTTTGAACCATTCTGATACATAATCAAGGTCTTTTTGAAGGGTAGCAGTATTGTCTGTGGTGTTGAATAGCTTTACATCATCAGCAAAGAGAACGCAGTTGCTCTTGATATGATCACAGAGGTCATTTATGTAGAGTATGAAAAGAGTTGGTCCTAGAACACTGCCTTGGGGGACACCACTGTTGACAGTTACAGAATTTGATAGGACGCTTCCAATTTTGACCATTTGTTGTCTGTTTGATAGGATTGCTTCTATCCATTTATGCAGGTGTCCAGAGATACCGTAAGATTTTAGTTTTAGGAGTAGTTTGTCTTGTACCACTGAATCCAAGGCTTTACAGAAGTCTGTGTAGATTGCGTCTATTGCTTTGCCCTGATCGAATTTTGTAGAGTTGTTGTTGTCTGTTGTATTGAACATGGACATCTATTTATAGTAAAACACAAGGAAGAAATGGTCTGGTAGTTAAGGAATCAATTTAGAAACCAGGAGACAGTGAGTTCTAGTCCTGCCGTAGGCATGGAAGCTGGCTGGGTGACTTTGAGCCAGTCATTCTCTCTTTTTGGGGTTTGGGGAAGAAACCAAAGAAAATAAAGAAAGCTTTGATGAGAAGGATTCTGTGTAGGAGAAACAAATTGGAGAAAGCCCAAGAAAGTTGGGTGTTCTTTTAAAAAAGGAAAGGGGTGACAAAGAAGAATAATCACAAATAATTTCAACAAGGAAACTAGCAGAATGCAGTGGTACCTTGGTACTTAGAGTGAATTGGTTCCAGGAGGTGTGATGACTACTAAAACAGATGAGTCACAAACAAACTATGTGACTTACCATTTGTTTTCAGCTGGGAGGATCTTTCTGTCTGTCCTTTTTCTATGTCAGCACTCTTCTCAGCATGGCTGACTTCCTGTCTGCCCTCTGTGTCTGTCCCCTTCATTTTGCAATGACCTTCCCAGCATTACCGATTTCCTGTCTGCCCTCTGTGGCCATACCCCTCAATTTGTAGTGACCTTCTCAGCATGGCCAATTTCCTATCTCTTCTTCACAGCTGCCACCCTCTTCCTATCGCAGCACATTGGGTACTCAACAAATGTCAAGTACTGGGACATTTTCATGTCAAAATATTTCAAGTACCAAATTCAACTAGTTTTTAAATACCATGTTTCTCCAATAATACGGCCTCCCCCAATAGAAAGTCCCAGCATGCTTTATAGGCATAAAATCAAATTCAGCCCCTCCCCCCAAATTAAGGCCTATATTAAACATGCGAAATGGGAGGGAATGGCAGGGGGGAATGGCCGTTAGGTAGTACTTTTGTTGCATACCCGGATATGGTGCTCCCTGCATTGATCTTGGTGTTGGTGGGGCACTTCGTATCGGGAAACCTTCCGCCACCATTGCTTTCCCTTCTCTCCATGCTATCACAGCATTTAAAGCAACTCCACAGCGTTTGGCACAGCCACATGCGGCCAGACAGGGCTCCTCCCTGTAACTGGAGCCCGGTGGAGAAACTCGGCTTCAGGTGCTCCTGTCGCCACATTCCCTTTGCCTTCAAAGGCAAAGCCAATTCTTTTAAAAATGACGCCCTACTACTGGTACGACAAAGCCTCCTGTCAGTCTGTGCTCCCTTCAAATCCCAAGAAAGAAATACTCAGACTCCATGGGTTAGAGCAAAGTTATCCTTTTACTGGAAAATGAAGTGAAAGCTTCAGATTTAATTCCGAATCTGAGAAATTGGCGCGCAGATCACATATACAAAGGAATGGAAATGCTCCCACCCCCCAAAGTCCAAATGACTCTTTCAATTAAAAGTTCTCAATATGATCATGTGGCCATCTCCAGGTGGTGATGAGGCTTCTGTCAGTTGACCTTGACATATTTTGATAAAAGTTCAGAGTTGCGCAAAAGGGGACAGAAGCTAGCCAAGAAATTGAAAGTTAAAGAAAGGAATCCCCCTCCCCTTGCTAACCCAGCAAAGGAATGCAAACACTTCCAGCTTTCTTCCCCTCCAAATTTCCCCCCTCCCTCCATTGCTAATGACAGCCGAAAGAAATAAATTGGCATAGCAGCAGAGAAGCAATAATTAGAATGCAGAATATACATATTATGGAAGATATCTTGAGGCTGACACCTCCCCTGCCTGAGAGGGCAGCCCAACTCCACATGGGGAGGTGAATCTCCTGGGGCCGCAGCACAGGATTGGCCCACCCCGGGAGAAGCGCCCAGCCGCCATCCCTGCCTGGCACCGGGCAGAGTGCAAAGAGCTTCGCCTGGGATGCCCAGTGCAGCTCCTTCCTGGAAGCAGAGCTCTCACCAAGGCAGCAAGCGCCTCCCCACCGGACCCTCTGCTCATCCTGCCAGGGCCACACCAGAGCCGTGCGGGCTGGGCAGAGCCGGGAAAGCAAGCCACAATCGAAAGAGCCAGGCTAACTTGAGCTTGGCTTCTTTCCCAAGTCCCTCCAGCCTGAACTCAAAGGGACCACTGGGAGAGGCTGCCCAAGGCAATGATAGCGCCCACCCATCCGTGGACAGGGAGGCAAGGTGATGGCAGCACTGCTTCCCTGGCTGGCAGGTCGAGCGGAGAGAGCCCCTTGCCCAGCCTGTCCCTGTCCCCAGGCATCTCCAAATGCACCAGCAGCTCCAAACGCTGCAGCAGCACGGGCATCAGGCAGAGGCACTCACTCATCAAGGCTCAGCTCGGAGGAGGACACGGTGCAGGCCATCGCCTTGCCTCCCTGTCCACGGATGGGTGGGCGCTATCACTACCTCGGGCAGCCTCTCCCAGTGGCCCCTTTGGGTTTGGGCTGGAGGGACTTGGGAAGGAAGCCAAGCTCAGGTTGGCCCGGCTCTTTCATTTGGTGGTGGGCTTGCACCCGCGGTTTGCTTTCCTGGCTCTGCCCAACCCGCACAGCTCCAGCACGGCCCTGGCAGGATGACCGGAGGGTCTGGTGGGGAGGCGCTCGTTGCCTTGGTGAGAGGTTTGCTGCCAGGCAGGAGGGCCCGTCCATCTGCTGCGCTGGGCACCCCAGGCAAAGCTCTTTGCACTCTCTGCCCAGCACCAGGCAGGGATGGCGGTTGGGTGCTCTTCCTGGGATGGGCCAATCCTGCGCTGTGGCCCTGGGAGATTCGCCTCCCCATATGGGGTTGGGCTGCCCTCTCAGGCAAGTGAGGCTTTGTTGTACTGGTAGTAGGGCGTTGTTTTTAAAAGAATTGGCTTTGCCTTTGAAAGTGAAAGGAATGCGGTGAAAGGAGCACCTGAAGCCGAGTGTCTCTGCCAGGCTACGATTGCAGGGAGGAGCCCTGGCTGGCTGCGCATGGATGCGCTAAACGCCGCAGTGTTGCTTTAAACACCATGGCAGCACAGGGAGAAGGGAAAGCAATGGTGGAGAAGGTTTCCCCATATGACGTGCCCCACCAACGCCGAGGTCAACATCCAAGCTGTCGCCGCCTGCCCGCCCGAGGATGCAAGGGGGGGGATTAACTCACCCCCGAAAAGACGGCCTAGCCATTTTTGGGGGGGGGGTCAAAAAAAATAAGGCCCGGCCTTATTTTGTGAAAAACACTGTAGTTGAGTACCAAGGTACTGTTGTATGTCAATAAAAGTGAAAGAAATAAGAGGTTTCCGGTTTCGCGTGGCTTCAGGGCAGCAGGAATTCGCGACTGCTCGCGATTCCTGCTGTGCTATCCACCGAGGTACCTCCGATCCAGATGGGTCAGGGGGATATGGCTGCCCTGTAGGGACAGCCGAAGAGAGAGGGGAGCCGGACAGGGGGTTGGGGGTGTCGCAGACCCCCTCCTCCTCCAGGAAAACCCCTTTTTCCCAAGGCAGTGGAGCGGCGGTCAGCAATGGCCGCCACGAAGAAGCCAGCAACCGGGTAAGATTGCGCTGGAGGAAGTAAGAAGAGTGAAAGTGCTGTCTGAGCTGGGTCAAGTAACATCTTTCAAATTTGTTGGAACTGAGCTGTTTGAATTGCTGGAGGATACATTGTATCCCTAAGAAGATCGAAAGCGGCGGAGAAGCTGTTAAAGGGAACTTTTTTTTTTCTTCACTCTCCCACCCCATGGAAACAGCAGATATGTTTGGACATATTGGACATTGAAAGTGAATTATTCTGAAAGTTGAAGCTAAGGGACAAAAGGGTTCCTGGACATTGAAAAACTTAAGAAATTGGAAAACCCTTATTAGAGTTATGGATTTCTGATTATTTAAAATTGATGTTGCAAGTGGGAAGGGAGAGGAAAAGAAATTGGAGCAGAAGCTGAAAAAGGAGGAGATTGCCTAGAATCCCAAAGAAAGGTATATGGTAATTGGACCTCTTTGATTAAACATTAACCCCAGAAAGAGAAAGAGAAGAAGGAAGAAAAGTATTAATTTTTGGATTTTTTTTTTTTGAATTATTTTTGATTAAAAATATTTGTGGTTGTTTTGGGAAAAGTTTCTTTTTTCATGATGGCATCGCTTGTGGATGAACTAAAGACTGAATATCAAAAATATAAAAAGGAAGATACTTTGGGCACTTTGTTTCAATTCTTAGAAATGGCGTTATGTACTTATGAAAAGTTGACTACGCAGCAGAAGGACTGGGACAAAGAAGAAGAGGAAGAAGAAGCCATCTTTGATGAACAATGGGTTCTTTCCAGGGAGGAGGAGAAAAAGGATAAGAAAAAGGGGATTTTAAGAATTATAAAAACAACCAAAAAAGAGAAAAAGGAGCGGAAAGGTGGAGGCAAGGTTAGAAAGGAAAGGAAAGGGAGGAAGAAAAGGGAGGAGGAGAGACAAAGGGGTAAAAAGGGCAAGGAGAAGAATAAGCAAGAGAGAAAGGGGGGGAGGAGAAGCCTCAATGGGGGGAAGCAAGATCTAAAGAAAAAAAGTTTATTCAAAGACAATGGGTGAATTTAATTTAGGATAAAAGAGGGATTCTGGAGGGTACATAAGATTGTGTTTTTTATATGTGTATTTAGAGTATAAAATTCATTGTGTAATTTTAGAATCTATTAAACAGAATCCCAAGAAAAATTGTTATATGAAGTACTTTTAAGTTAGGGTAATGAGTTATAGACGTTACTCCAATTGGTGTATAGGAGAAGTATAGTAAAAGAAAATAGATGAATGGATAGTTGGAAATAGAACAGACAAAGAATATTATTGAAAATGGTAATAAGATATGAAAGGATATATAAAGGTTTTGTTATGTTTTTTTTTTTTTTTTTGGATTTTGTATATTGAAAAAAGGCAATAAAATTTAATTAATAGGAAATAATTTGGATGAAAAGGAGAAGTTGGGATAAGATATGAAGTTAAATAGATAAAGTATTGATACTATAATTTGGAATTGTTATGTTCTATTGGTTTTCTTCTTTTATTATTTTTTCTTAGAAAAGAACTTATAAGCTGTTATGCCTTGTGCATTGTTTTTATAAAATTGATAAAAATGGTTTATATATATATATATAAAAAGAAAATGATAATAAGATATGAAAGGATATATAAAGTGAATATGATGTTTGAATTTGTGTCTGTGTGAAGAGTTTCAACCTGGGATCAAACAACCTTCAGAAAAGATCTTTTAGTTTTGTTTATGTTTTATTGTGTTTTCTGTAAAATTAATAAAATTTGTTTAAAAAAAAAAGTGAAAGAAAGAAGAGTAGGAAGCTTAAAGAAGACTCTCAAATCAAAAACATTTGAGTACATATAGAAACACAGAGACTTTGAAAATGGTGTCTGAGGAGCTGATGGATGAATTGAGGCTACTGAAGCATTTTGAAAGGGTTATCATAACAACAACAATAAAAGCTGCCTTGAAAATGTTCAGGACATAAAGAAGTGAAGAGAACAAAACTACACAGCACTTTAGTAGGAGAAGATGGCCTGAACATAGGATTGATCTACAACTTTTTAAAGCAGCTGTGTTTTTTTATCTCCATGTGCTTTCAATTTGATCAAAATCTGCTGCACAGCTGAAAAGAAATAATATGGCTGCTTTTCTGTTAAAATAGCGTAAGAATAACAAGTGATCCAGAAAAGGCCAAACTATTCAATTTCCACTCTCCCTCCAGTAAAATATGGGAATACATGGGTGGATTTGTCAAAAACACATTGTTAGATGAACTTAATTTCAAGTTTTTGATTGGATTGCTTCATTAGTAGATTGTGGGAATGCCATATACATGAATCCTGACTTCTGCACAGCATTTAAAGAATTATCCCATGGCATTCTGATTAGAAAGCTTGTTAAGTATGGCATGTTGATTAGGAGAAATCACAGCTGGCTTGAAGAATGTACTTAAGTCAAGCTCATCACTGGCTCCTTTCAAACTGGAGGGCCTAGCCCTTGGCTTACCACTCTTCAGTGTTTCCATTAATGAGTTGGGTGAAAAGGTGGAAGGAATGTTAACGAATTTTCAGATGGCACAAAATTGGGTGGGATGATTAATAATTCTGGAGAGAATATAATAAACTATCTGGATAGGTTGGTGAAACTGACTAAAAATAACCATATAAAATTTATCAGAGACAGATGTGAAGACAAAGGAAATCCAAAGGAATGGAATGGGCAATATGGGTAGTCTGTGATGGCAGTTCAAATCACCCATTTATTGCTCCAAATGTTCCCCAAACACTCCCACGTTTCTGGCAAGTCCCAGAGCAAAGTGATGACACACAGACACCTCCAGCAGCCCCTGGCTACAAGTAGTCCAGCACAACACTGTGAGCACAATGGCTGCAATGCAAGAAATCCAACAGGACAAGTCAATGAATCCAGGAAGCAAAAGATCAAGGCAATTAATCCAGGAAGCCAGGAAAAAGCAGGAAATCCAGGAAACTTCAAACATTGGCAATGGCACTCAACACTCCCAGAATTCAGTGTTTAGTCCCAACAAATGCCCCTCCCCACAGTGCCTCCTTAAGTCTCAGTCCTCAAGTGTGCCTTGTGAAGAGGGGGGGCACTCTCCTCCCGAGTAATCAAGTCAGTCTGTGCTGTTCTTGCCTTCTCTCCACTGTCTGTGTTTGAGGATCAGGAGGGGGTGGTCTTTGCTCATCGCCTGAGTTCTGTCTCTCACATTCACTGCTTAGACTCTCTTGGTCATTCTGCCCTCCTTCCTCCCTGCCTACTTAAGTCACCCCATTCCTGAAAGACCCTGGCCTGACACAGCATGTTCCTCCCCACATTCCTCCAAAACCAACAAAGCCACCCCCTCATCTCCACCGACTCCAGTTCCTGCTCAACCTTTTCTGCAGATTCAGGCTCTGAAGGGGGTGTGACATGGTCCTTGACTTAAAACATTTCATTTAGTGAAAAATCATTCTATTATTACCACTACTACCAATTGGGAGAGGGTTGGTGGTGAAGTAGCAATTTATAATATACCTTCCTTTCTTTGTGTATTGGCTTCTTAGAAATAGAATTAAACTGTATTTCTTGGCTGGTAAGAATGCGCTTCTCCACTGGATGGAAAGGTTTAGAGAAAGATCTCAGCTGTAATTCTATTGACAGCTAATAGAAGTATTTCTTTTAAATGGAGTATTCAAGGTCTTTGCATGGGGAAATGAAAGGCTTCACAGTTTATCCACAGAGGCAGGGAAATGTCAAAAGAATTAATGTTTGTGTGCACACAGTGAGTCACACACTTACTGTTTCATGTTTTCCAGGGTGTTGGTGGAGAAACACACTTGAGTCTTTCTGACCGCCCGATCCAAACAAAACGCAAAAGTTTTTTTGTCTCACAATTTAGGCAGTAATCATGCATGAGGTAGGAACCAGGACTTTAATGTCTTGCCAAAGGTTCCTTTATCTTAAACCAGGAGACATATCCACAAAAATACAGTGTAATATACATCATTCTTTTGTACAGTTGCCACTTAAGAGAAGACTGGGGTGTGTGGTTGGGTCTCTGAAAACATCTGGTTTCCCATGATGCTCAGCTATAGCAGCTCTGATGGGAGAGGTAGTAGATACCATGCTGACTTAAGAAGGCTCCTTGCATGAACACCTTAAATTAACCATCCAATTGCAACAATTAATGTGAACAAAGTGGCAAATTATTAATTGCAGAGGGAATAGAGTTATTTTAATGACGTGCAATTTAGGCAGAATCTCAATTAAAGCATCCCCCAACAGATTTCAACTAATTTAAGACTAACCTTAATTATTCAAATCTGGTTTCTCACTGGGCCCTTACAGTTTATTTATTTATTTACCCAATTGATATAGCTGCCCATCTCACACAAATGACTTTAGGAGCCTAACATAAGCATACTGTATATATTAGCAAAAACAATAAAAATAATTAATAATAATAACTTCTCCTTGACAAAATTTCCATCGGTCACTGCTTGAATCTGCACACATGCTGTAATATGCTGGTACATGGCGATATCCTAGGTTCTTGGGAAGAACTCAATGCATATGAAGGCCAACACCAGCTAAAGAACTTCCAGCTGTGACTTCATGTTGTGGTGAACAAAGACCAATAATTAAATTAATAAATTAAATCTTGGACCCCATTTAGAGTGTCAGTGCATTGACAAAAATGTCCCTCTGCCAGTTCTAAAAGGTCAGGCTGCTTGGATCTGCACATGAACTACTACACCAATACATTACAATCTCCTAGGTTCTTGGGAAGAACTTGATTCATATGAAGGTCAACACCAGCTAAAGAAGTGGTAGTTGTGATTCCACATTGTTTTGTACATTATTATTATTATTATAAAGAAATAAACTGTCAATCAGCAGCTGAGATGTCTTAAAATAAAACATCTGTACAAATACAACACAAAAGGAAATATATTTCTTCATGTATGACTTAGGTCCATTGAATGGGGCCTTACTGAGGGGTTTACTTCCCATTAGCAGTGCCACACTATGGGATCTAAACAGTCAAGGTGGTAGATGTGACATTGTACCCAAGCTTTGTCCCTTTGTATGTTCAGTACCTGCAATGTCACTTCACAATGCCAATCTCTCCAACTTGCCTGTTTTGATCTACTGCAGACATGTCCATCAACTATCGTAGTTCGTTTGCTTTCCCTGCTCTAAATTTCTCCCCCAACTTGGGTGATGGATTCAGAGGTGTTAATCAATATCATCAATTTGCTATGATGATAATAGCTCTTTTTCATTGGATATGTTCAAGCACAGGCTTAACAACTGTGTGGAAATATTTAATCTGAATTCTTGCACTGAACTTACAATTGAGTATTGGTGCTTTTGAAGTGTGGTGTTGGAGAAGACTTCTAAGTATACCATGGACAACCAAGAAAATAAACCAATGGATCATTGAAGAAATCAACACAGAGTTCTTCCTGAGACACAAATGACCAGGCTCAAATTATCCTGTTTCAGATACATTATTCAAATACCTAGCTGTCTGGCAAAGACTTTAATGCTGGGAAACGTGGAAAGAAAGAGAAAAAGAGAATGAACAATAGCAAGGTAGTTAGATTCAGTTACAGTAGCAACGAATGTATTATTGGAAGAGCTCAAGGACCAAGTTAGGGACAGATCCTCTTTGAGAAAATCTTTCCATGTGGTGGCTAAGAGTTGACAATGTCTTGATGACATGTAATCATCATCAAGCTCTATGATACTAAGTTACCCAAGAGCTTGCTCTTCCTGAGACCATCGTCTGTGAACTGTCCTTAAATATCACATTTGGATTCTTACTATGTTACAGAGCCCCTGATTATGACATTGAACATGTAAACAAGCTAAATTCACTACTAACATGGGCAACATCTTGCCCACACACTTTTATCTTTCTTGGTAACTTTAATCTACCTCACATTAACTGGACCCTAAATGAATGTAAAACTGAACCCATACATGGAACCTTCTACAATGCTGTAACAAACCTGGGACTGGAACAACTAGTAACCAACAATACTAGACTTAACAACTGCCTCGATCTCATCTTCTGCAAGAGTTTGAATTCAATTTATGGAATACAAATTAAAGAACCCTGGGGAGAAGGCGGAGCTTCGTCTCGGCGATATAGCTGCGATCTCAGGGCTCCGAGATCGCAGCTGATATTTTCGCCCCTGGTCGGTCCTAACGGACCTAAACCGTCCCGTAGAGATGGTGACCATGAAGGGCACATTCCCTGGATCCCAGGGACATCACAAAGTCCCTGGTTTGATCTGGGAGAAGTCCTTTTGCTGGCGGTGGAGAGGCAGCCTCCATAGTCGGGACAGCTCCAGAAAGGAAGAGGCTGGAAGTGAAACATATATATATATATGTTAATACTTTTTTTTTTGCTTAATTTAAACTATGTTTTTTCTGGCTGGGGGGGGGGAAAGTGTATTAAGAAACTTTGTAACACTGCCAACTGGAGGCTTGAATTTTATTTGAATTGGAGAAGAACTCTGAAAAGACTACTTCTCAAGGACATCTCAATTTGATAAGATAGAGGGAGAGCGCAGCAGAATATTATTACAGGTGCTTTCCTGGACCCTTATCAACATTTCAACACTTGAGACTTGGCTTTGAAGCTTGTGGAGAAGGAGTCATAAAAAGAGCCTTGGATAAATAAACAAAGTGCAGTGTGTTTTTTTATCTTTTTTCAGTTGTGCACCCCTACTCACCAGCCTCTCTGTAAACTTTAATTTTAGTAATATTCTTATTTTTGCTTTTTATTTTAAAGGGAAAGCCTCAGAATTTTTTCTTTATTTTTCTTTTCTTCTCCTTCTTTTTACTGGGATTTTTTTTCTTTTTTTCTTGCTTTTCTCATATATTTTTGGACCTTTTCTTTTTTATTATTGAGATTTCCCAATTGGATTAAGGTGTGAAGAACCTGAAGGAATTTTTTCTTTTTTTCCTTATTTTTGTTTTTGTTTTCCTTCCTAATTATTATTATTATTTTTGGGCTTTCTTCTTCTTTCTATTTTTCATTTTTTTATTGTGATTACTTCATAATTGGATTAGGGTCTAGAAGAACCTGAAGATTTTTCTTCTTCTTTTTCTCCTTTTTCTTTTTTGTCATCGGGTTTTTTATTATTGGATTTTTGCCATTTTGGATTATAATTGGCTATTCTACCAGTTGGATTAAAAGCTAAAAAGAATCTGAAGGACTTGAAGCATCAAAATGAGCAGGAAACCCATATCTTCTGGCGTTTCTACTTCTACCTCTGCCTCCCCACCAGCTGGAGGACAATGTTTAATCCAGAAAATGTTGAAGCAAGATAAAGAAAAAGAAAAAGTGACATTACAGATGATTATGCAAGGAATCCAAGATCTCAAGATAAAAACAGACACTGTTGAACAAAGAACAGAGAAGACTGATGAAAAAGTGGAAAATATTCAACAAATGATGGTGAAATATGAGGAGAGATTCCAAAAAATTGAGGAAGAAGGTAAACAAAGAGAGGAGAAGATTGGAAATATTGACAGCAGATTAACAGTGGTGGAACAAGATAAAAGTGGGATGTTGAGGTGGGAGATGAAGAGGTCAGAATTCTATCTCAGATTTCAAAGTATAGAAGAAGAAAAAGGACAAAACTTGGCTGCGATAATGATAGAAATTTTGGCGGATGCTTTGGAAATTACAGAGGAAAAGATGATGGATGGAGTAGATGAGGTATACCGAGTTTTTACAAGATATGCGATGAGAAATAAATTACCAAGGGAAGTCCATATTAGATTTACCAAAAAATCCATCAAAACACAAATATTACAAGCTGTAAGAGAGAAGACATTGAAATACAAAGGCAAAGAGATTGTGGTTTTAAAACAAATACCCAGAAAGTGAGAGAGATGAGAAGAGAATATTGATTCCTGACCAAAATGCTATTGGAAAAGGAAGTGAATTATAGATGACTGACTCCAGTAGGATTAATGTTTACGTGGCAAGAACAGAGACATAGAAATGATTCAATTGAGAAAGCAGAACTTTTCCACGCAGAATTTTTTGGAAGGAGAGAAGAAGAGGCAGAGAAAGAGGTCTCATTAATTGAGTTTCAAGAGGAACAACTGGTGACTGAAAAAGAGAAAGGAGCTGTAGGTGGACAGGTGGACAGTAAAGAGCAGCGTGAAGTGAGATCCATGAGAGCTGTTAGATCTAAATATAAAGCATAATCATGGAAGAAAAAAAAATGATTACAATGAATATAAATGGACTCAATTCAGCTGTTAAAAGAAGGAAAAGCTTTCATAAATTAGAGAAATTAAAATTTGATATAATTTGACTACAAGAAGTACATATCAAGAAACAACATGAACAATTATTAGTACAGCCAAAATTAGGGAAAATATTTATTTCTTTGACTCAATGTAAGAAAAGAGGAGTGGTTCTATACATTAAAGAGGCCATCCCAGCAAAATTGATCTATACGGATGAAGATGGAAGAGTATTAATGGTGGAAATAATGGACAACAATATAAAAATACTCTTGATTGCAATTTATGCTCCAAATGAAAAACAAGAAGAATTCTATTAAAAACTACAAATGAAAATAATTGGATTGGACTATGTTAATATAATTATAATGGGAGACTTTAATGGAATTGTGGACAATAAACTGGACTATATAGCAACAACAACAAAGCAAAATAGAAAGACTCCCTAATTCCTTTTTTAAAATGACAGACGAATTAACTTTAAAAGATATTTGGAAAGAAAGAAATGTTAAAGCTAAACAATATACTTTCTATTCAAATAGACATTTATCATGGTCCAGATTGGATATGATTTGGACTTCAACAGAATTAATGTATAATATTCAAGAAACAAATATTGAAACAAGTACTTGGGCAGATCATAGCCCAATGACAATTAAATGGAAGGGACAAAAAAAAAAAGATCGAGATGGACATTAAACAATACTATCTTAAAGGAAAAAGATTTTACACAATGGATGGAGAAAGAATTGGCTTTTTTCTTTAGAGAAAATAAAAAAGAAGACACTTCAACGCAGAATGTTTGGGATACAATAAAGGCATATGCTAGAGGTTTGATAATAGATTACATAAGAAAAAAGAACATTAGGAAAAGGCAAGCCACTAAGGCCTTGGAAGATGAGTATAAAAGACTTGAAAAAGAATTACAGAAAATGCCACAGAAAAAAGATATTAAATTGAAGTTGGATATAACTAAACATAAAATGGAATTAATAGAGAAAGAAGAATTGGCACAGAAAATTAGAAATGCTAAACAGAATTATTTTGAAGATGCAAATAAGCCAGGTAGATAGCTAGCATATAAATTGAGAAAGGAGAAAGAATCAAGAAAATTATTGAAGTTAATAGATGATCAAGGCCAAGTTTGTTATGGTAATAAGGAGAAAAAGGAAATTATTCAAGATTTTTATGGGCAACTATATAAACAAGAGAATATTGATGAGGAAAAAGTCAAACAATATCTACAGAATGCTAACTTTTCCGAAGATATCTAAAGAGACTGAAGAAATGCTAGAAAGCAATATAACAATGATGGAATTAACTGAAGCACTTAAGAAACAAAATAATGGGAAAGCACCAGGTCCAGATGGGCTTCCGGCAGAATTCTATAAAACATTTCAAGAATCATTGAGCGTTTCATTGCTAGAAGTTATGAATGAAGCTATGTCAAAGAAGATGATACCCAAAACATGGTCAGAGGCTTATATTACACTTATCCCGAAAGAAAAGGCTGATCCACTGCAAATCAAGAACTATAGACCTATTTCTTTATTGAATGCAGACTATAAAATTTTTGCTTCAATTTTAGCAGAAAGACTTAAAAAATACTTAAATAATTTCATTCACCCAGATCAAAATGGATTTCTGCCAAAGAGACAAATTAGAGACAATATGAGAGTAATCTTGGACACTTTGGAATACTATGAGGCACATCCTGAAAAGCAAATGGCTTTGATATTCCTAGATGCTCAAAAGGCATTTGACAACGTGAACTGGAGATTTATGTTATTACTATTGGAATATTTTGCCAGAAAATTTATCCAAGCAATAGAAACCATATACAATAAACAGACAGCAAAGGTAATGATGGAGGGAGAACTTACAGACTTTATCAATATAAGAAAAGGCACAAGACAAGGATGTCCCCTATCCCCTTTGCTATTTGTATTGACTTTGGAAGTGTTGACTAGAAATATTAGAAATGATAAAAGCATAAAAGGAATGAAAATTAAAAAGGAAGAATTCAAACTGCAAGCCTTTGCTGATGACTTAGCCTTTATTTTGGAAGACCCGTTAGAAACAGCTCCAAAGTTATTGGAAAAGATAAGGATATATGGTGAGGTGGCTGATTTGAAAATAAATAAAGACAAAACAAAGATTTTGACAAAGAACATGCTACTGAGACAAAGAGAAGAACTGGCAGAACTGTTGAAAATCCAAGTTACGAATAAGGTCAAGTATCTGGAGATACACTTGACAGCAAGATGTAGCACATTAAAAGAAAATAATTATATGAAACTTAAACAACAGATAGCTACAGACTTGAAGAAATGGGAAAACTTGCAATTGTCATTAATAGGGAGAATTTCAACAATTAAGATGAATATTTTACCTAGAATCCTATTTCTGTTTCAAACAATACCAATTCGGCTCGGAAAAGACTATTTTGAAGATTTAAATAAAATTATGTTGAAGTTTATATGGCAAGGTAAGAAAGCGAGAATAAAGCTAAAGCTTTTGCAAGATGCTAGAATTAGAGTAGGTTTTGGCCTGCCCAATTGGGAATTGTACTATCAAGCTGCAAGCTTGATGTGCGTTAAGGAATGGATAACATTAAGAAAGACTAGATTGTTGACACTAGAAGATCATGATTTTCTGTTGGGTTGGCATGCTTTTTTATGATATAAGGGAACTAAAACACAGGGTTATTTTAGAAGACATTATATGGGGGAGTCTTTGTGGTTAAACTGGGAGAAGATAAAAAGACAATGTTATTTGAAAATTCCAGTTTGGTTATCGACTATTGAAGCATTTTCCTATCCTATAATTTATAAGAAGGAACAAACAGTTAGATATGGGGAATTATTGGATGAAAAGGGTGAACTTAAATCGATTTAAAACTTAGAGGAACAAAGTATAAAGATGAATTGGTTTTCATATGCGCAAATACATTCAAGGTATGATGAAGATTCTAAAACAGAGGGATTTTATGATAAACAGACTGATCTAGATAAGATCTTGATGGGTACTAATGAGAAGGTGATTAAAAAAATATATGGTTATTTACTGGGAATTAAATTAGAGGAAGAACAAGTTCAAGAAACTATGATTGATTGGGGGAAGAATTTTGGATATGGGATTGATTTAGAGAAATAGCAAAAATTGTGGTCTCAAAATTATAAAATGATAATGTCAACAGCATATAAAGAAAATTTGTATAAGATGTTTTACAGGTGGCACTTTCCCCCGACAAGAATAGCAAGAATGTTAAAGAACAAATCTGAAAAATGCTGGAAATGTCATCAGATACCTGGCTCATATTACCATATGTGGTGGACCTGTGAGGACGCTAAAAAATATTGGACTAAAATTCATATGTGGTTGGAAAAAATGACAAAGAAACATATAGATTTGAAACTGGAGTTTTTTTTTATTGGGAATCTTACCAGATACATACACTAAAAAAACTTGAAATATCTGATTGTAAATGTATTAACAGCGGCTAGGATTGTATTTGCTAAAAACTGGAAGAATGAGAAAATACCATCACAGGAAGAAATTATTAAGAAAATATTAGAATGTGCTGGGATGAGTAGATTGACATTTGAAATTAGAGAGCAAGAGGATAAACAATTTTATGAAATTTGTGATCTTTTTTATCAATGGCTAGATGACAAAATACGATAATAGAATATTTGGAATGTTAGATAGCAAGGAATATCTTTATTTTTTCTTTCATTTTTGTTATTTGATATTATATTTATAAAGTATTTCTAGGATAGATTTGGTATGATTATATGATTTGTTATAGAATAAACTATTTAAAGTATTGTTATCTCATAAAGCATGAATAATTAAAAGTATAGTCAAATGTTCTTTTTAATAGCGATATTAGGATATATAAGTTTGGATTGAAAATATGAGTTGTTATGTAGCATAACTGTAATTGAGACTACGAAATGAATGCACAAAACTGATGAACCAACCGACACACTATATGTACTTAAGAGAGTTGATGTTTTAATGTTTTGTTTGTCTTGTTTGTTTGTAGAAAATCAATAAAATTGTTTTTTTTTTAAATTAAAGAACCCTTTTCCAACAGTGACCACAACATGATTGACTTTTGTCTCAACATACATCCACACAAAAATCAACACAACGATGTGATCCCCAATTATAACTTCAAAAAAGGCAACTATGATCTAATAGACAACGATCTCTCATCCCTTGATTGGTAATTTCTATTCACTGGATGCAATAACTGTTGAAGACCATTACAACATATTCTTACTAGAAATCAAAAGAACTATCAAACTATATGTACCAATAACAACTCCAAAAACCAGAAAAAACTAATTACCCATAACAATAAGGAAGCTTCAATGCAAAAAGAAATCACTCTGGTGGAAAAACAAATCTGGTCACATTGCCAATTTCAAAAGCCGATACAAAAATTTATGCCACCAGATAAAGACTGAATGCACCAATTATCACATTAAACAAGAGGAAAACCTTCTACGCACCAATTCCACCCACGCTTTCTACAATTCTGTAAACAACAAACTAAAAGACTCAAGGTCCATCCCACCCCTGAAAGGACCTAATGGTAAAGACTGCAATGATGACACTATTAAAGCCAACCTCTTTAACACATTCTTTGGCTCAGTATTTGTAAACAGCAATGGATCATGCCCAGTATTTCCTAGTCGAACCACAGACAACTACAACGATCTAATACATATTGATTTTGCAGAAAACAATGTTGAAAAAGCACTACGCAATCTAAAACCATCTCTATCTATTGGACCGGATGGAATATGTGCCTACTTTTTAAAAAAGCTATTCACTGCCATAGCCGAACCTTTAAGCATAATCTTTGAAAAATCTTTCAGGACCAGCTCCTCACCAAAACTATGGTCACAAGCCATGGTCATCCCCATCTTCAAAAAGGGAGACCCCAGCCTAGTTGAAAATTACAGACCAATCTCTTTATGCTGCATCACCTGTAAAGTCATGGAATCAATTATTAACCAATCCATTATCCTCCACTTAGAGACAAACAACCTATTATCTAATAAACAATTTGGTTTCAGAAAAAAACTATCCTGCAATCTGCAACTCTTACACTGCAAAAACATATGGACAACACAACTCAATCAGGGCAAAACAATAGACACAATCTACACAGACTTCTGTAAAGCCTTTGATTCAGTGGTACACGACAAACTACTCCTAAAATTAAAATCTTACGGTATCTCTGGACACCCGTATAACTGGATAGAAGCATTCCTGTCAAACAGACAACAAATGGTCAAAATTGGGAGCATCCTATCAAATTCTGTACTTGTCAACAATGGTGTCCCCCAAGGCAGTGTTCTAGGACAAACTCTTTTCATACTCTACATGAATGACCTCTGTGATCATATTAAGAGCAACTGCGTTCTCTTTGCTGATGATGTAAAGCTATTCAACACCACAGACAATACTGCTACCCTTCAAAAAAACCTTGACTATGTATCAGAATGGTCAAACAACTGGCAACTTCAAATCTCAACAAATAAATGCTCTGTCCTACATATTGGCAAAATAAATAAATAAATCAGAAAATAAAATACAGGCTGAATAGTCAAGACCTTGTTGATGATCCAAACTCTGTCAAGGATCTTGGAGTACTCATCTTTAATGATCTAAGTGCTAGAGCCCACTACATAGCCAAAAGACATTAAGAGTTGTTAACCTAATCTTACATAGCTTTTTTTCTGGTAATATTACACTAATAATAGAGCATACAAAACATTTGCTAGACCAATACTCGAATACAGCTCATCAGTCTGGAACCCACATTACGTATCTGATATTAACACAGTTGAAAAAGTCCAAAAATATTTCACAAGAAGAGTTCTCCACTCCTCTACTCGTTGTAGAATACCTTATGCCACCAGACTTGAAATTCTAGACCTAGAAAACCTAGAACTACGCTGCCTTCAGTCCAATCTAAGTATAGTATATAAAATCATACATTGCAATATCCTATTTGTCAATGAATATTTCAGCTTCAATCATAACAACAGTAGAGCAAACAATAGATACAAACTCAAGGTTAATTGCGCCAAACTTGATTGCAAGAAATACGACTTCAGCAACAGAATGGTCAATGTCTGGAATACTCTACCTGACTCTGTGGTTTCTTCCCCAAACCCCAAAAACTTTAATCTTAGACTGTCTTTTATTGACCTCACTCCTTTCCTAAGAGGTCTGTAGGGGGCATGTACCAATGTGCCTACCATCCCTGTCCTATTGTTTATTTTATTTTTCTTATATGTATCCATGTATTCATAACTATGTTTTTACTTAAACCTATTATCTTGTAAGCAATTGACAAATCAAATCAAATAAATAAAAATCAATAAATAATAAATCTTGGACCAGGCAAAGAAACTGTCTCTGTTTTCTTCCACCAGTTTTCATTCAGTTTCATGAAAAAGGTGTTTCTTTTCTCCATTTCTGTTAAAAGAGTGAAAATTTTGAGACAAATTCTTATATATTCAATGTGTTGTCTTTGGACTGATTTAGGACTAAAAGGTATGGATGAATGTTCTGTTTTTCATTGTGCCATCATCTCTCCAGCAGCCATCCTGATTTTCCATGCTTAGTTGAGTCCCAAGACAGGAAATATACCTTCTTCCATATATTTTTCATAAAGATCTTCAGGTGGAATTGCTTTTGAGAAGTTGCTGGGGGAAAATAAAACCTCTTACAGAGAAATAATCAACCTACAGTTTGACTTGAGAATTTTGAAGGTATGTTTACGACAAGCTCTAAATTTTCTGTTGCCTCAAATATTTTAGCTCCATCAGAACAATAAGAAGATTCCATTAAGTCTTCAAAAGATTTGCACCTGTTTAGTCTCAATTCTTTTTAAGAATTTTCAATTTACATTTTTTTCCTGAATTTACTAAGAAAACTGCTAATTACCAAATCATTTCTCAATGATGTTGAGAAGTTTTTACTTCTTCCTATGTCAGGTTTGTACATAACTGGTCCTTGTTTGGAATCTGGGAATCCACTCGTGTGTTCATATATAACAAGAGGTTAGGTTCTGAGGTTAGGTTAGTTCAGCAGGTTCTGACCAGTTCTGGAGAACCAGTAGTGGAAATATTGAGTAGTTCAAATGTTCCGAACTGAGCAAGCTCATCGGCTTGCGACTCTAATAGTTTTCCTTCCATGACAGGCTCGTAAACCTGCACTTCTGATTGGCCCACTAGTAGCCGATTGTGATTGGTCGGTTTTGGCTGATCTGATTGGCTGTTAGCGGGTCATTGCTGATTGGACACTCCCAGCACAGCAAACTCAAATCATTGGGTGTTGTGACAGCAGTCAGCTCTATAAAAGGAGCTGCTGCTGCCCTAGTATTTTGCTCTGTTCTGAAGTCACTAATAAAGAGTTGGAGTCACTATTCGATGCCTCGTCTCCGTTCCTTGCGCCCACTCTCCCAGATCTAACATCAAATATCACGTCTGACTGGAGATTTTACAGTATCCTTCCCCTGCCATGCCCACAAAGCTAGGCCCACAGAACTGGTAGTAAAAAAAAAAAAAAATTTGAATCCCACCACTGTGTATAACTCTATCGTCATGTCGTTCCTCTTAAGTCTGACAACAAGCAACATAATTTTTATTCTTTATTTCTCGTCTCTCTCGAAGGTCTTTTCCTTCAGACCAATACAGTGTTTTTTCTGAAATAGGCAAGGGAGAGAAAATTCTGCCTTCTTCATTATGATTAGAACACTTAAATTAATTGCAGCTGGTTGGAATCTAATACTCATCTGCAGAGTTATTAGGTGAGGATTTAATACTCATCTTTTTGTAAGCTGGATCATAAGAAAATATAAATTAGGCTTTAATTTGCTGATGTGGAGACCCACAACTCTTTCAGACAGAAGAGGTTTCGAGGCTCTTCTTCCACCTACTCTGTACAGTTTTGTCACTGAACAGCCTGATTATATGATTAGATTCTGCCTTTATTATTTTAATGAACTTACTCCAGCCCTCGCTTAATTCCGAGGCATGACTAGAAGAAGACACATCTATGTAAAACACGGATGGTCGTGATCATGCAGGCTGCCTGCAGATCAAATGGAGAGTTTTATTGATTAAGTCACCCTGCAGTAGAATTAAACAAAAGAAAAGGTTGTGTGCATTTCTTAAACCTTGCTCTCTATTTGAAAGGTATAGATCCTGGTTATTTGATGAGGTAAGGGAATGTCTACATATCACGTCCTTGACATAAAGCTTGACAGGAGGAGAGAGACACCTTTGAAGATTTACCTACCTAGCTGGGGGAAAGCAACAGCTCTCTGTTTTCAGAAGAAAAAACATACCATCCAAAGTACTAAGGAAAATCCCTGCAGAGTTTTATGCACTAGGAGACATTGGCCATGTTGCTTTTGAAGATGCTTACAGGTGTTGGAGACTATAACTCCCAGAAACCCAGTGAATTCTGATTACATCTCTGACAAATCTGGGTGATGTAAGGTCAGAGGAGGCTTCACTTTTGTTTGGATCAGAAGCAGTATTCAGCAAGTTCTGACCAGTTCTAGAGAACTGGTAGCAGGAATTTTGAGTAGTTCAGAGAACTGGCAAATAACATCTTTGACTGGCCCCGCCCCCATCTAGTCTCTACCTCCTGAGTCCCAGCTGATTGGCTGGGTCTTCTTTTATTGCTCTGGTGGAAAGCAGGTTAGTGGGGTGGAAAGGGAATGGCATTTTGCAGTAACCTTCCTCCAGGAGTGGGGAGGGAATGGGGATTTTGCAGTAACTTTTCCCCCTGAAGTGGGGCAGGAAGGGAAGACTTTACAGTATCCTTCCCCTGCCACACCCACCAAGCCACATCCACCAAGCCACGCCCACAGAAAAGGTAGTAAAAATCTTGAATCCCACCACTGGTTTTGATCTTAAGAGTGGTAATGGGAATTTAAAAATCTACACATATTATGTGGCACCAGGAATTGGTTTGACAACATTAACCTATATTCATTTCATTTTTTAGGTTAAAACTACCTATTGATTGATTGGTTTATTAAACTTAGAGCACTTATATACCACTCCATCTTGCTTTACAACACTCTTTGGGCAAGTTTACAATGTCAGTACATTGCCCTGAACAAACTGGGTCTTCATTTTACCGACCATGGAAGGATGGAAGGCTGAGTCAACTTTGAGCCAGTCAATATTGAACGCCAGGCTGCGGGCAGTGTTTTTCCTGCAATACTGCATTTTAACTATTGTGCTACCAGGGCTACCTTATATACCAATCTTGTTTAAAACCATTAAAAACAAGAGAAAACATTAAAATAATATTAACATTCAAATTGACTTAAAAATTAACAAGGATGGCAGGAAAGAGAGTGTTAGGGATACACACCCTAGCAGAACGTGCAACGGCAGTCTAGCAGGCAGGCAAATGATGTGAGATAAACATTGCTGTAGTTTACACTCAGTAAGACAGATACACTGTGCTAGTTAAATAGTTTTTTATTCCAGCAAGAGTTATAGCATAGTTAAACAGTCCATATGTCATACATTAGTTCAGTCCATCCAGGGATTAATCAGTTGCAAAGTCCAGTGTTGAAAAAGAGGTCAGTAAACTTACAAATAATCAGTCCAGCAATATATCTCTTTTGCAGTCAGAGATATGAAGAAAATCAAACCCCTTTTCTTCGTTTCAGCAACAGCAGGGAAAACACACAGTTATCACCATCAATCCATCATTGTCAGCTCTCCAGTAAAAGCCAGCAAATAGTGAGCTCTCTTGCTCCCTCTTATGATGATTTTACAACCGCACCCAAAATACATGTCCTGCAGTTAAAGTGATACATACACTTAAACTCACTAACATAGTTTATATATATTATTTTACCCAAACTAAGTTAGGTAACCAATGTTACCTAACAGAGAGCAAGGAGCTTATTGGGGTGGGGAGGGGTCTTAGTTCAGTCTATTAATTACCTCTCGTACAATACAATCTCATCAGGGTCCAAGGTCAATTGGCAGAATCAGATCTTCAGGTCAAAAGGATGGGTGTGGATCAAGGGTGGGATTGAAAAATCTCAACAACCAGTTCTCTGCCCAGATGGGCATGGCCTACCAGAACTTCCGGTTCAGCCATTTTTTGCCTTCCCCAGAGTCTGGAGGCTTCCCTTGAAGCTCTGGGAGCGCGAAAAGGGCCTCCCCTGGACTCCAGAGGCCCTCCAGAAGCCAGACACAGAGCCATTTCCAGACTTCTGGTTTAACTCCCGGTTTGGCCCATTTTTCACCCTCCCAGAGCCTCTGTGCAGACCCTGTACTTATCTGAATCCAAAATGGGCCATGTGTTGACTCCTGGGAGGGGTGGGGCACAGTGGGAGGGGCCAGTAGGTTGGTTCAATTACCGACTTGGTGAACCAAATGTAAATTTAACATGCGGTTTGCCCGAACTGGGCCAAACTGGCTGAATCCCACCCCAAATGTGGGTCTGACCTCAGGACATATGATGTTCCAGAGGGTGGGAGCCACAACAGAAAAGATTCTTCTCCTGGACTTTGCTGCCTGAAATTCCTTTGCTGACAGGGTCCACAGCAATGACCACAAAAGAGTGATTTAGGATTGCTAATTGCCAGTCAAATTTATCAATTGCATATAACTTACCTTGATGAACGATAAGAACAACCATTGGGAAGGATATCGCCAAACTATCCCTCCCAACATCTCCATATGGCATGATGAATTATGAGGAATATTGTAGGTGGTATGGAGAAGATCCCAGATTCCATATACCCATCACAGAAAATGGGCAAAATTTAAAAGTAACAGTATACACACACACACACACACACACACACACACACAAAATAAATTGTTCTGTCCTTAATTAGCATTCTTGAGATCCCCGCGCTTTGATTGGCCAAAGCGCGGGGCTCTCTGATTGGTCAGGCGAGCCGCGCCGATTGGCTCGCTGAGAATCTCCCATGATTGGTCCATTCGGATCGCGGGAGATTCAAAGCGGTGCCATTGGCCGCGGCCGCCGCAGCTAAAGGAATAAAAGCCGCGGGCTTTTTCCTTTACGCCAGTTCGGTTCCAACTTTAAATAAAAGAGCATGATTTGAAGTCACCGACTCCTGGCATCATTTCGCGGACACAACACTGGCGACGAGGGTGGGATCCAGACCCTGAACTGAACCACGTGTCTGACGGAAGCCAGACGAACCACCACGATGGCGAAAATCGCACCCCCAGCACCCTTCAACCCCGCCACCGAGGACTGGGAATCGGACTCCGACCGATTCCGTATGTTCCTCGAATGGAGCGACCTGAAGGACGCCACCGGCCCCATGAAGCGCGCCGTCTACCTGACCCACTGTGGGACCGAGGTCTTCAAGATGGCCAAGGTGCTTGCCAAACCCACCGATGCGACTGCGATGGACTGGGACGTCCTCGAGCCAATACTTCGGCAGCACTACGCTCCAGAGGTACCCATCCTGATCCGACGCAACGAATTCTATCGTCGGGACCAACGGTCGGGTGAGAGCTTCAGCAACTTCATCGCCAAGCTGTGGTGCCTAGGGGGGCTCTGCGAATTCGACAACCTGAACGACACCCTGCGAGACCGAATCGTGCTCGGTTTGTGGGACCCCGTCCTCCAGAGCCGGCTGATGGCCAAGGGCAACATCAGCCTAGCAGCCGCCGAAGCAACCCGAACCTCCGCTGACCACATGTGCAGACTGAACGCTGGGGACCGCAGCGGAAACAACAACCCAGCGAGGTCGACCGAGGCCCAACCTGAGACGACCACCCACCAGGGTGATTTCCACTTGGCATCGGGCACTTCCGATGACGAGGAGGACATCCATCGCCTCCTGACAGGCCGCGACCCACGGAACCGGTGGGGTCGTAAGTCAAGGACCAACTGTGCCGGTTGCGGCGGCGACCACCCCAGGTCGGAATGCCAGTTTTTCAAATCGATCTGCCGGCATTGCGACAAGAAGGGACACATCGCCCGTGTCTGCCGCCTAAAGAAAAATCGCAGCCCGGCACGATGGGACCAGAGCGACCGGAGGAGAGAGAGCACATCACCCCGGACCAGAGATCGCCCCTTGAACAACAGATGGGACCGGAACGGACGATCCCTGCGAGGCGGTGATAACCGGCGAAGAGAGGAGACCCATCAGATGGTCACCATCGGCCACGCCATAACCAATGATGCCCGGAAGGTCCACGTGGAGGTAGGCATCGAGGGCCAGCCATGCAAAATGGAGGTGGACTCTGGGTCCTACCTCTCCATGATAGCATGGCATGAAATAAAGCGCTTGGTGCCTACCCTCCAAAGGAGGAACCTAGACAGCCAGAGACTCATTGTAAAGGACTACCAGGGAAACCGCATCTCGGTAGTCGGAACCAAACACTTCAACATCACATATAAAGGGCACACCGAAAGACTCCCCCTGACAATCGTCGACCACGACCACCCAAGCCTATTGGGATTGCAATGGTTCGCCCCACTCGGCATCGCAGTCACAGGAGTCGACCACGTCACCGAAGACAGCTGGGAGCAACAACTGGCCCGGGAATTCCAAGAGGTCTTCGACGGAAACCTAGGCAAGTACCCTTATATCTTTCAACCTAGACCCAAACGTTTCCCCAAAATGCCTGAAACCAAGGCGGGTGCCATTCGCACTTAAACCCAAGATAGACGAGCAAATTGACAAGCTCGTCAAGCAAGGGGTCCTACAGCCCATAGACCACGCCCGGTGGGAGACCCCCATAGTCACCCCGATCAAGCCCGATGGGTCGGTGAGGATCTGTGGGGACTATAAGGCCACCCTAAATGGTGCGCTACAACAAAGCGCCTACCCCGTTCCAGTAGTGCAACACCTACTGCACTCACTGGGAGGGGGCAAGGTTTTCGCCAAGCTCGACCTCGCCCAGGCATACCAACAGTTGCCAGTCGACGAGCAAATGGCAGAAGCGCAAACCATAGTCACCCACCGGGGAGCATTTAAATGCAACCGACTCCAATTCAGAGTCAGCGTGGCACCGGGAATATTCCAAAGCCTAATGGAAAGACTACTGCAAGGCATCAAGGGGGTGGTACCTTACTTCGATGACGTCCTAGTGTCGGCAGCCAACCAAGCCGAACTAGAAGGTCGCCTAAGGGAGGTCCTAACCAAATTTAAAGAGACCGGACTGAAAGTCAAGAGGGAGAAATGCCAGCTATGCATGGAATGGGTAGAATTCCTAGGATACCTCCTAGACCGTCACGGCATTCACCCCACAAACCAAGAAATCAAGGCCATCAAAGAAGCCCCCACACCCAAGTCGAAGACGGAACTACAGGCATTCCTGGGGCTACTTAACTTTTACAATGTTTTCCTGCCCCAAAAGGCGACGACGGCAGAGCCCTTGCATAGGCTCCTGGACAAGGCGGCGACCTGGACTTGGGGGAAACGCGAGCAAGCCACCTTCCAAAGAACAAAGGACCTCCTCACTTCGGATGCCGTCCTTATACAGTATAACGAGACCCTACCTCTGGCCGTCACATGCGACGCATCACCCTTCGGCGTCGGCGCTGTCCTCAGCCATAACCTCCCTGACGGAAAAGAAGCACCCATCGCGTTCTTTTCAAGGACCCTCACCAAACCAGAGCGGAACTATAGCCAGCTGGACAAAGAGGCTCTGGCTATCGTTGCCGCCGTAAAACGATTCCACGAGTATCTCTACGGCCGGACTTTCACCATCATAACCGACCACAAGCCACCGCTGAGAATCCTTGCAGGAAACCGGGCCACCCCAAACATTCTGTCTCCCCGAATGACAAGGTGGTCCGAGTTCCTGGCAGCCTACAACTACGGACTCATACACAGACCGGGTAAGACGATCTCCCATGCAGACGCCTTAAGCCGCTCGCCGCTACCGGAACCCGACACCGACCCAGCACTCACGACGACCACCCTCAGCATAGAGACTCTACCCAACCTGCCCATAACCACATCAGACATTGCCCGAGAGACTAATAAAGACAAACGTCTGGCGCGGGTGTTGCATTGGGTAGAGAAAGGGTGGCCGGAAAGGGACAATAACGAGTCCATCAAAACATTCCAAAACCGCCAAACGGAACTATCGTTATTAAAAGGGTGCATACTATGGGGGGATAGGGTGGTCATTCCAGAAAATCTACAAGGGAAGGTTCTGGAACTGCTACACGAGGGGCACCCTGGCATCGTTAGGACTAAAGCCCTGGCCAGAAGTTACGCTTGGTGGCCAGGGATGGACAAACAAATTGAGGCCTGGGTAGCAAGGTGCCAACGATGCCAGGAAACTAGGCCAAGCCCACCCACAGCACCTGTCCTAGAGTGGGAAACCCCAAGGGGACCTTGGTCTAGGATCCACATAGACTTCGCCAGGCCCACAAAAGGACACACCTTCCTCATAACAGTTGACGCTTACTCCAACTGGCTGGAGGTAAGCAACATGAAGACGACAACCACGGAGGCCATGATCAAGGAACTCTGCAAACTCTTTGCAACACACGGCCTCCCAGACGTCGTCATTTCTGACAACGGGCTCCAATTCACCTCGCTGGAATTCGAAAAATTCTTAGTGGAAAGGGGCATCCGCCACGCGCTGACAGCACCAGCGTACCCGGCGGCGAACGGTAGGGCAGAACAGATGGTCCAATTCACTAAGAAGACCATCTGGAAAATAGACCACGGGGAGATCCAGGAGAAAATAAACAAACTACTCTTCACCCAACACATAACCTCAAATACCACAACGAATAAGAGCCCAGCCGAACTATTAATGGGCAGGAAACTAAGGTCCCCACTCGACAGGTTACACCCCACGTATAACCCGGAGAAGCCCCCAGACTCCAACAGCAAACACAGAACCTTCGCACCCGGCGACCCCGTATACGCAAGAAACCTGATGGGAGACCCACTATGGATACCGGCCGTCATCACACAAATAACAGGCCCACACTCGTACCGGCTACAAACAGCAGACGGACGAGCGTGGAAATGCCACATCGACCAACTAAGGTCGAGGACTACCAACCAAGAGACCACCAAAGCACAAACAGGCGAAACCAACCCCCACAACACAAACCAAGGGGGGAGGGAATACCCAGGGGACCAAAACCAAAGAAGAATAAACCAGCCGTACTTACCGGAAAGCAGCCATCACGACCCCTCGCCAGGAAGAGACAGCCAGGCCAGCTCGACCGACCCGGAAAGACCGAGCGGAAGCGGCGAAACCCGCAGCTCAACCAACCCGGGAAGCCCAGGAGGGAGCTATGGAGAGCGGACCGGCCCGACCGACCAGCCGGTTCCCACGACGGCAGCAGGAGCAGCAGAGATCCCGACCGAACCGGCCGGGATCCAACCTACGACTGAGCTGCGCAGGTCCAGTAGGCTCAGACGGAGCCCCGCCTACCTACGTGACTACGCAACGTAAGGACTGAACCAAGAGGGGAGGGGTGTTCTGTCCTTAATTAGCATTCTTGAGATCCCTGCGCTTTGATTGGCCAAAGCGCAGGGCTCTCTGATTGGTCAGGCGAGCCGCGCCGATTGGCTCGCTGAGAATCTGCCACGATTGGTCCATTCGGATCGCGGGAGATTTAAAGCGGTGCCATTGGCCGTGGCCACCGCGGCTAAAGGAATAAAAGCCGCAGGCTTTTTCCTCTACGCCAGTTCGGTTCCAACTTTAAATAAAAGAGCATGATTTGAAGTCACCGACTCCTGGCATCATTTCGCGGACACAACAAAATGATTTAGATACTCTTTGCCACAGTTTTATACTTCTAATAGTTAAGATTTTCACTTGTCAATTTGTTGACAATTTGGAGGCATTAGCTCTTATATACACAGATTTCATTAACCTAAGTTACTCTTCTTATTCTGTTCTATTAGCTTCTCTGACAAATTTTCAGAAAGCTATCATAGTGTTATAATAAATACCATTGATTAGCAAAGGGCTGACATTACTTTGTAACAGTAATCATTAAAGAAAATAAATGCCTGAAAGATCAAGCTTAATATATTGGGTTTTTCTTTTTGCTAGATCAATGTGAATCAACAAATACATAATATTTTGTTCAATGGATGTTAAGGGCATTTATGAAATGGCATCACAATGGATTGTTTTGTCAGTTGAGCAAAAATAAAGTTCAAAAGGCTGGAATTTTACAACTGGTATAAATTAAAAAAAAGAAAAGAACAGGCCACTCCCCATCACAGTCAAAAAAAATCCTGTGTCTTGACTATATAACAATTTGTCTCCTTCGGTAGAGACAAATTTCAGCATTTGTCAATAAATCTTCAAAATTTTGCATTTGCATTTAAAAAAAAGGATGAACATGATTTCAAGTACAGATAAATTACGTTGACTATATTTGCTTTACCTTGCACAGAGTTTTAGTAGAGTTTAGTAGAGTTTGAAATATTACTAAACTGGTTGCAATTCCCAGGACTTCAGAAATGTCTTCAGTGGTTTGGTTATGATTACTAATTTATGCCATATACATTTCCATTCAGGAGTAAATCAGTTTTGTTCATAGTATACAGAATATTCCAGGTCAATGAGAACGTCCTTGATTTACGACCACAACTAGAAACAGAATTTCCATTGCTGAGCAAAGCCATTGTTAAGTGAATCATACCTGATTTTACGACTTTTTTTGTGCACAGTTCTTAAGCAAATCATTGACATGATTAAGTGAATCATGAAGAGAATGTGGCTTCCTCCATTGATTTTGCTTGTCAGAAGCTGGCTAGGAAGGTTGCAAATGATGATTACATGACTCCAGGGTGCTACAAATGTACAATACATGCCGATTGTCAAGTGCATGCTTTTGGCCCTGGGGATGCTGCAACAATCATAAGCGTGAGGACGGTTCACTTTTTCTTTTTTAGTGTTGTTGTAACTTTGAACATTTGCTGAACTGATGGTTGTAAATCAAGGACTACTTGTGTGGATTTGAAAATCTTGGCCAGTTTACTGGCTTTGGGTTTGGTATCAGGCTACTCTCTATGTGCAAACAAGGTGATAGCAACAGTAGAATAGAACAGAATTCTTTATTGGCCAAGTGTGATTGGACACACTTGGTGCAAATGCTGTCAGTGTACATAAAAGAAAAGATACATTTGTCAAGAGTCAAGAATCATACGGTACAACACTTAATAAATATAGGGTACAATAAGCAATCAAATCATACTAGGAAACAGTCAATATAAATCGTAAGGATACAAGCAACAAAGTTACAGTCAGTCACAAGTGGGAGGAGATGGGCGATAAGGAGTGATGAGAAGATTAACAGTAATAGTAATGAAGGCTTTGTTAATAGTTGGACAGTGTTGGGGGAATTATTTGTTTAGCAGAGTGATGGCTTTCAGGGAAAAACTGTTGTTGTGTCTAATTGTTCTAATGTGCAGTGCTCTATAGCATCGTTTTGAGGGTAGGAGTTGAAATAGATTATATCTGGGATGTGAGGGGTCTGTAAATATTTTCACAGCCTTCTTTTTGACCCGTGCAGTATACAGGTCCTCGATTGAAGGAAGGTTGGTAGTAAATTTTTTTTTTTTTTTTTTGCAGTCTTAATTATCCTCTGAAGTCTGTGTCTCCCCTGTTGGGTTGCAGGACCAAACCAGACTGTTATAGAGGTGCAGATGATAGATTCAATAATTCCTCTGTACAACTGTATCAGCAACTCCTTGGGCAGTTTTTTGAGCTTTCTGAGTTGGTGCAGAAAGAACATTCTTTGTTGTGCTTTTTTGATGACATTTTTGATATACTAGCAATGTGCACACTATCCAACATCAAAAAAGGTTGTATGAACAAAGCTCGCTGATCTAATTCTGACTTTCTGCTAATGCAGAAAGCATTGAAAATGATCTGCCTGGATGAGCAAGGAGTGGCCTCATTCTTTTCTTATTGGAGAGTGTTGTGTGTTTTTCTTTGCTGGCTTTCCATGTCTGTGGGTGTGTAGGAAGAACATCTTGTTAAAAGGCATTGGGCCATTTCAAAATTCAGATCTTAATCCAAACTTCCCAAAATTAATGAACCCATTTGTATTGATAATTTACTACATTTAATTAGTAATTGCATAATGATCTGGAGAAAGGCAACAATTTGCAACAAACTTCCTGATGAGATCCAGCTTGAATGTCCTCCTCTGAATCTTAGCCTCTCAGTCCTGAATAGAAATAGAAATAATATAAATTATAATAAGAATAGAATAGAATTCTTTATTGGCCAAATGTGATTGGACACAAAGAATTGGACACAAGGAATGTATAACTGGTGCACAAGCTCTCAGTGGACATACAAGCAACAAATGATAAATCATGATCATAATAATCATAAAAATACATTCATCCTAAGTCATAAGATGCACACTTAGTGATTAGTCATAGCGTGCCAAATAAGCAGTCAACATAAATCATAATAGGATATGAAATAAAACAATTAATATAAATTGTAAGATGCAAGCCACAAAGTTTTAGTCATAAGAAGACAAGGAATTGGGTAATAGGAAAGATGAGAAGAATAACAGTAATACAACCCTATTAGATAATTTGACAGTGTTCTGGGAATTAGTTGTTTAGCAGAGTGATGGCATGGGGGGGGAAACTGTCCTTGTGTCTAGGTGTTCTGATGCTTCAAATATTTCCAAATTGTAGACAGTTTTCTTGCATTTGACCATTTATTTTTTGCCGGTCATTGATTGGTTGATGTATTACAGCCAGCCAGTTCAATGTGACCAATGAAATATTTTATGGTAATTAATTAGAAGAGAAATATTCATTAACTGATAACCAAAGAGGAAATAAATATTTATTTTATTTACTTTGGTGATTTTAAAAAACAATAACAAAATTGGAATAAGGCCATGTTCTGTTTCAACTACCACTGTAGATTTCTTAGAATCTGTGACAGTTTTCAACAGGCTGGGCAATATTCAATCTATGCTTTCCAAAGTCAAATACAATTGCGCTATTTCCAAGCCAATTAAAATTAAATTAGATATGTTAGATGTATCATGAGGTCCACAATATGTTAATATGCCAATTTGTTGACAGGCTGGGAGAGCAGACTTGGAGATGAGGCTGCACATGTATTTTGTTTAACCTTGTAGGATTGCCCAGGTAAATGGAGCTAAGCTATATGAATGCTAGTGTCAGGTGTGAAAAATCAGGACCATGTGTTAAGGCTCAGTTAAGGTGATTCATGGTTCATGCCTATTCACAAGAATCTAATCAATTAATGGTCAGCACTAAACTGCTGCTAGATAAGAGTTAATGGAATTCAAAAAGGCTTGGACTTGGACCATTTGTAACAACTCTAGCCTGGTTCCTCTTTTGATTCCACCTCCAGGCTCTGCTTTTTTTTTTTTTTTTCTCCTACAGATTGTATCAGTCTGAAGAGGGGATCCTATATATATATATGGTACAAAGTAATATGCTATTTTTGAAATCTAGTAGTCTGTATTGGATCCTCTTTTGAGTGCCTGTCAAGAAGGATCTCTTGAATCTTGTCTTAACAAGAGGTGTGTATCTGATGTGGGTGAGGAAGAGAACCTGTATTAAAAATGCGCGGGGGGGGGGGACTTGATTACAAGGTGTATCTTTAATACTGTCAGAATCTTGTAGGTATATGTGTGTATGTCCCTTGAGTCACTCTTACCATTCATATGTGCAAGTTCCTACAGGTTTCTTGGCAAGCTTTAAGAAATGGTCTGCCATTGCCTTCTTTCTAGGGCTGAGAGAGAGTGACTGGCCCAAGATTGGTTTTGTGCCTAAGGTAGCAGTAGAACTCCCAGTTTCTAGCCTGATATCTTCACTACTATCATGTTTCCCCGAAAATAAGACCTTTTGGGCTTGAAAATAAGCATGGGCTTATTTTCAGGAAGACCTTTTTTTTTTTTTTTTTAAGTGCAAGAGGCAGCGAGTGGGGGGGGGGGATGATGGGAGTGGGAGTGCAGTGCGGCTTTGCTCCGCATTTGGAAGACTTCTCACTGGGTGGTCGAATGCATCAAGAAAGACACCAGGCTGGTTCTATCTCGGATGAGCTTCCCCGATCACGAACTCGGGAAGCTCTTTTTTAAAAAACACACAGTAATACGTCACAAGCAGTGAACTCTATCCAATCATTATGTTACATGAGTAGAAATATTAGTGGACACATAGTAGCATCAAATCACAGTGTTATATGACCAGTTTTAGTAGGTACAAAGTAGCCAATCAACACCTGCAGTCCAGTTAACAGCCCATAGTGTTGTATTGCTGATTGATGTTCTTTGTTCCTGGTGCACGCTTTCAGCCTACATGAGGCCTTGAGGCCTGGCATGTACTGAAACTGTTGAAGTTGATTCATTACTGCAGTGCAGCTACTGCTGGTCCCATTCTCTCCATCCCACTGTCTGCTTGCCTTCAGCTGGAATGGGCCAAGATCTCAGCATGCCCTGACCTCCACCTGTCCAGATGCTTCTTGGGCATGGCACCATGTGGGGGCTCCTTGTCCTCCTGGCAGGGTGGGTGGAGGCTGGAGCATGCCAAGAGCTTGGCCCTGATTGAGGCCACGGGCAAGCAGGCAGTGAGATGGGGAGAGCAGGGCCAGTGGTAGTTGCCCAAATGCTTTTCGCCCAAAGGGAGAGGAAGCTTTGTCTGCTTGCAAAGGGGATGCTTCAAAATGCTCCATTTCAAACTGTCCCCTTTGCCATCTAGAATTGTATTTGCTAAAAAACTGGAAAAGTGAAAAAAAAAAATTCTGATAGAAGAGGAGGTGATTAAGAAAATTATGGAATGTGCAGAAATGAATAAATTGACATTAGTAATTAGAGAGCAAGAAGATAAAGAATATTATACAATTTGGGATTTATTTTATCAATGGCTGGATAAGAAAATAGAGAAGTAAAATATATGATAACATAAATATAATAGTAAAGATAATTCAATGCAATATGTTATAATTGATCACAATGAAATGAATGATATTATGAACTAGGTTTTGTAAAAGTTGAGATTTGCTCAAAAAAGATGACGTGAATCTGTAATTTAAATTTAATAATGATTTGATAATAATACAATATAATATGCATAGTTTATCTGTATAATATGAATTTTAATTCAAATTTAGAAGGGAAAGACTGTTGATATGGTGCACAAAAGATCTATACCCACTGACACACTGAACAATGGAAAGATGTTCTATTTGATATTTTATGTTTGTGTTTGTCACTGTTTGTTGTCAAAAATAAAACAATTCTTTTTATTTAAGAAAAAAAAAACTGTCCCCTTTGCAAGTACGAGAGCCGCTGAGAGGATTAAGTGTTAGAACAAGACTAATATGGGCTCCCACACCTACACATTAAGTTAAGCCTCCCTTCCTCACTACCTTGTGGATTTTGCATTACTCCCTGAACCAACATCACGTAACTCCTAAACAACCAAGAGCTCATTAAAAAAGAGGGGCTGCCAGGGCAGGGAAGCAGATCAGGAAGTGGGGGGAGGGGGTTGAGAATGAAATACGGAGAAGCGGCATTGGAGTCCATGCAGGCCACAAGCAGATGTGTGTTTTTTTTTCCCCCAACTGGGACAAGAATGATTCACTCTAGCTTGTACGAATGAAAGAAAAGTGGCACTTCCCTCGCCTGCTCCCTCTCCTCCTCCAGTTTATTCTTTTTAAAGTTGCCTCTCTCGCCAGTTACCCTTTGGCATGGCTGGCGCATAGAGATCCTCCCACTAAGCTAGCAGTGGCACCTCCTTCCTTTTGGCGTGAAGGATTTCGGCAGGGTGAGAAGTGGAAGTTTATTCTTCAGGAACTGGGGAGAAGGGGAGAAAGAGAGAGGAAGAGGAGGAGGTGGACAGCAATCATTCCTGCCACTGCTGCACGGGAAGGACACACCTTCCTTCCTTGTTGTTTGCCCTCCAATGAGTTGATTTGATCCAGCTTTGGAGTGTTTTGCGGCGAGCCACCCCCACCGTCCCCCAGCATCAACCACGCCTGGGTATGTCCATGTTGACACACCGTCCTGCTGTTTTGCTTTTTAAAAATTTGGTTTTGTAAAATTTTTTTTTTTAAAAAATTCCCCTTCATGGGCCCCCTTTGAGCTCCATGGGCCCCGGAACAATGTACCAGCTGAACTCAGGCCTGGCAAGCACAGAAAGCTTTTGAGTGTCTGTCATTTCTGCATCTGAGTGAAAAATATTTGGTCACTTCTGGGGCAGAGGTGGTATTCAGCCAGTTCTGACAGGTTTTGGAGAACTGGTAGCGGAAATTTTGAGTAGTTCAGAGAACTGGTAAATACCACCTCTTCTTGGCCCCGCCCCGCCCCCATTTATTCTCTGCTGATTGGCTGGGTCTTCTTTTGTTGCCCTGCACAGGAGAACAGAGCTGGAAAGCAGGTTAGTTGGGTGGGGAAAAGAATGGGATTTTACAGGAATCTTCCCCCAGGAGAGGGAAGGGAGTAGAGATTTTGCAGTATCCTTCCCCTGCCACGCCTACCAAGCCATGCCACACCACCAAGACACACTATGATCACCAAGCCACGCCCACAGAACCGGTAGTAAAAGAATTTGAATACCACCACTGCAATGGGGGCACTTGGGAACAGAGTGATTTGCCACCTTTCATGCCTAAAGTAGAACTAGAACTCACAGTCTCCTGGTTTCTAGGCCAGTAGCTAGACCAGCTAGTTCTTTATGCCAACGGTCGGCAACTGGTGGGCTGCGGCCCACTGATGGGCAGTGAGAAAATTTTAGTGGGCCACCGAGAAATATCACCTCCAGAGCACCCCCCAAAAGCAATTAATCCAGGCTGTGCAGAAACACAAGTCTGCGCTGCCCACATGGCACTCGGAAACCCTCCCCACCCATTCACTCCTTACCCGGTAAACTTGCCTGCTAAATTGCTATTTTTTCTTTTTCCGACCATCATCTGTTCTGCTGTGCTGGGATATTTAGATTAGCTAGGAAGCAGGAAATGGTTGGATTTCTTGCTTTCTAGCTAGTCTTTAGAACTTTGGCTCACCACAGCCAAACCTTCCTCAGGACTGAATGTTTGATTGCAAGCAAATTCAGTGCAGATTCACAGTAAGCAAATTTGAGAGACTGAGCTAGCCAATGGCAGATAGATAGATCACTGAATGATTCTGTCAACACAATCTGCCTGCTTTGCCTGATTTTGGGTAAAAGTTGCTATTTTTAATAAAAAAAAAATATCAATATTTATATGCATGGTATGTTGTGAGTTAATTTTGTGAGTTTGTTTGCTAGCAAATTTTATGAATTTGCTTGCAAGAAAACTTTATGTGACAGACTGAGCTAGCCAATGGCAGATAGATCTCTGAGATTCTGATAGATTCTGTGAACAACTCAATCTGCCTGCTTTGCCTGATTTTGGGTAAAAGTTGCTCTTTTTAAATAAAAGAGTCAATATTTATACAAATATTTATAATATTTACAAAGAAGCCATGCCCAGCCAGTCATATGACCACCAAACCACACCCACAAATTAGGCCACTCCCACAGAAGCAATTAGTGGTCCCTGGGATCTAAAATTATGAGTTTGGTGATCCCTGAGGTCCAAAAGGTTGGCGACCCCTGCTTTATGCTATGATTAGGGTATATTAAAAAATGGCCAAGTTATTTACATTGGAAGCGTTGTAAGATTCAATTTTTACTTTTAGGGTGTGTAGGCCTCTTTTTTTCAATGTTCTTAAGCCTCTTAGGAATTATTATATAGTTTCTGTGTATTTCTCAATGCTACAGATTGTTTAGTCATTTTGATTTTAAAAATAGGCATAGGGAAAAGAGGCACAGAAAGGGACTTGGGTTACAGTTTATTTACTCCTTAGGCAAAATGAAAATCGAGAAGGACAAACCTGGAGATTATTCTGTGCTTCACAGACAAATCACATTTAATGCACCTGTTTAATATTGCTTCTCTTATTTCTGTAGTTCTTAACAAGGGAAGTGATCTGAGGCAATTTAAATTATTTTTGCAATAAGGAAGTTAGGGGACAATATTAGCAGCAGCATGATCGATTTTATTTTTAAGAGAAAAGGAAAAGATGTGGAAGGGGAAAATATATCCTGCAAATTAATCTGTGTGAACATAGAGCCAGATGCTAACTTGACCATGAAAAAAGCAGGCATTTAAAGCTACATTTTATAAAAGGATCCCAGGAAAAAAATCAATAGAAAGCTTTAGTGGGCAGAATGTCTGTAACAAGTAGAAAGGTTAGTTGAGAAGTTAATCGTTCTATCAGGAATAAAGCAGAGTTAAAGTGTGGAAGAAAATGCTACCACAAGTGGTTCATTAACCTTTCCGAGCTTTGGTGTATCTTCTGAGTAAAGATTACAAGGAACCTGAATCAGCTTTGACTAGTTCCTCTTAGTACCTCCTTTTACAAACCAATTGTTTTCCAATGGATAAAGCAAAACAGCCATGGAATGAGTTCAGAATCTGTTATATATTATTTACAAGCTGTTAAGAATCTTGTCAATGTGGCGTTTGACACAAACTTTTAGGGAGCTTGGAAGTAAATGTCACGAATAAAACTTTCTCTGGTAAATGTCATTTAAACCCCCCTCCCACACACACACACAATAGCATGTAGCAGTTGCCTGTGTCTATGTGTCGGAGAAATCTATGGGTACCAGAAGAGAAAGAAGTGGCAGATGAATGAGAGGAGGAAGACAAAGGGAAGAGGAAGACAAAGGAAGAGGCTGTGTTCATAACACGAAGTTCTTAGCCAGGACAGATAAGGACTTAGCAGGTATAATTCTCCTATTACGAGAACGCTGCTTACAGCTTCAAGAAAAAAGGTTCAGAAGGATTCTTGGAGACCATTCAATCCATAGTCTTGCCTACTGAATTAATCTACCACACAGAAACATGCAATAAAAGTAATTAAAAGAAGCCTGACCAACTAGTCCAACCTCCGTCCAGTGCAAGAATCCACAACATACAGGCAAGGACTTATGACTACAAATGAGCCCAAAATTTCTGTTGTTAAGCAAGATAGTTGTTGGGCGAATTTTACCCCATTTTATGATCTTTCTTGCCTCAGTTGCTAACTGAATCACCACAGTTGTTAAGTTAGTAATGCGGTTGTTAAGTGAATCTGGTTTCCCCATTGACTTTGTTAGTCAGAAAGTCACACAAAGTAATCACATGACCCTGGGACACTGCAACCGTCATAAATACCAGTCAGTTGCCATGCATTTGAATTTTGATCACATGACCATGGGGTTGCTACAATGATCTAAAAGTGTGAAAAATGGTCATAATTTACTTTTTTCAGTGCTGTTGTAACTTTGAATGGTTGTTAAATAAATGGTTGTAAGTCAAGAACTATCTATAGTTAACTTTGGACTTATTTAGTTCTTTGTTTCTTAGCAAACTCAGAGCTTCTTTCATTTAGGTTGCTTTAGTAACCTGGTGAATTGAATTGTGTCAACAGAGTCAGAGAGAGACTAGGAGGAGGAAGGAAGACATGGCAAAAAGAAACAAAAGGAAAGGAAAATATCCCAGAAACATTTTCATTTTGGTTCTTTCACTTTCTGGCTATGGAGAGATCTATTTTGATGTTTTCTTGACACTCTACAATCATAAGATATTCTTGGTATTTTTATGATTATATCACTTTGTTGTTTTGTATGTACAATGGAGGCTTATAGACCGGAGACAAATTCATTGTCTGTCCAATCACACTTGGCCAATAAAGTATTATTCTGTTCTGTTCTGTTCTATTTCATTTATTCTATTCTACTCTACTCTACTCTACTCTACTCTACTCTACTCTACTCTACTCTACTCTACTCTACTCTACTCTATCTTACCCTATCCTACTCTACTCTACCCTATCTTACCCTACCCTATTCTACCCTACTCTACTCTACTCAACTCTACACTACTCTACACTACTTTTTTTCATGCTTTAAGACTATGGAAGGGAGCTTCCCTTCTTTCCTCCAGTTTCCATTCACTTATGCATTTAATGCAATCTGTATATATTATTTTAAAAGGAGATTTTAATGCTAATCTATGGATGATTTGTTTCCACTAAGAAGTATTTGTCCTGATGACTCCATGTGGCATCTTGAGAGGAAGGAACTGTTGGCAAAAGCTATTTCCTTGATAGTCTGCTGATGACTTTCATAACAGCATCTTACTTGGTCATTATGGGAGGCAGGATGCTGAATTGCATAGATATTATTTGGCCATATCCATAAAGGTTATTCTGTCTTGTGTTACATATTTATTTAAAGCATCTCAGCTGGAAAATCCAAACATGGCTGATGATATATGATAAAATCAGAATAGTTGCAATTTGCAGAAAGAAAAGGGACCTAGACAGTAGAGGAAAAAGGGCCCTGAAGATTTATTTTAAACTTTCATTTACTTAAAACTTCTGAAAAATGATTCCACTCAAAAGACTGGTTGTCAGAACAGGACAGTTTCTTTTGGATCTCAGCAAGAAGGGAAAATAAGAATGGGATGGAAGAAGTTAAAAAAAACAAAAGGGTAGATCTAGTCATATGTACCTGGATCTGGTGGAATCTGCATCTAGAATGGGGGTGATGTTAGGAAACTGGCTAACTTGGAATTTTTGCAGGGGAAAAAACAATGGAGATCTGAACTCCTCTCCCCTAATATCCTTGGTGACTTTAACTGATTGTTCCCAGGAGAGTGCAGTCAGTCTGGTGAGATTCTGGTAAATAGGTGAGTAACAATAATTATCTGATTTGCTCATTCTGGTTCCTTGTGCCTGACACTAGGAGAGCATCTGAGAACACCAGATTTCTTGGTTGGATTAGGAGGTGAAAAGACATCACAGAGAAAGGCAATAACAAAGAACTTTGCATGTTGTTGCCAAGAAAACTACATATCTGCATCCATATAGTCACCCAAATTGAACTTGGTTTGAAGGGAAACTACCTTTTCAAGCTAACATCACAAACAAAAATGGACCTGCTCAATTATTCAACTTTCAAAAGGTTCTCATTCGCCAACATTTTTTAAAAGAAACTAAGAATAATAGAGTTGGAAGGGACCTTGGAGGTCTTCTAGTCCAATCCCCTTCTCAAACAGGAGATATTATATCATTTCAGAGAAATGGTTGTCCAGTCTTTTGTTTGAAGGACTTTGGCGATGGAGCACCCACAATTTCTGAAGTTAGGTTATTCCATTGGTTAATTGTTTTCACTGTTAGGAAATTTCTTCTTAGTTCTAGGTTGCTTCTCTGCTTGATTATTTTCCAACGATTGTTTCTTGTCCTGTGTGGATTAGGTTTACTTTTGTCCTGAGTTGCTGGACTATGTGCTTATGATCTCCTTTCCATCTCTTAACTTTTTAACAACTTCATTTTTACCTTGCTTTAATTCTGTTTGTATTTGTTTCTAACGCCTTTTTTAATATAACTGCAGTTGTGTGATTCAACCAGTGTAACAACAATTTCAGTGAGTGCACGCAAAGCACGTGCAGGGACCGAGCATGTACATTGCCCACATGCTCTACATTTTTTTAAAAAAAAACCCATTTTCAACTTAACTATTTATCTTTTGCTGCATCCCCGGTGAATAAAACAGCTGATGCATGGCAAACTGCTCTGCTGTACGGATCAGCTGTGCTAAAAAACCAGGAAATAAAGTACAGGAAAAGGACAGGGGCAGCTAGGTGGGGCCAAATGCTCATCAGAACTACCAGTTCACTTGAACCGGTCTGAACTGGTAGAATCCCACGCTGCATAACTGTATCTTTTTTGTTGTAAACTGCCCAGGCTCATTTGGATTACATGGGAAGTGTAGAAATTTGATAAATTAAACTAAAATAAATTATGACTAAGTCTTCCCTCTCTGCATTGATGCCCTTGTTTCCCAGCTCTGGTGTACATTGTTTTCTCTTGAAATTTCTCCAGCATGCTTTAGAAGAAGATTTAAATACACAGCTGGTATAGCTCTAAAGCCAATACTTACTGGCCAAGCCAGTCCACAGGAGGTACCTCTTCTGCAAGATGGCTGAATCCCTTTTGGAGATTGCTAGCAACCCTTTGGGGTCATATCTCAGCCTTGCTTTCCTTTCCAATTTGTCAGGCTGGCATTCCTGCCTACTACTGCTGTCTTTTTCATTCTCTTTTCTCTCCCAAACAAACTTTTTTTCACATTGTGGGTGTGGGTACAGTTCACATCAAGTGAAAGAATGTCAGTTCATAATTAGAGGGGAGTTGTTTTTTGGCCTTCCTCCCCAGCACAAAATCTGTCATAACGAGAGTCTGCCAAAACGTAGAACAAAGTGAGACTGTAAAATCTTTCCTGTGCCAGGTTGTGTGCATGTTTGGACACTTTTTTCCTAGATAATCCAACTTACCGGGTCATTTCACTGTCATTTTGTCATTGGAAAAAAATTTCATTCGGCATGTCACTGAAACAAGGGGCCTGAGTTGAAGCAACTCTGATAGCATCAATGCCAGAAAAATATATATATGCATAATATAACATACCTAGAAAAGAGTGTTGAACAGTAGTCAGAAAACTTTTCCAGGACTTGGGTATTACCAAACAATTTTACACAATGGCATAGAAATCTAATAAACATAAGCATTTGACAATGCCCGGAATCTCAAAAGAATGTCAGAATCTTATGAGATTATTTTTTCATCTAAATAATAATAATAACCTTGTAAGATTTGGTGATCTGGTAAGATTTGGCCATTATAGTATTGTGGGCTTTGTCTTTACAACCAATATCCTTTCCATCAGTCTGGTCTTAATTATCAGTTTCTTATTTCCTATCCCCAGGTGAGAGCAGCAGGCAACCTGCCAAGGTGGATAATGTTGGTTTTTCCTATCTGTAACCATCTTTGAAACTCTGTAGGAGAGAAAATATAGAACGATATTGCAGAGAATATTTATCTCCATCCATCCATCTTTCACTCTTCGCCACTTCTATTCCTCTCTAATTACATATCTCTAGGGAGTTTGCATATCAAATTATAAACATCATAATGATCATGGTAACTCTCATAAAAATATCAACAATATTATATACCTTCTTATCAGTTAGGAAGAAAGAATGGGGGGGGTAATCTTTTAAAGTCTGTTGGAAAAGCCGTTTTCAAGTGGGTGACTGAAGTGGGCAAGTGTTGGATTGGAAACGAAGCATATTCCATAAAAATATTGCACCTAGATTCTTACTCCTTGTAGCTCCAGTTGAATTCCACTTAAGCAGAATTGGAAGGACTGAAGTATCTTCATGTTCCCTTAATGAACAATGGCTCTCAATTTGCATTACAATGTACTCAATTAGCATTCTGAAGAATGCAACAGATTTAGCATACAAAAATAATGTCAGCACCATGGGTCATAAAAGGGTCAGCATCTGGTGCCTTGAGATATATTGTATTTCATTTCCCACAGTTCTTCAGCCTTACTGGACTTTCTAACAGTTGAGGTTGAGTTCACCTGGAGATGATCAGCTCAGAGAAGGTGAGTTTCCTTTAATTAAATGAGTTTCTCAAGTTGGTCTTCCTTGTGATAGCCTCTATCATCGATTCAGCCCAGTTTAGTCATGCTTCTTAGTAATCATAGTACTTAGAATCATAGGGCTGGAAGGGACCTTAAGAGGTGTTCTAGTCCAACTTCTTCTTCAGCATGCCTGGAGGATACTTCATGGAAAAACAAATTATTCACAACTCGGGACTGACAAAATTATCTTCTGCAATGCTTTGAGTGACCTGCTAGGACAAAAAAGGCTGACTTTGGATAAAGAAATTCCACCTGTTCTGCTGATAAAAACATAAATTGCAAAGAACAAAACTCAGCTCCTTCTAGAAACCTCAGTTTCATAGATTTATCCAATCTAATAAGTCCTGGTTTGTAATGGCAGCCATATTAAATCACTAAATCTAGTTGTGAGGAAAGTTATGACAGAAATATTCCATTGAAGAATTCACCTTACACATTTACTAAATCATTTTTGGGGAGACAACACTCCCTGGCTCTTTACTGACAATTAGTTAGACTAGGCTAAATTTGTTCCATGTAGCTGTCCATTATGGGGAGTAGTTTGGAAGCAGGCTTATTAAAATTGTCAGAACCATTTACCAGATTGGAAGTTGCTCTTGCTTTCTGAACTTTATGAGGAAGTTCAGAAGTTTGTTTGAGACATACTTTTTCAACAGATTTACATAGTGACATGGGGAGTCCCAGAAGCACTGGAAAAGAAATCTTTGCTCTTCAAAGGAACCAGAACTGCTAACATCCTTGTTATGTTAAGGAAAAGATAGAAGAAAAGCTCTTGGACAGCTTATAAAGGAGACGTGAGCAATTTTTTCTCCCCCAGTCTAGGGAATATACACTGGTGTTCTGCTTTTCCAGACAGCTTCAGAGGTTTAGCTTAAAACACTCTCTTCACCCTTTAAAAACTCAACTCTCCCAAACAAAAATGAAAGTCCCCAAAATGTCAGTCTATCTGCTCTGAAATGCTCTGAGAGTTACAAAGATCACAGAGAGCATTGTCCCATTCTGGTGAACAACTTTGAAAAGCCTGCTCAACCCTGTCTCTTCCCACCATGGATTATTTCTCAGGAAAAGGATGAATAATAACTGGACTTCATTCCAAACAGTAGATCCATGATACAACAAATGCTGGGTGAAATACTCCAAGAGTGACTCAATTATTGCAACAACATTGGTTTTTGCCAGACTAAAATCTGGGCAGAAGGTTCATGGATTTGAAAGCAATAATTGCACAAATGAGATAAAACCTGAGATTTTATTAAGCAAAACATAACAAAAGAATAACTGTAATGGCAGAGCATAATAGGAACAGGTAATATCCATAAACAAGGCAATAAAATCAGACTGGGCAATATTCAATGGAAGGATAGAAATGGAGAACAATATTCCATATCCCTTTGCGAGCTGAAAATCTCTCATCTTTGGAGAGACGTCTACAAATGTTCTTCCAGCTGGTACAGTCCTTGACTTGCAACCACAATGGAGCCCAAAATTTTAAGCTTTGATGAATCTAATTTTGGGAGGTACATTACAAATGTTATTAACTAAATAAACTACTTGCAGCTCTGGTTTTTGATTTTGACAGTGATTTGCTCTCCAAGCTTGTTTCAATTTAGTTTCTGAACATTTTGTTAGCAGACATCATCAACAGGATTTTCTGCCTTCAATCGAGGACCTATATACTGCAGGAGTCAAAAAGAGGGCTGTGAAAATATTTACAGACCCCTCACATCCTGGACATAAACTGTTTCAACTCCTATCCTCAAAATGACGCTATAGGCCACTGTACACCAGAACAACTAGACACAAGGATAGTTTTTTCTCGAATGCCATCACTCTGCTAATCAAATAATTCCCTCAACACTGTCCAACTATTTACAAAGTCTGCACTATTATTACTATTAGTCTTCTCATCATTCCTTATTACCCATCCACTCCCACTTTTAACTGTATGACTGTAACCTTGTCGTTTGTATCTTTTTAATTTTTATTGACTGTTTCCTAGTATGACTTGATTGCTTAGTGAACCCTATGACTATTATTAAGTGTTGTAACTTATTATTCTTGACTCTTGACGAATGTATCTTTTCTTTTATATACACTGAGAGTATTTGCACCAAGACAAATTCCTTGTGTGTCCAACCACACTTGGCCAATAAAGAATTCTGTTCTGTTCTGTTCTGTTCTGTTCTGTTCTGTTCTGTTCTGTTCTGTTCTGTTCTGTTCCGTTCCGTTCCATTCCATTCCATTCCATTCCATTCCACTCCACTCCACTCCACTCCATTCTATTCTATTTTATTCTATTCTATTCTATTCTATTCTATTCTATTCCATTCCATTCCATTCCATTCCATTCCATTCCATTCTCTATTCTATTCTATTCTATTCTATTCTATTCTATTCTATTCTATTCCCTGTTCTATTCTATTCTGTTCTGTTCTGTTCTGTTCCGTTCCATTCCATTCTCTATCCTATCCTATCCTATCCTATCCTATCCTATCCTATCCTATCCTATCCTATCCTATCCCATTCCATTCTCTGTTCTATTCTATTCTATTCTATTCTATTCTATTCTATTCTATTCTATTCTTACTTATAAATGTGCCATTTGGACAGTTGTCATATGATTGGTTGTTTGTTTGGAACTATATTTAAATTCTCAGCAGCTGATTGGTTCTTTTGTTGATTGGTTGTTCAAATGGTCTGGTTTCTTACATATTCATATGCTAGATGTAGATCACAGGTCATGTGATCATGTCACGTGACGTATCACAATGTTTTTTGCCTTTGAGGAGCTGGGGTGGGTGTGGCCTATGTGTGACACATCCAGCCTGTGGGCCACCAGTTTGACAGATGTGATCTGGATCAATATGCCTATTAAACTCAGCCATTGCCAAAAACAGTGGGAGTTCCTTAAGTTCTCACATCACAGCAGGAGAATTGGACTTTCAGACTTGCAAGATTCTGTTAAATGTAACTTTACCATAAATTAGAATTAATTTGCCTGGTTGTGTTTCATATCTGATCTACCCGGTAAGGCTGACAAGAGGGCACCAGATTACTTCCTCCAGAACTATAGCATTAAAAACTTTAATGATACCATCAATTGGGGCATTTTTTTTCCCTTTATGCTCTTGCTTTCCCAGATTTTGATTGCTAGAAAGATATCAGCATCATGAGAATATATTTTGATAATGGAGGAAGAATTCTCCATAGATTTCATGTTGCAAAGTCTATGATGTCTTTAGCCAAGTGTCACTGAGTAATAAGGCAAAGAGACAGTTATAAAAGCTCTCTTTACACAAAGTCAATACATGTTTACATCTTACCCCCAAAAATCCCTGACAGCTATCTTGTACAAAGAAGCTTTCTTGGACATTTTCTGTCAATATAAATACACCATCTTGACAGCCATGTGCTTTCTCATGCTACCTACTCATAATCACAGTCTCCAGAGTTTTAATTATCTTTCCCAGCCATCAGGATTTGCATTTGGATTGTCTCTTGGTCTTTGATTGCTAATTCGTCACGTGTCTTCCTCTTCCCCAGGTGGGATGACAATTGGTCATTCTCTGTTTATATGATGACAAGTCTTTTGTTCATACAGCGCTCAAATAGTTGACTTTAGAAAGTTGCATCTCGAGAAATTCAAGTCTCTTTGCTTTTCCCTGGATGGCCTGAATCATCAAAATTCAACCCAAAAATGCATTATATTTCTTGGCACATAAGCATACTTTTCACAGGTTACGTTCCCCACATGACCACCTCAGCAATAAGGAGGAAGATAAGTGGGACCAGGCTCAGAGGAGAATAAGTGGATGAGGAAGGTGACAGAACAGGAGGTAAACAAAGGAAGAAATGAAAAGACAAGCTCTTCAAAAGGGCCTCTTTGGATGACTTGCAACTTGAAGGGTTGACAGTTTTCGAGAACTGACCCTAGATGCACATGTATTCTCAGCTACCCCATCTCTGGTGTAGGGTATTCTTAAAATGAATATTAACTTTACTAAGTAGCTGTGCCACCCATACCTTAATTCATGGTCCTCTTAATTCGAGTAACCTCTTATTTCGGAGATACCCCCACTCTATTGCTCAGGTCAAGTAGCATGCATCAAAATACAATTTCATATCCCTCCAAAGAGGAACATAGTTATTTTCAAACAGTTTTATGTTTGTATTTGTCAACTTAACCCCTAAGTAGTTCATCTTTTTCTCAACCATTGTTGGAAGAAACGTCCATCTGGGTTCAGTTCCAAGTGGGGAAAAAATACTGGAAACATAGAGGCCATTTGGAAAGATGGTTTAATGGTGGACAGCAGTGGTGGGATTCAATTTTTTTTTACTACCGATTCTGTGGGTGTGGCTTGGTGGGCATGGTAGGGAAAGGATACTGCAAAATCCCCATTTCCTCCCCACCCAACTAAACTGCTTTCCAGCTCCGTTCTCCTGTGCAGGGCAACAAACGAAGAGCCAGCTGATCAGCTGGGACTTAGGAGGCAGAGAAGAGATGGGGGAGGGGCAGTCAGAGGTGGTATTTGCCGGTTCTCCAAACTACTCCCAATTTCCACTACCGGTTCTCCAGAACTGGTCAGAACCTGTTGAATACCATCTCTGTTGGACACGATCACATGCCTTGGAGCTCCAGGGTGAAGAGAAAGGGGAGAGATGCTAAAAGTCCCTGGGTTTTATGCCCTCTCTGGGCTTTGAACTTCCTGGGGCACAGGAAGAGTATCCTGACTGGCTGTCGGACGCCATGCAGGGGTAGCTTGGTTGAATCTTGCTGGGTGATGTAATCTTCCCTGGTGCCATGTGATGAGATGGGTAGCTGGCTAATCCTATCATCACTCTTGAGCTAGATGGAGGGGCAGGAAGCTGCTTCATCTTTAAAAACATGTTTCTCCTTTAGGGAAAATATAATATTCTGCCTTTTTAATATTTCCTAGAATATTTCATTCTTCTAGGAGACGGCTAGGTTTTAACTTCCTATACCTTAAAACCCAACTTTTTATTCAATATATCACTATCCTGAGAAGACATTTTCTTAGTCAACATTGTTGTTTTCTGTTTGTTTATTTTGAAACCTGCCAAAGCCCCAGACTCACTTTGGTGTAGGATATTCTTCTAGATCAGTGGCTTCCAACCATTTGGGCATTAGGGACCAGTTCCACAGAGAGAGGTTTTTCTATGGACTGGAGTAGGTGTGGTTTCATGTGCTGCCTGCATCCCACAGATGGGGCTTTGCTGGTTTGTGCAGACCAGTTTCTGGCATGCCCCAAAGCAGTGCCAGTCCATGGACCAGGGGTTGGGATTCCCTCTTCTAGATCAGGGACCTCCAACCTCCAACCTTGTCAACTTTAAGACTTGTGGACTTCAACTCCCAGAATTCCTCAGCCAGCTTTAAGATTTGTGGACTTGAACTCCCAGAACTCTGAGAGTTGAAGTCCACAAGTCTTAAAGTTGACAAAGTTAGAGACCCCTCTTCTAGACTATTGTTAGGGCTCTGCAAAGTGTCCTGAGCTTGAAATAGCCATTTCATCTCTTCTACATTTTGAAAACAAAATAAGCACACCTTTTATTCAAAATGGTGTGGTGCATTTTGTTCTTGGGAGCAATGGAAACTCGGATCAGAGTAAGTCTCCTTCCTCCTCTCCCCCGCAGCCTTTAACCACAAATATAGGTACGCTAGGTGTTAAGTTCCGTGCGTGGCACAAGAAGTGGAGACGAGTCGATGAACAGTGAACTTCAACTCTTTATTTAACATGGTGCAACAGTTCTAAAAATGGCCACAACAGCCCCCTTTATATAGGCAAGCTCTTGGGTATTTAGCCAATGAAAACACAGGAACGTTAGCTCTTTTAACCAATGAGAAAGGCTCGTTAATAGCCAATCAGATTCTCCTGAACGGACCAATCCGATATCACTATTATCGGCCAATCAGAAGTGCAGGGCCAGAACCCTGCACTTTACTTTAAGGTTCCAACAATCTTTATTCAAGCACTTTTATTAATTCACAACACTAGGGGCTTGATCCTGAATGCTCCTTAATACTAGGCCTAGAAAAAAAATGGGTGGGGATATATATATTTTCTTTTAAAAAGCAAACAACTATTCTGCAACTTCTTGTCTGCTTGCTGGGAGATTTTTCTTGAATGTCTATCATTTGAAAAACTGTGGCCATTTTATCCCCTGCATGTTGTATTGCAGGTAGCAAGCAATCCTACAGATGATCACTCCAATTGCTTTTCCTAACCCAGGACAAAATGACCTGGCATGTTTGGAATTTCCATTGCTTCCCCTGGCAGAACATTTGTTTTGCTGTGATGGAACTGAGTCCATTTCAGACATTGTAGTAAAGTCCTCAGAGTGTTTCTTCTGCCCTCCAATTTTCAATGCTAAAAAAGATGTGCCCCAAATGTTACTTAAGCCTGGCCCAGTATTAACAGATTATTCATATCTGGGTCTTCTTTCTCCTTATATAAATTCACCACAGTTAGCGGCAGTAGCGGGATCCTACCTTAATTGCTACCAGTTCAGTGGATAGTTGCATATATGTGCATACATGTGCATGCCCCTAATGCACGCACACCTAACAAGCCAATCAACTGAGAGGATGAAGAAATGAAAAGCTAGAAACCACCTCCCATCCTCCCATGGTTTTCAGTCTTTTAACCCCTCAGCTGATCGTTGGAGGCTTTTTTTAAACTTCCGGTTTGCCTGAACCAGTCCAAACTGGTAGCATACCACCACTGGTTAGTAGATAACAAGATTGGGAAACAGAAATCAGCCTTAACAGGAAACACAAGTAGACGAGCTAATTCTACTTTATGGTAAAGTTACATTAACAGCATCTTGTAAATTTGAAAGTACAAATCTCCCCAGAAAACATACATAGGTTCCTTTGTACCAAAAAAAATAAAAATAAAATCTTCATTGTGTTCTTTAAAAAAAAAAAAAGTACAAATTTCCAAAAGGAGGAGAAACTCAGTTTGTCTGAACTGGTGGATGAATTTATCTAATTCACAAACTTGTCCGTGAACAGGAGTGCATTTTTAATTTATTTATATGAAGTGTTTTGCGATTTAATAAGTTGAGCTATTAATAACAGACTGGGGGAGTGGCTATTTATCAAACCTGTAGATGCTACACAACTGAGTAGAATTGCTAAAGACAACAAAGTCAGTTTGGGGACTAGAAAGCACAAGACTAACTGAGGATATGTCTAGGGGGTGTCATGGTCACATTTGTCAAGTGCTTGAAAAGATGTCAAACAGAAGGGAATTGAATAATGGTCTCTGGTTACAGAAAGACAGATTCAAATGGATAAGCAAAAATGTTTGACTGAGGAACTGTTCAGCAGTTAAACTAGTGCCCCAGCTGGGTGGTTGACACTCATTTGTAGGATACCTTCAAACAGAGGTTGGAGGGATACCTATTCATTATGCTTCTATATGGTACTGAAAGAAGAAAATATTTGTAACTCAGGGTTGAAATGTGGGGGTTTGGGTGCTCTCTGAGCTTGGTAGTTTTCTTGCAGATGTTTCATTGCCAAACTAGATAAAATCATCAGTGAGCTAGTATAACATCTGCAACTAAAACAACAAGCTCAGAGAGCACCAAGAACTCCACACTTCTATTTAGGCTTCTGCATTGGAAATGGAATAGGTCTTGGTCCACTAGACCAGGGGTGTCAAACTCAATTTCATTGTGGACAATATTAAGGTTGTGTTTGACCTCGGGGGGCAGGGGTAGCCATGGCTAGGGTGGGAGTGGCCAGCTTGATGTCACTTGTGTTGGGGCACCTGTGGTGGTCTAAGTGCCCTGTTAGCAAAATGGGCTCCCAAGCTCTGTTTTCACTGGCAGAGGTTTGCAGGAGGCAGTGACAGTCAAAAACAGAGCTCAGGAGCCCATTTTTACTGGCTGAAGCATCACTGACCGGTCCTTCACTGTTTCCAGGGCAACCCTGCAAGCCAGATCTAAGTACCCTGTGGGCCAGATCCAGCCCCTGAGCCTTGAGTTTGACACCCCTGTCCTAGACATTCCCTGTCAACTATATTGTTATGCCCCTGTTGGAATCTGATTCGGAGGGGGAGGCTGAGCCACTGACAGGGAGTGGGAGTGTGGCTCCATTGGCTGTGGAAGAAACTGGGGAAGGGCAAAGTCCGGTTAGGCAGAGCAGGGGAGAGATAGAGCAAGGGAGAGGGAATTTAGAGGAAGATCCAGACCCACCTCCTCTTCATCCTAGGGCACACAGGGAGGAACGGAGAAGGGAGCAATGTGAGTTGCATGGCTTACAGGGGAGGAAAGAGCCCTGATTCCCTTCATTAGCTGTAGCTGGGAACACAATGTTTAAAAAGGGAAGCTACACACAGCAAAGTTTTTGGAAGCAAATTGTGAGTTATCTTTTATGGGCGAGACTTATCTGGGTTCCTGGCGTCTTCCCAACTGTGTGTGTTTTGTTTATTTATTTATTTTATTTGGTTTGGTTTGGCAATTGCTTACAAGATAATAGGTATAAGTAAAAACATAATTATGAATACATGGATACATATAAGAAAAATAAAAGAAACAATAGGACAGGGACCATAGGCATGTTGGTGCGCTTATGCATGCTCCCTACCAGACCTCTTAGGAAAGGGGTGAGGTCAATAGTAGAAAGTCTAAAATTAAAGTTTTTGGGGTTTGGGGAAGAAACCACAGAATCAGGTAGAGTATTCCAGACATTGACCACTGTGTTGCTGAAGTCGTATTTCCTGCAATCAAGTTTAGTGCGATTAACCTTGAGTTTGTATCTATTGTTTGCTCTTGTATTGTTATGGTTGAAGTTGAAGTATTCATTGACAGGTAGGACATTGCAATGTATGATTTTATATACTATACTTAGATCAGACCGAAGGTGGTGTAGTTCTAGATTTTCTAGGTCTAGAATTTCAAGTTTGGTGGCATAAGGTATTCTGCAACAAGTAGAGGAGTGGATAACTCTTCTTGTGAAATATTTCTGGACTTTCTCAACTGTGCTAATATCAGATACGTAATGTGGGTTCCAGACTGATGAGCTGTATTCAAGTATTGGTCTAGCAAATGTTTTGTATGCTCTAGTTATTAGTGTAATATTACCAGGGAAAAAGCTACGTAAGATTAGGTTAACAACTCTTAATGTCTATTTGGCTATGTAGTTACAGTGGGCTCTAGCACTTAGATCATTAGAGATGAGTACTCCAAGATTCTTGACAGAGTTTGGATCATCAACAAGGTCTTGACTATTCAGACTGTATTTTATTTTCTGATTTATTTTGCCAATATGTAAGACAGAGCATTTATTTGTTGAGATTTAAAGTTGCCATTTGTTTGACCATTCTGATACATAGTCAATATCTTTTTGAAGGGTAGCAATATTGTCTGTGCCATTGCATAGCTTTACCTGATCAGCAAAGAGAATGCAGTTGCTCTTGATATGATCACAGAGGTCATTTATGTAGAGTATGAAAAGAGTTGGTCTTAGAACACTGCCTTGGGGAACACCACTGTTGACAAGTACAGAATTTGATAGGACACTCCCAATTTTGACCATTTGTTGTCTGTTTGACAGGATTGCTTCTATCCAGTTATGCAGTTGTCCAGAGATACCATAAAATTTTAGTTTTAGGAGTAGTTTGTCTTGTACCACTGAATCCAAGGCTTTACAGAAGTCTATGTAGATTGCATCTATTGCTTTGCCCTGATCGAGTTGTGTAGTCCATATGTCCTGTCCTGCCCTGTCCAGTTAACTGATGCAGCGTGGTTTGTGTAGATTTTTATTTACAGTTTATATGTACTTTGTCTTCAGAGTGAATTTCCTCCACTTAAAGACTGTTCTTGGGAGAGTTTTTTCTCCAGCCGAAGGTAACTGGACATTGGGGGCAAAGTTGGAGGTATTAAAGGGACTCTTCTTACTTATGTGACTGTGTTGCCTTTGTGCCACACCCCAGATCATCACATATATATTTATGAATAAGTGCTCAGATCTAAAGGAGAACAATTCCTTTAACATTTGTGTATATTTTTAGGATTTCATCCTTTAATCTGTGTCGTTCCTCTGATGACCTACCATTGGCCTAAATTGGGCCATCCAACAAAGCAAGGAACAAAGTCTGCAGTGAAAATAGCCTTACCTTCAGCCCCCAGACCACTATGCAATTCAAGTCACTCATAAAACTTAACAAAGGCTTGAAACATTTACAACTTTCTGTAACTGTTAACGGCACCTTTACCAAATACTTTTATTAAATTGCAAATTTTATGTGCCAAAATGCCATGCACAATAAATTCGCAATGCCCTTATCAATCTCCTGGTGAACGTGAAGGCGATTTGGAAAGGGGAAGGAACAAAGGTGGGGAAAAAAAAGAACCCAACATGTTTAGTGTTAAGGATAAATAAAGTAAGAAAAACACACATACTTTATTGCATTGTGTCAGAGGATTATAAAATACGTTGCAAGAATAATGGAGCACAAGTCACAATCGGTAGCAGCAAAAGTATTGCTCGATAATGGAAAAGACTAAAATTCAAAGAGGAGGAAAGAGATCATGTCTGGAAATATTATACAGTATTAAATCTTAAAATATTCCAAGTAGGTTGTCATAAAAGCTTTAAGGAAATAAAGCTTAAGCTCCAGAAGGCCTTTTATTTTTTGAAAGCCTGCTGGTGATTTTCTTGGTAGAATTAACTGTGGGTCAAAATGTTTACCCACAATTTGCTGCTTTAATTTTCTATTCAATCCCACCTAGCCTTCGGAAGCCATGGTTTCTGCAGACATATCCATGGTTTAGATTGCGGTACCCATTAGTACACAGTGAGAGTAGCAATAGCAATAGCACTTAGACTTATATACCACTCCATAGTGCTTTACCACCCCCTCTAAACAGTTTACAAATGTAAACATATTGTCCCCAACAATCTGGGTTCTCATTTTACCAACCTCGGAAGGATGGAAGACTGAATCAACCTTGATCTGGTCAAGATCGAATTCCTGGCAGTGAGCAGAGTTAGCCTGCAATACTGCATTTTAACCACTGCACCACCACAGCTTTTTTTGGTGCTAACGCTTGTGGACAACATCTGCCAGGGACTGGTATGTTGTTCTCTACCCATGGGTAAAAAGTTCGAAAGGCAGCAGCCAACTGTTGGAAATCTTCTTACATGTGGTTGCTGAAAAGTCCATGGAAGTGGGTGAGGAAACAATAGATATGGAAAATGAGCTCTCCCACCCACCAGAGATGGTATTCAGCAGATTCTGACCAGTTCTGGAGAACCGGTAGCAGAAATTTTGAGTAGTTTGGAAAACAGGCAAATATCACTTCTGACTGTAGATTTTACAGTATCCTTCCCCTGCCACACCCACCAAGCCATGCCCATAAAACCAGTAGTAAAAAAATTTGAATCCCATCACTGTCACCCACCCACAAAATATCTTACTTGGGATGCAGCGTGTAGATCTATTATCTCCACCAGGTGGAGATGTGCCAGGTGCTATTGTAATAAAGGTAGTTTCAAGATAATGTCAGCGTTCCAGGGAACCTCCATTCCTATCAGTAACTCCGAGACAAGCATCTTCTCAAAAGTACCTTTATTAGAATAGCACCTGGCACATCTGTGGAATCTTGAAAGTTTCCCAGACTTCCCACAATGTCCCAAACTACAATCCATCCCCTTTTCTCCCATCATCACTTCACACGGACCAATCACGATCTGCTCCTGTGTAAGATCCTTTTCTCTGCTGCACCACACTTAATAAACTTGAAGTAAGAAAATAACTTTATTTTGTCTACTTTGAACTACTCAATTGAAATCACCCCCCTCCCACTTTCTCAGGCTATGTGGCAGCGTGGAATATGGCTTCCAAAGCTGATACTTTCATTGCTCCATACATTCTAATACTTAGACAATATTTACACCTACCTTCCTCTGAGAAAGAAAATAACAATAGGGCCAGATTCAGGCTTTCTTAAATCATTTGATTTTCACATTGATTGGGATTTATATTCCAAAACTTCTAGGGAATACTAGCTAAGGATTTGCAGATTCAGCAACTCAGCACCGATGGAAACCACCTGTTTAGAAAAAACAGGTTGTTTAGATAAGTCTACCTGACAGCCCAAGTTTGAGACCTGAGTGCTGTGGATGGCGTGAACTCTTGTTACTTTCCCCAGCTCCAGCCCTAGCTCTAGTAGTTCAAAAGTATGCAAATCAGTGGTGGGATTCAAATTTTTTTACCACTGGTTCTGTGGGTGTGGCTTTGTGGGCATGGCAGGGGAAGGGTACTGTAAAATCTTCAGTTGGAGATGGCATTTGCCGGTTCTCTGAACTGCTCAAATAACATAACATAACAACACTAGAGCAAATAACCGATACAAACTGAAGATAAACCTCTCCAAACTCGATTGCAGAAAATACGACTTCAGCAACAGAGTGGTCAATGCCTGCAACACCTGACCTGACTCCATTGTTACAACCTCAACCATTTGCAGCTTCAATCTCAAACTGTTTACCATGGACCTCACCCCATTCTTAAAAAGTCCTTAAAGGGTGCATGCATATGTGCACCAGTGTGCCTACCATCCCTGTCGTACTGTCACCATTTATCTGTATTTACTTCCTTTGTTCTTGTTTATGTTCATACTTACACTTGTTATCTTGTACATGTTTGACAAACAAATAAATAAAAATAAATAAAGAAAAATAAAGAAACAAATAACACAATATAAACCATAAAGACACAAGCAATAAGGTTATAGTCATAAGTAGAAAGGAGATAGGTAATAGGAAGGATGAGAAGAATAACAGCAACACAGTCTTAGTAAATAGTTTGACAGTGTTGTGGGAATTAGTTGTTTAGCAGAGGGATGTCTAGGCCAATAAATGCAAACTTGTGAGAGCTGGTTTTTGACAGATTTTTCATTTTATCACTACTATAATGTCCCTGTAAAATAGGTTGGGCTAAAACAGAAATTAGCAATCCCAAGGTCACCTAGCATGCTTTCTTAACTAAAGGTAAATTTGGACCTGGAATTTCCCAGTTCTAATCTGTATATCACAATGTCTTTCTGTTGCATATCATCCCAACTGTTTAAAAAGTTATCTACAACGATCCACCAACCATAATTCAAAAATTCCTTTGAGGCTTATCCATCTTATTTAAAATATATACTGTCCAGAGGATTGTAATTGCAAAAAAATACTTGAAAGGAGAAGGAAAAAGCAATTAAAAAACCCCCAAAACCTGAGGATAATACTGTATATTGCAGCTATCCAATTAAGACCATCATGCCTCTTGTGGACCTATACCACTGGTGGCTAACCTTTTTTGGGCTCCTGTGCCAAAAATAATGTGCACGCTTGCTTGCTCGCACTCATATGCCAGCACCCAGAAGGCAATGCACACCTTTTTTGGCCTCCCAAAGGCTTGAGAAAGGCTTCTGCAAGCTTCTGCAGGTTTTGCAGGCTGTAAACTAGCTTCATTTTGTCAGTTCCGGAATTTTTGGAAAAACAGGAAGTGATGAAACGGGGCTAGTTTTCAGCCTGCAAAGCCTGCAGAAGCCTTCCTCAAGCTTTTGGGAGGCCAAAGAAGGCCTCAAACCAGCCAAAAATCAGCTATGAGGTGCACACATGCGCAGTGAGATAAGTTTGCCTGCAGCTCACGTGCCAACACAAATGGTTCTGCATGCCACCTGTGGCACGCATGCCATAGGTTCGTCATCATGGATCTATTTGTTTAATTGCACCTTTGTTAGCATTTCTGAAGTGAAGTAAAACCCAAATGCATTTTATGCAATGCTTCTTAAAAAGGAATATGTTTATTATTAGATGTTTTTGTTGCTAGTTCCTTCCTACAACATCGAGTGCAGTTAAAGTTTTGCAAGTGTGAGGCATGACAGATTTTCTTGACCCTGCTACATTTCTTGCTAGAACTAGACAGTAAAAATAGTTTTAAAAAAATAGATTTTCACACTTCCTCATAATTTTTGCATATGCTTATCACTGAGCCCATTCTATCCCACTTCTACAAGAATAGTGCTATTTAAACCTGCATGTTGACTTCTACTTAAAAAGGATTTTAAAAATTATTTCTAAATAATTGCACCCAGGAATACACATCTCTAAACAAAATTTCTCTCTGAATGGGCCTTCCAAAATATATATATTGATCTTAAATGGAGCACAGAAAACTATGGAAAATGCAAAACCTAGATGGATAAAAACTGAGTTCTGCCTTGCATATGCATCTGGGAGATGTGAATCGTATTGGTTTGCTGTGGAATTTGCCAAGATCAAATCCTACAAATTTCTCTGCGCGTTACAATTATAAGCCCCATATATCATAGCCTTTGATCTGCATGTACTTCGCTGTGCAGAGACAGTGCTGGGCATGACTTGTTAGAGACAAGGGTATAATGCTGGTAGTTGACAAGCCATCTGCCACCACTTCTCATCTCAGGCCTGCATTTCACTTAATCTGTGAAGAGGAGAATTTTCAGCATTTGCATCCAGATGTCTAACAAATAAGTCTGGTTTGTGCCCTTTGTGAACTGACTGTCATTTTCAGAAGGGGAGGCAGGCGAGCTATTGTCCGTGCTGACATTTCAGCTATGGGAAAGGTAATTTACCAGCCCTGAAATGTCACTTATGTGATCTGCATCATGAAGAGTGTGAAGGCATCAGGACATAGATGGAACCTAACTGGTTGTGCATCCTCTCCATGCACAGTCTGAGAATCCACAGGAGATAGAGCTGTCCTAGATGAATATCTGAATATTTATCTGATGGTGCACCAGCAAAATGAAATCATTAGGGATGGAAGGTGAGGAAGGCTAATGAGAGGTAAATGAATACAACAGAGCTGCTTTCCATCTTAGACACCTCTGCCTGGAAAGTAGACCTTGTTTTCCCAAATTCTTTTCTCTTCCATACTGTTGGAGAGCAACCATCCCATTGGGAGGTGGGATCAAACAGGGAATTAGCATGGAATCATTATGTAAACACAAGAAGACAAGACCTGATGCCCCCTCGAATGCCTTTGAGCCTTATCTAGTCTTTTCCAAGCGAATCAGCCAGTCTGAGAAGATTCCTGTAAAATAGGTATAAAACAATAAAGTAGCTAAATTGAACTCTATACACATGGGTCTGGTTATTCATGCCTGAAGCATAGCAAAATTGCTAAAATAAAAAAAAAATGGAGTTGCTCTGTTGATAAGTTTTTGTTTAATTCTTTGCAGCATCTGCATTTTACAAAATTACAATCTGCATATGGAGTTTTTTGGGGGAGGCAGAGGTTGCCTGGATGGGCTGCTGCTGAATAAGGTATTTCATAAAATCCACATCCCTTCCATCTAACGAAAATGAACAGTCCTTCTGATCTTGGTTGATCTCGGCAAAGCATTAATTAAGAAAAGATTACTGCTCCTGCAGAGAAGACAATGCACTGGCATTCCAAAGGAATTGCTATTGCATTTGTAATCAAGACTCAAAGGATACTGAAGGATTAGGAGCAAAATCAAGAGGGGGGGAAGTATTATTATCGGAAGGGAGCCTACTAAAATTGGAGAGCTATAGAATCCCATCATTTGTCATATGAAGCTGAGAAGCAGAAGACAAAAGGAAAGAGGCTATAATCAGAGTACTTGAAAGGGAAATTTTAATGAACACTAAAACTGGGGAGTGGACAAGTGTTCGTATATTTGCTTTCTAGGGCTCCTCAAGCTTTTCCATTCAATTAAAAATGCGGAGAAAATAGGAACAACTGTCTGTTCCTCTCTCCTGAAAGCAGCAGCACCTTTTCCTGGATTTCTGTTGCTTCTTTTAGTTGTTGCCACATGATCCTAGGAAAAGACATGGCTGCTTTCAAGGATTGTGGACAGGTGCTAGATCAGCACCTCTGCATGCTTTAAAGCAGGGGTGTCAAACTCAAGGCCCATGGGCCAGATCCAGCCTGTGATGTGGTCAGATCCAACCCATGGGGCTGTCCTGAAAAATGTAAGGAGCTGACTCACGTTGCTTCAACCCAGTCTACCCGTGTCAGTTCAGCTCATTCTATCCAATGTGAAGAGGAAACATCGGGCCGGTGTGGCTTCAGCCTGGTCTATCCAGTGCGAAGAAGAAACATGTCAGTAGTTTGGGGAGTCACACCTAGTGAATGGAGTCAAGATGGCTATGCCCACCCAGTTGGCCACACACACCCAGTCAGCAATGCCCCTTATTCCCCTCCCCCCATGGTCATCCACAGCCCTGATGTGGCTCTCAATGAAATTGAATTTGACACCCTTGCCTTAAGGCATTTGATGAATTGGAAGTGCCACATAAAAACTCTTTGAAAATCCAGGAATTTCCAGGAAAACAAACAACTTTCTTAGCTGGAAAGGGATAATTCACATGCATTTTTTTAAAAAAAATACTGAGATGGGGAAGGGAGAACATGAATTAAGAATGATGCTCTTGGTTAGGTAATTAGGTAACCCTTGAAGGTATTTTAGTTCAATACCCAGTTCAAGTAGGAGAATCTATACCCTTCTGGACAAATAGCTGTCCAATCTCTTCTTAAGAGCCTCCAGTGATGGCACTCACAACTTCTAGAAGCAAGCCTTTCAATTGGTTAATTGTTCTCACTGTCAGGAAATTTCTCCTTAATTCTAGGTTCAATCTGTCTTTAATGATCTTCACCGGTTACTTCTTGTCCCGAACTCTGGTGCTTTGAAGAATAGGTTGACCCACACCTCTCTGTGACAGTCCCTCGAATATTGAAAAACTGCTCTCATGTCCCCCATAGTCCTTCTCTTTGTTAGATAAGATATTCCCAGTTCTCACAACCCTTTGATAATGAAGTATTTGAACCAATCATCTGGGCAGAGATTCATGAAGGGACCAGCCAACACAACATGTAAATCAGCATTTAAAGGTATGGTGGGATTCAATTTTTTTTTTTTACGACCGACATGGCTTGGTGGGTGTGGCTTGGTGGACGTGGCAGGGGAAGGATACTGCAAAATCCCCATTCCCTCCCCACCCCACTAACCTGCTTTCCAGCTCCGTTCTCCTGTGCAGGGCAACCAAAGAAGACCCAGCCAATCAGCTGGGACTCGGGAGGCAGAGAATAGATGGGGGTGGGGCCAGCCAGAGGTGAGATTTTCCGGTTCTCAGAACTACTCAAAATTTCAGCCAGAGGTGAGATTTTCCGGTTCTCAGAACTACTCAAAATTTCCACTACCGGTTCTCCAGAACTGGACAGAACCTGCTGAATACCCACCTCTGGTGTGATTCCAGAATGTTGGAAAAACCAGAAGGTTTAAAAAAGACCATGTCTGTGAGTATTAGCTCTCTAGCAAATTCACAGATGGGAATTATTAAGAAAACATGTCGGAAGGAATGAAGGTCTTTTGAAGTCTACAGAATTCTACTTTAGCTTATATGTTACAGGAGGCAGAGGGTGGGGAAAGGCAAAGGAACTTTCTTATCCTTTTATGTCTTCTCAACTTCTCCCAGGACTGTCTTTCCCAGGGTAGAACAGAAGAGTGTATTTCATTTTTTAAAAAGTACAAAAGTACAGAATTCAGGCTTGGAAGTTTAAATTACTTTTTGCTTTTTTCCTAATAGGCGCATCTTCTTTGCAACAATTGGGGAACTAGAGGTTGATTTGGTAGATATTCAGGGCAACTGGATTGAAAAAGGTGTCTGGAGATTTTCTTTGGAGATTTGGAATTTAGGCCACTACTCTGATGCTTGAAAACAAATACAGACAACTTACAACCATTTGTTGAGTGACCGTTTGAATTTACAATAACTGTCAGGGTTCTGAGTAACACACACACACCAGCAGTGGGATCCTACCTGTTCCACTACCAGTTTGGTCATTGCACGTGTGTGCATGTGCACCCAACATGTGTGCACCTAACACGTGCGGGAAGCTTTCCGCACACCAGCTGAGGCCTGCAGTGCCAATCAGCTGAGAGGAGAAAGAAGAGAAAAGCACAGGGGCTGGTGGGATAGAAAACCGATCCTGCGCTTTTCTCTTCTTTCTCCTCTCAGCTGATTGGAGGATTTTTTTTTCTCCCCTTAGTTAATCATCAGAAGGTGTTTTTTTTTTTACTACCAGTTCAGCTGAACCAGTCTAAACCGGTAGCATACCACCGCTGACCCACACCAATCAAAACTCCAAGGGAGTTGGATTCCTCAAAGGATAGTTTTATTGGCACAACTTGGTGAAAACTGACTCTAAAAGTTCCCATGGTTTTCACCTCATTAAAAGTAAAAGTTCTTTCACTTTCTCCAAACAATTGATCACATGGTCCAATCAGGATACAATCCAGTTGCTAGATAACTCCAGTCCCCTCCTTCTAGACACCTGGTGGGAATGTCCTTGGTTCCCAAGAGAAAGTAGTTTATTTTGGCTACAGCACCCCAGCTATCTCCCCTGCTCACAGCTCCAGTTGTGGCAGCATTGGAGCCCCAAAATGGCCATGGCTGGGTCAGCTTCAGGGCTGACTTATGAATGCCCCTTGAAATTCTGACTATTGCAGCATCCCTACAGTCAGTTTATCAAAATTTGGCAAGTATCTGGCGGGTATTTACAATGGTTGTAGCATCCTGGGGTCGCACGATTACCATTTGTGATTTTCCCTGCCAGCTTTCTCAGAAGTAGTCAATGAGGGAAGCTGGATTTGGTTAATGACTGTGTGATTCACTTAATAGCTATGCTGTAAATTTGGCACAACTCATTTAACAACCACCTTGCTTAGTCATGGAAATTCTGGTTGGCATTGTGGTCGTAAGTCAAGGACTACCTGTAGTAGATTTTCTTTCCTTGCTGGTGATACAGTTTTAAGAGGTCTGCTCCTCCCTAAGGTTGAGATCTGAATGTTCCTTGGAGACCACAATAACTAAACTGGAATTTAGGACCACAAAGAGCAACTTCTTCAGATGAGAGAAAGAAACAAGTGTCTCCAGAGTTTTGGATCAGCAGTGGGAATTTTAAAGGCTGCAAGTTCCAACTGAGATTTTTAAAGAAAACTTTCTCTGTGGGTTTTTCCTGGATGACCTGAAAAGTCTTTAGATAGGTAACGGTAAAGGTTTCCCACGTCCAGTCAATTCCAACTCTAGGGAGCAGTGATCAACTCCATTTCTTAGTGGAGAGAGCCAGCATTATCCAAAGATATTTCCATGCCCAAGTGGTCAGCATGACTATACAACAAGGTGCACAGAAAGCTGTTTCCTTCTTACCAAAGTGGTATATATTAATTTATTTACATTTGCATGCTTTCTAACTGCTAGGTGGGCAGGAGCTGGAGCAAGGAATGGGAGCTCACCCTATCGTACAGTGCTCGAGTCTCAAACCTGGGCTGTCAGCTTTCCAATAGACAAGCTCACCATCTTTAATCACTGAGCCATCATATTGGCTATGACTTTTGGGAGCTGAAATCCCAACAGTGCTGGCTGGAGGAAGCCAGATCTTTCAAAGTGGTTTCAGAGCAGTTTAACAGCTTTGTGCAATTTTTATATAATTGTTGGCTTTTTCTAGGCCAGTGGAGTTTGAAATTTCATCTCTGTCTTCTTTTCTGAGGTTCCTTAGAATCCATGTACCAATGAGCAAAATGCCAAGGTACAGCTTGTGATTCAGAGGACGGTATAAAAACTCGAGTGCTGATATATCTGCTCAGGGAGGATGGGAAACACAAAATGTATTTATTTCAGAGGCCCTCTTGCAGAAGAATTCTGCAAAAATGGCATGGCGACCTATAAATGGAGGACTCTTCCACAGCCATAGGAAAAAAATGTGCTTACGGGGTGAAGGTAGGAATAGTTTTGGTTGCAGAATTAAGATAAGGTTATTAACTGGAAGTTTTTTCAAAGTGACAAATCATGTATCATGACATCACCACACACACACTCTGCCCCATGTCACCTCGCCTATAACATCACTATGATGTCACATCACAGTGATGTCACTCAGCCATGGAGGTGAAGGGGTTACAGTGCAGTACTGCAGGCTACTTCTGCTGACTGCCAGCTGCCTGCAATTTGTCAGTTCAAGACTCAACGGCTCAAGATTGACTCAGCCTTCCATCTCTCCTAGGTGGGTCAAATGAGGACCCAGGTTGTTGGGGACAATGGGCTGACTCTGTAAAACTAATTAGAGAGGGCTGTAAAGCACTGTGAAGTGATATACAAGTCTAAGTGCTGTTGCTATTGCAATCACCATGCAGGAACAACAGAAGTACTATTTGCAGCCCATTGTTCTGATCCAGGCTGAACAGAATCATGAAACAGACTGCTTGTCCTAAAAAAAATCCTTTTTAATTTGGTTAATGTGAATTCCTGATATTTACACCCAGAAAAGTTCCAGCAAATAGCCTTCCAAGCTTTAATTTCACAAACAGATCTTATCAGTCCTTGGATAGTTGCCAGGCCAAGAGCTTCCAGTCACAACGCTGTAAAAGGAAATACTTGGCAAGGAGAGGCATGAACTCAGATAAGCAAATCTTCACAATAATAAGTGAACTAATTGTTTCCTGCAAACACCCCTCCTCTTTTGCTCCTATTTATTCCCCAGGGAGGGACCATTCATCATCCATTTGTGCCTTTTCTTCTGAGTTGATCCCTGTTCCTTAATTGTTCCCTTCTCCTGACAGCTCTGCACATGCACACATCTGGAACAGGCTCCAGATGTTCTTCTTCCCCATATCTCCGACTTTGAAGGCTGTTGATAAATGTCGGACAGCCTTGGCCCCTTCTCTGCCTCCAATGCAGAGCACCCATCAGAGCCTTCTGCAGACTCCAGGACTGGCCCATGGTCCTCCCCAACCTCCTCACTGTCTGAGTTTGCCGCTAGCTCCATCGGCAGCTGGAAGGCCATAACACCCATTCTCCCAGTCCATTATAGGTCCATTATAGGTAGTCCTTGACTTATGACCACAAATGAGCCCAAAATGTCTATTGCTAAGTGGGACAGTTGTTAGGTGAGTTTTGTCCCAATTTACGACCTTTCTTGCCACAGGTATTAAGTGAAGGGCTGCAGTTGTTTAATCAGTAACACAGTTGTTAGGTGAACCTAACTTCTCCGTTGACTTTGCTTGTCAGAAGGTCGCAAAAGGTGATCACATGATCCTGGAATACTGCAACCATCATAAATATTATGTCAAGCATCTGAATTTTGAACCCCTGACATTGGGATATTGCAATGATTGTTAAACGTGAAAAAACAGCCATAAGTCACTTTTTCAACGCCATTGTAAATTCAAACCATCACTAAACCGATTGTTGTAAATCAAGGACTACTTGTGGTTTCATAGCTCCCTTAATTTGTTACCAGTCCTGTTTTTACTGCTTTTTCTCTCTAGTTTGCATTGCAGACACATTGTTAATTCTATTTAAAAAAATAAAATAAAAATAAACAGTTATCCAAGTTCAAAGAATATGCTGCATTGGATTTTGTGAAATTATGAATGCCTTTCTTTCTCCAATAATTTTTACTGTGATCAACAGCAAATAGCCATTTCTTTATTGGTAATTAAAACAGCATAGCAATACAGGGAGAAAATTTTCATGCCGAAACATGCTGATAACATCATGTTTAAGTCATCTACATAATTAAATAGCAATTGGTCTTAACCATTACTCATTACAGTGGAGCTTTTTGCCATTCTGTTTGATGCTAAAGGATGTTCAGCATTTTGTAATTGATGGAGAATCCTAATCTGTAGTGCTTACAATATAATCAGGAAGGCAAAACAACAGGTTTTGATCTGATTTTTAATGTGCTTTTAAAAGAAAGTTTTTGAAAAAGATCTAATTTAAGAAAATATCAGCCATTCTGAAATTGTAAAAGTTAAACTTTGAAATCTAGATTTGGGGCTGGAGGGAAATATATCTGATGCCCAATGCAAGCTAATGCCTATAATGGTAAGCTAAATAGAAAGCAACTTTCGTTGCCCCATTGTTCAGTCTGAGACTGGTGCCCGTAGCTGATAGCAATAGCCCTTAGATTTATATACCGCTTCATAGTGGGTTTTTTATCACTCTCTAAGCAGTGTACCGAGTCAGCATATTGCCCCCAACAATCTGGGTCCTCATTTTTCCAACCTCGGAAGGATGGAAAGCTAAGCCAACATTGAGCCGGTCAGGATTGAACTGCTGGCAGTCAGCAGAGTCAACCTGCAATACTGCATTCTAGTCACTGAACTACCGCCACAGCTCTTATCCTGGGTGATTTCTAAGTTAATCAAGGTCAGACCTGATTGGAACTCAAATAAGGAATTTAGTTGTCCTTAAGACTTAAAAAAAAAAAAAAAAAACTACTATTGGTCCATTAACTTATTTTGGCATTTCTACAGATATTTTATGAAATAAATATTTCTTTATTTTATGTATGGCGATGTCACATTAGCCAAGAAACTATAGAATTAATACAAAATTAATACAAATGATTGCTAATCGGTTCAGTTTAGGCTTGTGCAGTATCCAGAATGCACTATAGGGGGCGAACTAGCTCCACACTCAGGTGGCTTTATGCCATTCTACAGTGTCATTTGGGGCTTTTTGCACTACCTACATTCAGGCATCACATTCGGGTAGGTTCGGTACTGGTTTAACTTATCCCAGTGCTCAAAGTGCCATTATTTTTCCCACCAAAATGGTACCTATTTATCTACTTGCACGTAGAGTGTTTTTGAACTGCTAGACTGGCAGAAGCTGAGACAAGTGATCCGTGCTCACTCGGTGACATGATGGTGGGACTCAAACTACCAGGGTGCAGGTCTTCTCCAGCATCATTAAACTATTGAGACTCCCTACCTCTCATGAAATAAATCAGATAGCGGTGTTCAAAATGTCCTGAAAATGGTTATTATTAGTTATTAATATAATGTCCACTCTGAAGCTGACCTGACTGAAGCCAATTTTGACTGCTTCAGTGATGTTGCCACACTGGAGCTGAGGGATAGGGAGAGGAGAATTGAGATAGAGGGGAATATGTAAGCCAAAACAACATTTCTCTCTTGGGAACCAAGGACATTCTCACACCTGGTTCGAAGAAGGTGGAGTGATGTTACCTATCTGCCAGCCTTTTCTGTGATTGGACCATGTGACCAATTGTTTTGAGAAAGTAGGAAAATTTTTACTCTTAATTAAGTGAAAACCGTGGGAGACCTTAGAGTCGGTTTTCATCAGATATGTGACAATACGATAATTCCAAATAAAGGTATTCTTTGAGGCATCTACATGCCTTGGAGTCTTGCTTGCTATGGATTTATTACTTGGAACCCTGACATATAACTGAATTTTGTCTTATTTGGAACAATGAATCTTATTGCCATTAGTCAAAATTTAATAGCCATTCTATCATAATTTCGGCAAAGAAATTAATCTATTCTCTTCTAGCAAAGATGTCAACCTAGTTTCAAGGGCAGCTCTAAAAAGGCATATTTCAGTAGTCTAGCCTTGGGATTACCGAGATACTCCTTCCCGTGCTTTCATTCTTTTGCCTAAATTCTAAATTAAGTAGATGTTAAGCAAGTTGGCAATTCAACAGTGATAAGGCATGACCCTGGTGGATAAGTATTAAACCCCCTTTCCCGCAGCCCCATTTGCAAATCACGGATTCAGATCTTTAGCAAACATTGTGAGTATTTGATGGCAATTGGCAAAACTGGGGCAGGCAACCCATTGATGAGATATTTCATAATTAATTCACATATCGTTAGCTTTGAAAAGAAGCCCACATGAGAACTTTGAAAAAGGCTTTTATCTTCATTTTCAAAATGCTTGTCTAATACATTAATAATCATGGTTAGAAATGAAGCATAATTCCACACCCTCTTTACTTTATAAGTAATTCAAGCAATATCTTAAGAGAGAAAAGATAGGAATTACTTATCAGAGGTAGGAGAAAAGCTACTTGACCTGGAATCAAAATGAGGCAAAGACAGAGGTGCTAATTAAGCCACACTTGGGGATAATTCAGTTACTGAAGTGGGTCATTTTGTTTGGGTCAAATTGTTTGGGTTGGCTGCACTCTAGGGGACCATCTGTGGATTCAAATGTGTTTTGTTTGTTTAATCTACTATTACTTCTATATTGTTAAGCAGCAATCTAGGGAATGCGCAGTATTTTTTAAAAAAATAAATTGGCCGTGAATCTTTAAATCATTGTGAGGGCAAAACCTTTAAAGAGAAAACACTATCAACAATAAAAGCAACTTATTGAGTTTCATGCCAGGTTAAGTCACTGTCACATATTTTTCTGGAAACATTGCAGGAAATTTTACTACAATGTAAGAGTGACTGCAGCGAGTTTAAAAAATAACCTTGATAGAATTATGCAGAAGCTGTTAGCTATGCAAAAAGGGTTGAAACGTTAACTCCGGAATGATCAGGTAACATTCAGAAGAGACTCAGGTAGTTGTTGTTCTTAGTTGCGAAGTTGTGTCTGACCCATCATGATCCCATGGACAATGTTCCTCCAGCCTTCCTGTCTCTACCATCCTCCGGAGTCTAGTTTAAGCTCACGTCTACAGCTTCAGTGACTCCATCCAGCCACCTCATTCTCTATCGTCCCCTTCTTCTATTGTCCTCAACCTTCCCCAGCATTAGGTTCTTCTCCAGCGAGTCATTCCTCCTCATTAGGTGGCCAAAGTCTTTGAGTTCAAAGGCCTCAATTCTTTGGCGCTCAGCCTTTCTTACGGTCCAACTTTCACAGCTATACATTGCAACTGGGAAAACTATAGCCTTGACTATTTGTACTTTTGTTGGCAGGGTGAGGTCTCTGCTTTTTAGTATGCTGTTTAGATTTGCAATAGCTTTCCTCCCCAGGAGCAAGCATCCAATTCACTCAAGTATAAGAAAGGAGTAGATTGTGCCAAATCCTATTATTATAGCCAATCTCAATAAAAGTAGTTTTAGCCTTCATATGGAGTTGATTTCATGGTCTGGTCTGCCTAGTAAGACTGATATTGATTCAGAAAAAAACCACATTTTTTTTTCCCTGTTTGAGACATGTAAGATTTCCCTAAAGCCTTTCCTCTCTTTCTTGTAGATCTTTATAACTGGGTTGATTTATCTCAAGATAAATAATCTCTTAGATAATCATCTTTTAATCCAATTGGATCAGTGTTCTGAAAGGAGGCCAGAAAATAATTACTAATCAAGACTATTCTTTCAAACCCAATGCAATGCAGCCTCTGAATTTTGCACCAACAGAAACTCTGAGGCAGTCTTGAAGTGTCTCAGGTCAATTCAATGGTTTGAATTTGTCCCTATGACAAAAAGCTCCTAAATGGTTCTTCTCCCTGTCTAGATTTCCTTGCTGGCAGGATGGTCCTAGTCCCCCTTTTGTTTTTGCTCTAGATATAATGCTTTCCTCCAGTGCCATATATAACATAGAATAGAATAAAATAATAGAGTTGGAAGGGACCTTGGAGGTATTCTAGTCCAACCTCCTGCCCAGGCAGGAAACCCTACACCATTTCAGACAAATGACTGTCCAATATCTTTTTAAAAAATTCCAGTGTTGGACCATTCACAACTTCTGGAGGCAAGTTGTTCTACTAGTTAATTGTTCTCACTGTCAGGAAATTTCTCCTTAGTTCTAGGTTGCTTCTCTCCTTGATTAGTTTCCACCCACTGCTTCTTCTTCTGCCCTCAGGTGCTTTGGAGAATAGCTTGACTCCCTCTTCTTTGGGGCAGCCCTTTAGATGTTGGAAGACTGCTATCATGTCTCCTCTAGTCCTTCTTTTCATCAGACTAGACATACCCAGTTCCTGTAACTATGATTCATATGTTTTAGCCTCTAGTCCCCATTGTACCATCCTTGTGGTCATTCGTTCAAAATTCAGATGTTTGGCAACTGACTCATATTTATGATGGTTGCAGTGTCCTGGGGTCATGTGATCACCTTTTGCGACCTTCTGACAAGCAAAGTCAATGGGGAAGCCAGATTCACTTAACAGCCCTGTTACTAACTTATCAAGTGCAGTGATTCACTTAACAAATGTGGTGAGAAAGGTCCTAAATTGGGGCAAAACTCAACAACTATCTCACTTAGCAATAGAAATTTTGGGCTCAATTGCGGTCATAAGTTGAAGACTACCTGTATATGAAAAGGATATTTCCCACAGTTATATTTTGTACAATAGCAGATTTTCAGTCAATCTGAAATGGTCAAATAGTTTGTTGTTGTTAGTTGCAAAGTCATGTCTGACCCATCGCAACGCCAGGGACAATGTTCCTCCAGGCCAAAGGTTTTCAAACTTGGCAAATTTAAGACTTGTGGACTTCAACTCCTAGAATTCCTGAGCTAACTTTATTGGAGGAGGAATTCTGGGAGTTGAAGTCCACAAGTCTTAAAGCTGTCAAGTTTGAAGAACCCTGCCCCAGGCCTTCCTGACCTCTACCATCTTCTGGAGCCTGTTTAAGCTCACTCTGACTGCTTCAGTGATTCTATCCACCCACCTCATTCTCTGTCATCCCCTTCTTCTATTCTAAACTATTATCAAATAGTGCAGGGATTTATAAATAAAAGCCATTTAATATGAATCCCTAAAGGCTTTTAGGCTTGTGACTGATGATAGTTAAGGCTACTATTACAGTTCCTCACATCTTCTTTACTGGTTGGAGTCTTAGAGGAAGCAATGAACTTTAAGTCATTCCTAGCATGTCTGAAAAAGAGCAAAATGTATTAATATGTCTCAAATAATGAGAATGTCTGAGCTTGGATCTAAAAAATGCTGAGAAGGTTCCATAAACCCTGTTGAGAGGCATCCTCAAGTTGAATGGGTGATTGCTGTGGAAATTATACTGTTGGACTGTTGACCAATCCATTCATGGTTGGTATAGAGAAGAAGACCAAAATACTTTTGAAAATTCTGATTTGAAAATTGATTCTTTCTTTGCATGCAAAATATATGTTTGTGCAGGTAAGATTATCAACCTTGATGCCAACCAAAACCAAGCATTTAATAGTGAGTGCCATACCATGTGCACTAATCAAACAGATGGCAAGAAAGCAGGGGCAGGCAGGCACAACACAGATTATATAGACAGTAAACACAGTGTCAGACATAAAGATCTCAAGTGCTTATATACAAATGCACAAAGTCTGGGGAACAAACAGGGTGAACTCAAACTACGAATACATGAAGGTAAATATGATATAGTTGGAATAACAGAAACTTGGTGGGATGAAACCCACGACTGGAACATACTGGTAGAAGACTACAAACTATTCAAAAAAAAACCAGACCCCATAAAAGAGGAGGTGGAGTTGCACTGTATGTAAAGGACCACTATATTGCTACAGAAATGCATGAAACCAAAGATGAAAACCTCTTGGAATGCATATGGGTCAATATAAAAGAAAAAAAAAAGAATGACATGGCCATAGGTGTATATTATAGGCCACCCAATCAAGCAGAAAATAGAGATGTCCTTTTTGCCAGCCAACTAACAAACATATGCAGGAAACACACAACAATAGTAATGGGAGACTTCAATTATCCTGATATCAATTGGAAAACTAATTCTGCACCAAGTGAGAAATCAAATAAGTTCCTAACCAACCTAGCTGACAACTTTGTTGTCCAAAAGGTAGAGGGTGAAACTAGAGGGACAGCCATACTGGACATAATACTTACAAAAGAGAAGAAGTGATAGAGGGAGTTGAAACTGCAGGAACCTTGGGTGAGAGTGACCATGTCATACTAGAATTCAACATAACATGAACACAAGCAACAGAACATGATGACATCAGAGTCTTGGATCTTAAAAGAGCCGATTTCGATAAACTCAGAGAGAACTTGGGAAAGATTCCATGGATGAAAATCCTAAAGGGGAAAACAACTCAAGAATCTTGGGAAACTCTAAAAAGTATGATTGTAGAAGCCCAGACCAGTACAACACCACTGAGAAAGAAAAACAAGAAATCCAAGAAGAAACCAGCATGGCTACACAAAGATCTCTCTGGCAAATTGAAAGAAAAAAAGGACAAGTACAAAAAATGGAAAGAAGGGCATACAACTAAGGCAGAATATCAGCAGATAGCCAGAATCTGCAAAGACGAAGTCAGGATAGCAAAGGCTCAGAACAAACAAAGACTTGCAATTAAAGTCAAAGATAATAAAAAAAAGTTTCTTCCAACATATAAATAACAAGAAAAAAATCAAGGAAACAGTTGCTCCACTAAAGAGAGAAGATGGCAAGGAAGTAACAGGAAACAGAGAGAAAGCAGAAGTGCTTGACTCATTCTTTGCATCCATCTTCATGCAAAAAGTAACTAGAGCTCAACCCACCAAAAACATAACTGTAAAAGACAGACCAGAAATAAAAGTTAAAATAAGCAAAAAAAAATAGTAAGAGAACACCTGTCTGATCTTGATGAAAACAAATCACGGGGGCCTGATGGATTACATCCCAGAGTTTTAAAGGAGCTGGCAGAGGTCATCTCAGAACCACTGCACCATATCTTTCAAAAATCCTGGAGCACCGGGGAACTACCAGAGGACTGGAAAAGAGCTGATTCCCATCTTCAAAAAAGGCGAAAAAAACAGACCCTGGAAACTATAGACTAATCAGCCTAACATCAATACCTAGGAAGATAATGGAAAAGATAATAAAAAAAACAGATCTGCCAACATCTAGAAACAAGTAAAGTAATAATTAGCAGTCAGCACGGGTTTGTTAAAAACAGATCATGCCAAACCAATCTCATTTCATTCTTCAACACAGTGACTAAATACTGTGGACGTAATATATTTAGATTTCAGCAAGGCATTTGACAAAGTAGAACACAACCTACTTCTTAGTAAGCTAGAAAAAAGTGGAATAGATAGCACCACCACTAGATGGATTCACAACTGGCTGGCAAACCGTACTCAATGAGTAGTCCTTAATGGGTCTAAGTCTACACGGAGGGAAGTAAGCAGTGGGGTGCCACAGGGTTCCGTCTTAGGCCCAGTACTCTTCAATATCTTCATTAACGACTTAGATGAGGGAATAGAAGGGGAACTTAGCTAATTTGCAGATGATACTAAGCTGGCAGGAATAGCTAACACCCAAGAAGATAGGTTCAAGATCCAGATGGATCTTGACAGACTAGAACACTGGGCCATATCTAATAAAATAAAATTCAACATAGAGAAAAGTAAGGCAAGACTTTTCTTGCCTACACTTAGGCAAGAAAAACCAAAAGTACACATATAGACTGGGTGAAACCAGGCTCAATAGCAGTAACTGTGAGAGGAATCTTGGAGTCTTAGTGGACAACCAGCTAAATATGAGCCAGCAGTGTGCAGCAGCAGCCAAAAAAGCTAATGCAATCCTAAGTTGTATTAACAGAGAGATACAGTCAAGATCAAGGGAAGTATTAATACCACTCTATAAAGCCTTAGTAAGACCATACCTAGAGTACTGCATCCAGTTTTGTTCACCACATTATAAAAAAGATGCTGAGACTCTAGAAAAAGTACAGAGAAGAGGAACCAGGATGATTAGAGGACTGGAGGCTAAAACATACAACAAATGGTTGCAGGAACTGGGCTTGGCTAGTCTAGTAAAGTGAAGGACCAGGGGAGACATGATAGCAGTCTTCCAATATTTGAGGAGCTGGAGGAAGGGGTCAAGCTATTTTCTAAAGCACCTGTAGGCTAGACAAGGAATAATGGATGGAAACTGAACAAGGAGAGATTCAACCTGGAAATAAGGAGAAACTTTCTGACAGTGAGAACAATCAACCAATGGAACAGCTTGCCCTCGGAAGTTGTGGGAGTGCCATCATTTGAGACTTTCAAGAAGAGATTGGACTGCCATTTGTCAGAAATGGTGTAGGGTCTCCCGCTTGGGTGGGGTGTTGGACTAGATGACCTACAAAGTCCCTTCCAACTCTGATTATCTGTTGTCTGTTATCATCTCATCTCTCTTCTAGGCCTAGAAGTTCACCTTAGAAACTGAACATACGCCATCTGTAAGAGTCTTCATGTACAACAATAGTCTTTAGTCTTCTGGAGAGAAGATGGATTATCAAAGAGAGAGGCTGACATTCAGATTCAGAGTTTTCAAACAGACTGTCTGGTTTTCAGCTGGAGGTCTTCTTTTCCTTTAGGCACCAGGAAGTATTGTGATGAAGTATTACATAGAAATGACCTATTACAAAACCACATATCTGCCCCTGATCAGTTCTGTGAACTAAATCAGATGTTATAGCAATATTATACTTAACCTTAGGAGATAACTTAGCTTGTATAATTTCCTTTAGAAGGTCATAAAGAGCCTCTGGGAATTCAGCTAATCCAAGAGGGACCTCACAAAATACCCTGCATTCTCTTGATACAAAATCCATTTGAAAGTAGTCAGGCATCACATGGTGCTCAGGATAGATTGCTATATTATCATGCTAAAGTACTGTAAGTTGAGTTAGGCCATTGCATTTGACTTCTACTAGAAGAGAATATTTAATCGAACTAACACAAAAAGAAGCCCACAAACATCTATATAGCCACAAGAATGATTGTTCCATTTTCAGAGTCTTTACTGGTTATGTGTTGTGTTTCTGGATTAAACTCCATAGTTCCAAATATGCTATCTATGTAGACATCATATTAGATGGTAATTCTTCGCTCCAGATCTCTAACTTTACCCAAGAGTACAGAAGAACCTATAATATAGTGCACTGTATAAGGCTGCCCTTGAGAACAATCTGGGAATGCAGTTGGCTCAGAGGGAGTGTGTGATACCCTTTGTAGAGTAAAGTAGAGAAATAGTTGAGAATTCTGTCCATGGAGATTTTCAATCATCCAAATCATGGTTGTTCCAAAGATGCTATTCAAAAGGCAACTGAACTTTCAAGAAAGTCCAGTTGCCTTTTGAAAAGCACCTTAGGGAGTAGAGCAGGGGTGTCAAACTCAATTTCATTGAGGGTCACACTAGGATTGTGTTTGACTTTGTGTGGGGGGGGGGCAGAGGGTGTGGCCAGGTGGGTGAGGCCAGCTCAACGTCACTTGCGTTGAAGGTGTCTGTGGTGGCCCAAGAGCTCTGCCAAGTGAAAATGGGCACCCAAGTTCCGTTTTCAGCTGTGACAGCCACCTGCAACCTCCCCAAGCTCCATTTTCACTGGCAGAGACAACGTGGGCCGGTCCTTTGCTGTTTCCAGGGTGGCATAAATGGACCAGATTTAAGCACCCCACAGGCTGGATCCAACCCCCAGGCCTTGAGTTGACATCCCTGGAGTAAAGAATTCTCTTCTGTTTCCATATCTGGCAGGAATAGTTGTTGTTACATTTAAATGTTCTATAGATTTGTTCCCCAAATTAGGATAAAAATCTGATCCCAATTTTTTTTTTGCTTTGTCACAAGTTCACTAGGGATGATCAAAAGTACCCTCCTTGCAGTTGTCATCCTCATGAATTGCCTGAAACATTTTTGTGTAAGATAGACTCAAGACAGATATAATAGACACCACTAGAGAGCCAGTTTGGTCTAGTGGTTAAGGCACCAGGCTAAAAAGCAGGAGACCATGATTTCATGTTCCACCTTAGCCATGAAAGTCAGCTAGTGGATTAGGGCCAATTACTCTCTCTCAGCCCAGCCACCTCAAAGGGTTGTTGTGGGGAAAATAGGAGGAGGAAGATGTGTTGGATATTCACCGCCTTGACTTATTTGTAGAAATTATAAAGACAGGATGCAAATAAATAAATAAAAAATAGACATTTGCTGCTCTAGTTCTTACCATCATCTATATCTAAACGGTGATTATATTCTATAATCTGAACTCTGATTATAGGGTCTCCTGCTTGAAGAGAAGGTTGAACTAGAAGACCTCAAGGTCCTTTCCAATTCTGATGTTCTATATTCTATGTGATCCAGTGAGATGATTTGGGACTTTGATTTCAAATGTTTTAGAGGCAAATGTGTCACTTATGATGAGATACATTTTAGGAAGTGCTCTCATTCTTGCCTTGCTACTTAGTAGTGTCCCAGTGTCCTCTGTAAAAAAAATTGTCCTGATGGCATTTTAGGAAGTGCTCTCATTCTTGCCTTGCTACTTAGTAGTGTCCCAGTGTCCTCTGTAAAAATTTGTCCTGATGGCATCATTGCCTCCCGTCTCTATGTTTGTCCCATGTTTATTCTATTCTATTCTATTCTATTCTATTCTATTCTATTCTATTCTATTCTATTCTATTCTATTCTATTCTAATTCTATTCTATTCTATTCTATTCCATTCCATTCCATTCCATTCCATTCCACTCCACTCCATTCCATTCTATTCTATTCTATTCTATTCTATTCCATTCCATTCCATTCCATTCCATTCCATTCCATTCTCTGTTCTGTTCTGTTCTGTTCTGTTCCATTCCATTCTCTATTCTATTCTATTCTATTCTATTCTATTCTATTCTATTCTATTCTATTCTATTCCATTCCATTCCATTCTCTGTTCCATTCCATTCCATTCTCTATTCTATTCTATTCTATTCTATTCTATTCTATTCTATTCTATTCTATTCTATTTCTATTTCTAATTCTATTCTGTTCTATTCTTCTATTTCTATTTCTATTCTAATTCTAATTCTAATTCTATTCTATTCTTCTATTTTATTTTGTTTTGTTTTGTTTTGTTTTGTTTTGTTCTGTTCTATTCTATTCTATTCTATTCTATTCTATTCTATTCTATTCTATTCTATTCTATTCTATTCTATTCTTCTATTCTGTTTCTATTATATTCTATTATGTCCCCCCTCCCAAAAAACAAAAATGCTTAGAAGGAAATTAAGCAATACTTGGGATTATTAGGAGGTAAACCTGTAACACAGAGTTTCTCAACCTTGGCAACTTTTAAGATGTGTGGACTTTAACACCCAGAAATCCCCAGTCAACATTGCTGGCTAGAGACTTCTGGAAGTTGAAGTTTGCATGTGTTAAAGTTGTCAACATTGAGAAACACTGAAATAGAAGGATGGGAAAGTCAGCATTAGACATCATGTATGTTGTGACATCATATAGATCAGAGGTGTCAAACTTGATTTCATTGAGGGCCACATCAGGATCGTGTTTGATCTTGCAGGGCCATGGTGGGTGTGGCCAGCTTGATGTCACTCATGTCAGGGGCACCTGTGGTGACCTGAATTCTGTGCCAGTGAGAACAGGCTCCCAAGCTCTGTTTTTGGCTGTGATGACATCCTGTAACCCTCTGCCAGTGAAAACGGAGCTCAGGAGAACCGCCCGTGGCCTTCTCTAGCTTCATTTTTGTTGGTGGAGGCACCGTGGGCTGGTCCTTCATTGTATATAGGTCGGTCCCGCGGGCCAGACCTAAGTATCCTGTGGGCCAGATCTGGCCCCTGGACCTTGAGTTTGACTCCCCTGATATAGAGGAAGTTGCAGATTGCCTAACATTTGCATAATGACAATCCTATGCCTGCAAGTCATTCTCTTGACAGTGTTTCTCAACCTTGAGCAAATTTTGAGATGAGTGAACTTCAACTCCCGGAATGCCTCAGGCAGCATACTGGCTGGTGAATTCTGGGAGTTGAAATGCACACAACTTAAAGTCAGCAATGTTGAGAAATATTGGTAGTTAAAAATCAATGCACAATGCAAATCAATCTTATGATCAAAAACTCCTTTTCTTGAGCTCAGTGTGACTTTATGTTTCAGTCATGTGATTCAGGTTTAGGCTGCCTATGTAATGCCATTTGAGATGGTTTAGCCAGAATCAGTCCAAGATCAGTGGATCAAAGTCTTGAAAAATTGGCAGGATCAGATCACTAAATCCCCTGTACTCTTGAATTTCCTTCCGAGGGTCTTTGAAGCAGAGTACAGAAAGTTTGTGATTCAAATAATGCCTCATTAAATTCAATGTGTACGCTGTTTGTATTAATGACACATGTGTTTGTCATTCCTAATAGGGAGCCGAAACAGGTGGATGCAATGTTATATTACTCCCTAGGAGCCCTCATAAAACCAGAATTGAACATAGCAACCAAGTCCTCCAAGACTTCACAGCCAGTGACTAGGATCTCATGAAAATGGGCACATCAAATTCCTCAGAACATCAACATGAACAGAAATACGCCTTGAAACATTTTGTGAGTTTTCTCTATGTTTACTCAGTCTTATTAATTTTTATGTAGGAATCTGCCTTTATTTCCAGCTCCCTGCAGGATGGGGTGAGATGTTTGGAATTCTTCTCCACTCCACAGATGCAATTTTGCATAGCATCCTCTGCAATTGGTTTAATTATGCATCAGGCCCTCTCTTTAAGAGGATGAATGTTCATTAAGAAGCTAGGAAAGTGTCATATAGGCATGTATATCATTTGATATCTGATCACCGAGGCTTCTCATTTGATGAACCGAATTTGTCAACTGTACTACAGAACAGTTTATCTTTTCAAGGGGACAGGAAAGCTGTAGCTGTGTTGTTTGATCTGTGCTGGGTGTTTCACTGCATACTTATTTTGATTTACAGCATAATCTTATACACCTGGTGGACTCATTCGAACCTGAGAGTATGTCTCTGAATGGAAACCAAGAAATTTCCAAAGGCCCTGATCATTTGAGTTGATACTCCTTTCTTCGAAAGTAAATGGACCCATAACAGAAGAATATGAATATATTCTTTCAAAGTCAGTGACAACACCCATAATTTTTTTCCTAAATTATATGCAAAAACTCACTTTTAAATAGGCTAATCAGAAGCAAAGATAGGCTAAGTGGGACCTATTAATAGAGCATTTCTAGTGAAAAATATTCTATGATTACTGCTGAAACTGCAACTGCATTTGAATCAATTGGTTTGATTGGGTTTTTTTGATCACATCAAAAATGATAAAAATATTACAAGGAGGGAAAAAAATATTCAGAATATATTGCTCCTGGAATCAACCTCAATCAACCTCAATACAGGTAGTCCTTGACTTAAAACAGTTCATTTAGGGACCATTCAAAATTACAACAGTACTGAGAACAGTGACTTATGACCATTTTTCACATTTATGACCATTGCAGCATTCCCATGGTCACATGTGCCAGCTTTGGAAGCCATATTGAAACCAGACACTTCCACACTGCCACATTCTTGATCCTGGGAAAATGAGAGGAGGGAATTTTTTGGAGTATATGTGGTTAGACATAATAGCATTCTTCTTCTAAGTCAAGGTCATGTTATTTCTGCACCTGGTTGAGAGGACGCCTCAAGTTGGGAAGGATGGTGATTGGGGGCATGTGATGTTATGATGGGTGCAGGGGGTGGATTTCTAGTTTTTACTTATTGCAAGGAACCCTGGAACTTTCAGATCCGGGATTCCCCAGATGTGCCAGTTTATTATCCAAATAAAACAGAACTTTTGAGAAGATGTCTGTCTCGGAGTTATTGTTTGGAGTGGAGGTTTTCTGGAACACTGACAACATAATTTACATTCGAATGCTTGACAAGTGGTTCACGTTTATGACAGTTGTGATCCCTTCTGCGACTTCTGACAAACAAAGTCAATGGGGAAAGTAGATTCACTGAATAACCGTATTAGTAATTTAAGAACTGCAGTGATTCGTTTAACAAAGGTGGTGAGAAAAGTTGTAAAATGGGGCAAAATTCACTTAATAAGTGTCTCACTTAACAACATAAATTTTGGGCTCAGTTGTGCTCTTATGTTGAGGACTATCTGTAGTCTTTCCTCTTCTGGGTGGTCTTTGATATGAAGGATATAGTTTTCTTTACAATATGCAGATATGTCCTCTGCAAAATCTATAACAACTTTTGGAAAATGAACTTAAACTTAAAACAAGGTATCATGTGAAATCCAACTATATTGGTACAATGTCTTTAACAGAAGAAACACCACATATTCACAATCCATTGTAAATGAGTCTCCATGAAACCTCCCACATCTCAAATGGTTCAAAACATATTCTATAGAAAGCTCTTCAAAGGTGCCGAGACATGGAAATTGTTGAGAACTTTTATACCTGAAAAAAATGACTTATGCTGTGTCAGACACTTCATGGACATAACATGTTTAATGATGAGATGTCATGTTGAGTAGCAACCTCCAGAAGGATTGTGTCAGTAAAGATTCACAGTCATACAGGTTGAGGTTGAGTCTGTTGTGGTTCTTTGGCAGCCAGTGCAGACAGAGGAGGTATCGGACTGTGAGGACGAAAGGGAACCAGTCAGGGAGTCTGGCAAGGACCTGGACAAGGATCCTACATCCAATGCAGGGATGGGGCCAGGACCATCTGAGAGTGGGGTGTTGCATTTGGAGTCTGGCAGCAGCAAAGCAGAGGACCCAGGGGAGCCTGTTCCCAGAGCGTATGTACACAGAGCTGCTAGAAGGCGAGAGCAGATGAAGCAGAAGGGGCAACTTGGGAATAAGGCTGAGAGGTGATTGCCTCTTCCATCAGGGATAAAAGTCAGTCCTCAATGACGAAGAGCTTTGCAGGAAGCAAAGCAGTTCAGTAATTCTCCAAGTCCTTCGTGAAGTTCTGTCCTCTGATCTTTTTTTCCTAGGTTTTTGGGTTGGTTGGTATTAGCCTTAATTGGACTTCTGTTTCTGGGCAAGCATTTGACAGCACTGAAAAGCATGCTCTTATCTGGAGGAACTGTGTATAATTAGTTTTGGCTGGGAATTCAAGTAATTCCCAGCGTCGCATTAAAATAGCTTTCACTTTTAAAATCAGTTCGTGTTTTATCAAGTTTGACAAAGCCTGGGTCAGAACAGAGTCATGGCAACTGAACCTATTTGTTAGTTTGAGGTGTTTCGCTGCTCATCCAGGCAGCTTTATCAGACAGAGCAAGTTAGTTCGGCACAGATTCGGTGGAAGATACCCACTCTTCCTGCACCAAAATCAGGGTTGCTTCCCCAAGTTTGTTAATCTCAGATTAACAAGACAATAAGTCCAGTTGCCATGACTCAACCTACATGTAACTTTGTTAACAGAATCTTGTAAGAAAGTATAAATCTCCTGCTGTCTCTTTTTATCGTCTGATATGTAAGGGTAGATCCTTTCTAAGTTTCTTCTTTTACCTGTTATTCAGTGGTGGGCTACTCAAGATTTTATCTGATCAATCCCTTCGTGGCTTCTCTTTCCAATTCCTTTCCCATGCTTATTCTCACATTTAACAGAACAACAGAGTAGATCTCGGACGTCTTCTAGTCCAATCCCTGACCAAGCAGGAAACCCTACACCACTTCAGACAAATGGTTCTCCAGTCTCTTCTTAAAAACTTCCAGTGTTGGAGGATTCACAACTTCTGGAGGCAAGTTGTTTCACTGATTAATTGTTCTAACAATTGCATTAAGTAATATAACATAGCTACAGCTTTCCTGAAATGTAATTTCATTATAGTAACTGCCAATTATTTGTCCTTAGGAAGACATTACACAACCATTTGTCTGACATGGTATAGAGTCTCCTGCTTGAGCAAGCAGTTAGACTAGAGGACCTTTAGGGTCTCTTCCAACTCTGTTATTGTGTTGTGGCCCCTGCTCTGTGGAATGATCTCTCCCCTGAGATTCAGCTAACTTGGATCCTGTTAGTTTTCAGGAAGACTTTGAAAACTTGGCTGATCCTTGAATATTAAGTTCAAAATTCCAGCTAAGTTTATCTTGGGGAGTGGAATAAATGCCAACACTTCCTAATCATGTATTTTATTATTCTTGTTGATTTTCCCCCCACTCGTTTCATGGAGACATTATAATTTTATTTTTATCCTTCTACACCACCTGGAGTTACCTTTTGGTGGATTGGACGGCCATGTCAATCAATCAATAAAGCAAGCAAGAAGGCGGAAATATTCACACAAGAGCAGCAAGTATGACTGTGATCCTCCTGTCTCCATATATGTTTCCTGAGCATCTAGAAAGACTTATATTCTGACCCAAATGCCAATGCAGAAAGACCACGGAGAAGAGACCTTAAAATAAGAAGGTTTTCTTTTCGCCACTGAGTCCGTGAATATAATGCCTTCTGAAATTCTGAATATGTTTGCTGAAGGGGCTGCAATAAACCCAAATGTCAAGCTCTGGAAAAGAAATGATATCTTGAAATTGGCCTGAATTAATCTACTAATCAACCTGCAAACTATCCCCAGAAGACAGGAAGATGGCATAAAGACAGAAGTCTAGGTGCTGGAGAAGAATTCAGGTTACTGTTCCACGTGCGATACCAGCAAAGCTGTGCTGAAATGACTGGAATCAATTTATAACAGAGAGTTACTGACCTTTTAAAAAGGTTGCCAGCCCATTTATATATCTCCTGTGTTGCTCGCCTCCTTTATTCATGCTTAGCATATGCTGTCACTCTTGCAACATTACCTTTCTGTTCCTTGTTAACTTTCTTTCGAATATGTTCAGTGCATAGGCCTGTTGAACTACCTTTGAGGCACTGTCAACTGAAAAGAAAAGGAGAGAGAGAGAGAGATAGGGAGAGGGAGAGGGGAGAGGAAGAGGGAAAGGGAGAGGGGGAGAGAGAGTGGGAGAGAGAGAGAAAGAGAGAGAGAGAGGAGTAAATATGTAGGGGAACATCATTGCTCTAATTTGAAGAATATTTGGAATGCTGGTTGAAAGGGGGGAAATTTACATATTTAACCAGAGAAAATATACCCTAGGAGAAGAACAGGCAGAGCTGGGGAGGTCGGAGTTAAATGTATCATCAGCTTAAAGTTGTTGCATTCCCATAAGCAGGAGTATGGTGGCTCACATGGTTAACATGCTGGAACGGAGGTTAGCAAGTCCGTGTTCAAGACACAAGTGCTACTATGAGGCAGAGTGAGCTCCTGTCCTTCACTCCAGCTCCTGCCATGGAAATTAAAGGTGCTGTCAACTGGGCATTCCCCTGGGCAATCATTATGACACCAGCTAATCCTTTCAACTCAGAAATGCCTCAGTGTTCTGACACAAGTGCAGTGCAATTCCTACAAGCACTTCAAGCCCAACCTCTTCTGAATTCAGTTTAACTTTAGATGAACTGATTTTTTTTGTATAGGCTTCAATAAATCTTCTTTGTTGCAATCTTACAAATGGTCCTGATTCTTTGCAAGCTGACATTTATCTGGTCAGCTAAAGTTCAACACTACATTGGTGCCAGATAAGGGTCAATGGAGTTCAGGAGGGGTTAGACTTGGTCATTGTGTTGCTTGTGAGAATGACCCTAAGCTAATGACACACTTAATTCTGCCCTCCTCCCAGCTCTGTCTACTTTTCTCCTACAGATACCCAGATATTGGACACAAAATTAAATAGATTTTTACATAAAACTGTAGCTTTCATGTACAAAACAAGCTAAGTTTCTAATCCTTAAGAGTTGTGAAGGCTGATTGAAATTAGACTCTTCTCAAGAACACATGGAGGAATGTTTAAGTGCAAAGGGGATTCCCATTCAGATCACTTCTGGAATTAGGCTTGTCAATTTTCATTTGCAAAACTCCCTCCAAAGTGATGAAATAATTAGACTTGAAAATATCGAGAATGTGGAAGTATCACATGAAAAACAAATAGAGTGATTGTTAAGTAATGTGTTTCTCTTCATAGAAACTGGTATGCATTGTGCAAAAGCAGCAGATAGCAATAACAATAGCACTTAGATTTATATACTGCTTTACAGTGCTTTACAGCCCTCTCTAAGTGGTTTACAGAATCAGCATATTACCCCAACAATCTGGCTCCTCATTTTACTGACCTTGGAAGGATGAAAGGCTGAGTCAACTTTGAGCCAGTGAGAACTGGACTACCGAACTGCTGGCAGCCAGCAGTCAGCAGAAATAGCCTGCAGCACTGCATTCTAACCACTGCACCACCACATTACAGCATAATCTGCAGGTTGCAGAAGCATTATTACAGTTTTAGGAATTTGCTGGATGCACAAGGTGGGCCTGGAATGAAAGACAATGCTGAGAATTGTATACAGCTTGTCTTAATACACAATTGAGGTTAATTTGATGCAACCAAAGAACAAGTATATGCACACTGTAGAATGGATAAAAAGAAAGAAGGAGGGAGACCCTGAGTCCTAGTCCTGTCTTATGCATAAAGCCAGACCTTGAACCAATTCTTTTCTCTTCCTAGATGAAGAGAAGGCAAAGACAAAATTTTGCCAAAAAAACTGTAGAAACTTCTCAAGGTAGTCCCTAAGAGTCAAGTGAAGTTCTTTTATGCACACAAGCATACAAGACATTATAACAGTATCAATAGTGTTATGTTCTGCGCACGGGCGCAAGGATTGGAGACGAGATGATGAACAGTGAACTTCAACTCTTTATTTAACATTGTGGAACAGAGCAAAAACTACGGCAGCAATAGCCCTTTTTATAGGCAAGCTGCTGATCAAATAACCAATAAAAAACGGGAAGCGTTAGTTCCCTTAACCAATGAGAGAGGCCCGCTAATAGCCAATCAGATTCTCCTGAATGGACCAATCAGAAGTCGCTATTATCGGCCAATCAGAAGTGCAGGGTCAGAACCCTGCACTTTTCTAAAGGCTGTAATAATCTTTATTAAGCACTTTTATTAATTCATTTTTATTAATTCACAGCAAATAGCACTAGCAGTTCAACATATATACCACTTCATAGTGCTTTACAGCCCTCTCTAAGTGGTTTACAGAGTGAGCCTTTTGCCTCCACCAACAATCTGGGTCATTTTATTGACCTCAGAAGGATGGAAAGCTGAGTCAACCTTGAGACGGTTAGCATCGAACTCCTGACAGTGGGCAGAGTTAGCCTGCAATACTGCATTCTAACCACTGAACCATCACAGCTCAAGCTACCTACTCTACAATATCTACTTCAGGGGAAAACATACTATTACTAGATTTTTATTCTACCTTTATATATCATAGTAGCAGTGAAAATATGGTAAAGGACATCCACAATGAACTGAGAGCCGAAGGGACTTTTCTATGATCAAAGACTAAAGCCATGAATAATGGATCTCCCACCTTGGCAAGTGGGTGGCCAAGATGATCTTTGATGTCACTTCAAAATCAACACTCTTAAGTTTTAGTGCTTTTACATTTAGAAAAAAAAAAAAAAAAGATGAACTAATGATATACTTCCCTGCTACCTGGAAATTAGGCTCCACTGCACATAATCACCATCATTCCTGATTAAATCTGGCTCCTCGGGAGGCATGGAGTGCCAATGAATGGGCAAACAAAGAAAAGGACTCATCAAATTATAACTATAAAGCAAACTCCTGCAGTAATTAAAATAAATATTTTAATTCCTACTAAATCACCAGATTCCACACTAGCTTAGCTTTTTTTACACAGGGCGAGGGTAAGAATACCAAATATCAAGGGCTTTCAAGTAACTTCAAGGAATTAAAAAAAGAACTGTGAAAATCCACATTTTCTTCAAGGCTTTTGATTCTCCTGTCTATATTTCCTTTGTAAAAAACTAAAAGGAAAATGTGTATTTACTTCTGAACTAAACTAAGACTTTACCAAATTCTTTTTCAAAATACAGGTCAATCTTGAGTTATGACAGTTCACTTAGCGACTATTCAAAGTTATGACAGACTTCATGCTTACAATCAGATATTGAAGTTCTGATGGCCACATGCCCTTCGTCACATGACTGCATTTTGGCTTTTCAACAACTGGCTTGCATTTACAGCCATTTGCAGTGTCTCACAGTCATGTGACTGTGTTTTATGATCAGTGGTGGGATTCAATTTTTTTTACCATGGGTTCTGTGGGTGTGGCTTGGTGGGCGTGGCAGGGGAAGGATACTGTAAAATCCCATTTCCTACCCACCCCAGTAACCTGCTTTCCAGCTCCGTTCTCCTGTGCAGGGCAACCAAAGAAAACCCAGCCGATCAGCTGGAACTCAGGAGGCAGGGAATAATAGATGGGGGCGGGGCCAGTCAGAGGAGGGATTTGCTGGTTCTCTAAACTACTCAAAATGTCCGCTACCGGTTCTCTAGAACTGGTCAGAACCTGCTGAATACCACCTCTGCTTATGATACTTTGCTTAAAACTGGCCTTCACTTCCAGTTGTAGATGACTAAGCTGGGAGAGGGGTCAAGCATCATCAGTTTGGAATTCTTTTGTGTCCACAAAAGATTTAAATCCAGCCCTTCTTGAATTCCATTGACTCTTATCTACCTTAACCGTTTACCCTGACCATTAGTAGTTCTTAATCTTGTTTAGAGATAGAATAGAATACAATCGTACTGCTTTGAATAATCCTGGTTTCTGATTTCTTGCACCTGACACGGTTTTTCAGCAAAACTGGCCAATATCAAACCATTGGTTACTTAATGATCATGGTAATTGCTTAATGAGTACAAAAAAGGGCATAAAATCAGGCATATGGATGGACCCACTTTATGACCATCTCAATTTATAACCTGGATGGACAGAGTTCAGAGACCTGGCATTGTGCATGAGATTGAGGGGGGGGGGGGGGGAGAGTTTTCTCTGCCTTTCGTAATCCCACAACTTGGACTCACTCAATGAAAGGGACCTAAAGAAGTTACATGATGGGTAAGAGATTGTTCTCACACATGAAAGAGCAGAGTCAGAAATCACCAGACTTTCCCATTTCTTGTCTGGATTGGTCACAGACAGAAATAGACATTTCATCTTGGAAAGGAAATTATTGCAAAACAGAAGTATTTTCTGATGTCGGGGGAGAAAGGAGTTGAAAACTAAGTGTTTGCGTATGATGGCAATTAAAATCTAAAAAGATGCTTTTCCCAGCTGTTGCTTTTGAACTTGTCCCATGTCAGTGGCAAGGAGCCAGCATTCAATTAAGATTTTACATTTTCAGAAACAGCATGTGATGGGTTGCATTATGTCACTAATTCCCCTTAAATTAATATTTAAAGGAAAAAATGTATTGAAGCAATAACAGGTGTGTTGGAACATGACCGGTTAAACTTGGCTGCCATGGAAAATAGAGTTACCTTATTTCTTTGGAACTCAAAAGTAAAATAAAACAACCAAGGAACAAAATCAAAAACCAAAGTACCATGAGTTCTAGTTCTGACTTAGACCCAAAGCCAGGTTGGTGACTTTGGGACAGTCTTCCTCTCTTTCAGCCTTAGGAAGAAGAAGGAAAGAATAAACTACTTCCCAAAATCTTGCCAAGAAAACTTCTTGATCTTCTCCAGAGATTTGCCAAGAATCAAGACTAACTCAAAAGGCATGGACATATATTATTTAAAATATATATATTTATATATATATATTTCATCAGGGCAAATAACTATAAACTGATATTTAAGATCCAGAGTCAGGAATTTTTACTACTTAATGTAATTTAAGATTTAACTATCAAAGTCAAATTAAGTTCCAGGTTTTTTTCCCTATTGCATGAATAAATTCTCCAGATCAAGTTTGGGTAAGAAAGAGCACACCAATAAAGTGATCATCTAACAATCAAAGTTATTGCCACAGCCCTTGGCATTCTCTGAGAAATTTCTCCTATGTTCATTGATATAGTCATGCAAATTCTTATCCTGTGTTTACAGGCAGAACTCGAGTAAGCAACAGTTCATTTAATGACTGTTCAAAGTTGCAACAGGACTGAAAAAAGTGACTTATGAGCTTTTTTTTTTTCACATTTATGACCATTGAAGCATCTCCATGGTCACATGATTAAAATTCAGACAATTGGCATCTGATTCATATTTATGACGATTTGTGATCTTCAGGCAAGCAAAGTCAATGGGGAAACCAGATTCACTAAACAACCATGTTACTAAATTAACAACTGCGGTGATTCAGTTAACAACTGTGGCAAGAAAGGTTGTAAAATAGGGCAAAATTCACTTAGCAACTGTCTCGCTTAGCAACAGAAATTTTGGCTCAATTTTTTTTTATAACAAACTTTATTAATTTTTTTTAACACACACAAACAAAACATAAACAAACATTACACAAAACATAAATACATAAAACTTCTTTTTGGAAGGCGGCTTACCCCGAGTTAACTCTTTTTATACAGACATCAATCAAAATTTATACTCACTTAATATACTATCTCATATCTTATTTAACATTCTCTATTTTCCATATATTTTCTCTCTCCTACTCATTCTTTTAATTCTATTTTATTTATTCCATCTCAATTAAATAATTATATTTGCATCTTTGGTCTGTTTTCTTTCAATCACCTACTTATCCTTTTTATCTAATACAATATTTCTCCTGTAAACCCAGATTGAAGTATGACAACTTTTTATCTTCCCCCTAAATAACACTTAAAATAATACATATTTTCCGTGCTGATTCTGCTCCGTACATTCAAAGTATTACATTTCAAAATAGTAAAGCAAACAAATAATATTGAGTTTAATAAATAATAATAAAACTAAAAACAAGTAAAAAAGAAATATTAAATTTATAATATAGTAAAAGCAATGTTTCATAAGAAATTAAATTCTATTATTAATTCTTAAACAATAAAAATACTATTTCATACTATTATGAAATTAAGAAATTAAACTCTATAATTAAATCATGACTTCGCTTTAATACATTTTTAAATCATATAATATTCTAATTTTCTAACTCAACTTCAAATACTAATGTCTACAATGCATTTTTATGTACTTTTGCAGGATCATTTTTTTAAAAAAGATTATCTCACCCCTTATCTCTGAAAAGAAAACATTTTTTTGCATCTTGTTTAAAGCCTTTATGACTTCTCTTTCCTTTCCCCCTTTCTTTCTTCTCTATTCTAACTTTTTGACCCCCCCACCTCTCCAATTTTACTCTCTTAATCTTCCCTCTCTGTTGTATTTCTCTTTTCTGTTGCTTTCTGACATCATATCGCTTTTTCATCTCCTTTTTCTTTTTCTTGGTTGCTTTTTTAAGTTCTAAGTTCATCTTTTCTTTGCCCCCCTTCCGCTTTTCTTCCTCCACTAAGTGTGTTTGTCCATTAAAGATGGCTTCTTCTCCTTCATCCCAGCCTTCCTGTAGTATTTCTTGGTAGGTAGAAATCACCATTTCCAAAAAGCGAAAGATAGATCCAAACGAGCCCTTATCTTTGTTTTTCAGTTTTTGAAATTCCATTTGTAGTCTTTCAAAAGATAATGCCATTTTTTCTTTCTTTCTTTTTTAACGCAACCCTAATGTCTTTAGTCCCTTTTTTAAAAAAACAAAATTTCACAAAGATCTCAAAGTCACAAAGCAAACCAAATCAATTTTAAGTTGTTGTTTTTTAAATCCAATTTCCAGAAATCCTTTATCCCTTGGCTTTAAATTTCAAATTGAGTTACCTTCCGTGCCCAAGTAGATTTTCCAGATCTCCGTCTGCTATTTATATGGGGAGGGAGAGTTAAGGAAAAAAAATTTTTCCCCTGAACAGCTTTAACCACAGCTTTCCAGTCTTCTTTGGGAAACAATGTATCCTCAGGCAATTCAAACAGTTCAGTTTCCAGGGTAATTAAGAGTTGTTATTGTCTTGGCTCAGCCAAATTTTCACTTCCTCCTGCAACCTCCAGCACAAATCTTACCTGGCTGCAGGCTTCTTTGTGACGGCCATCACTGACCGCCGCTCCACCACCTTGGGAAAAAGGGGTTTTTCCAGCTGGGGAGGAGGTCTGCGACACCCCCAAACCCCTGTCTGGATCCCCTCTCTCTTCGGCTGCCTCTACAGGGCAGCCATATCCCCCAGACCCATTTGGATCGGGGGCACCTTGGCAGCAAGCACAGCAGGAATTGCAGACAAGCAAATTCCTGCTGCTGCCGAAGCCATGCAAAACCGGAAGTCCAGAAATTTTGGCTCAATTTGAGGACTGCTTGTACTTAAGCCAATACATAATAAGATCTTCATATCTCGTGTTAAGTGAATGTTTCTAGGCAAATTACATATGATTTTTTTAAAAAACTAAGGATCTTTTTAAAAGAAACATGTTGATTAAAAAATACTGACCTCCTCTGCAGTAAAGAAGTCTGAATTGCAACATCCCCATTTAATAGTTTTCTAATTTACGTTGGGATAAATCCTGTAAAAGGGAGCCTGATCACCAAGAGAAGTGTGCTGACAAACTGATGCCATTCTTCTCCTTATTTATCAAGTGCATATCCATCAAAAAATTAGGATCAATAGGATTTGGGCTGACTTTTATGACATCAAGAAGGCGTTACCTATAAGTCAATGAACACTTTACTTTTTTGGAGGCATTGCCTTAGGGAGGATAAATAGAATTTTAGTATTACATTCAGACTGGATTACTTCCCCTTTTTTAATGACCTTGTAATTCCTAAATTCAGGGTAGAGTTGGGAAGAGCATTTACTGGCCGGGTGCCTTCCCTGACACCATACAGAGTTCACAGCAGATTATTTTTTTTCTTTGCACTCTAAGAGAGAAACTTCTGCTGCTGCTACCTAGGATTGAACTTTTCTGAGTGGGGAGCAAATACCTTCACCACTAGGCCACCACCCAGCTCATGTTCAGACTAGACAGAAAAGTTGAAAAAAAAAACAGAGTAGAAGAGGAAAATAGGAAAACACATCAATACTGTTGGGCAGAAAATTATATGGATGAACAGATCCATGACATGCCCAAGAGTTAAGCATGATTCACAAATATTGGACTAATGCCTTCCTTCCTGCTTTCCTTCCTTCCTTCACCTTCCTTTCCTTTTTTTAAAATTTATTTCATTTTGTAGCCTGTCTTTATTAGTTTTTTACGAATAACTCAATGCCACGAGCAGATCCAACACACCTTCCTCCTCCTATTTTCCATGCAATTGCAGTCCTGTAAGGTGGGTTCAGCTCTCTCTCTATGCCCTCCGTCTCTTTCTCTCTCCCACAAACACACACACACACACACACGCACATGCACTAAATTAATACACTAGGTGCTTTGCAGCCACTGTGGTTTTTCCATTGATCTTGGTCAGCTTGTTTACACTGTTTTGGCAACTTACTGATGTACCTTTCCCTGGGGATACAGCAGGGGTTAATTGCTGTTAAACTCTCAGTGCCAAGAAATGGTTCACACTCCCTGCTACATTAAAGATGACACTAATAAGGAAAGAGTGCCCAGGATTGCTCCGTGTTGGAAAATTGGAGTTGTGGCGACAGAAAGTTGGAACCAAGTTGATGTAATAGGAAGGCCATAATGTAATTAGAACTGCTGAATGTGTGTCATACCGAGTGAAAATGATACATTAATGAATCAAAATAGGTGAAAGAGTATTGCTTTTTCAGAAGACAGAGGTGTTTTCAAGGTTAGATGGCCTTTAATTTAATAATCAGCAAAATGGATATTCCTCAAATTATATATATAAAAAATCGACTTGAAGGCTTTTGAGAACATTTCCTTCCCAGTACCAAATCAAGGAGTCAGGCAAGAGATGGGTGCTGCAGGGGCAGAAAAAGGGCAGAAAATTGTTAGATATATCTGCATTGAACTCAATGCGGGTTTATTTTATTGCATAAATAAGTTTTATTGCATGGACATAAAGTGGCTTCTTCCATGACATGTTATTTTATTTAGCTGTTTCCTCGCTAGCCCCCACTCCCATTACTACTCTGCCCTCAATTTGCTCAGAGAACAATCATATGTCATTAAAACATATTAGCAGAATAGCCCAGAGGAACAGAAAATGCAAATATAAATATAGCACGATAGAAGACCGGGATTCAGCTAATAAAAATAAACAGGCATGTGTCCACATCTAAAAATGCAAAAAGGGATTTGCACCATTTGCTGACTGGAGTGAATTATATATAAGTTGGCGATACAGAGAAGGGTGGATTCCCATGTTAAATGTTAAAGGGTTTTTCTTCATGGGTATGTTAAAAAAATGTCTTTCTCCACTGATGGGAATAAACTGGAGAAGTATGAAACTCTCCTCGAGTCTTTCCATAGCTCCTCCTTAGCACTTTTACTGTTTTACTCTTCTCCTATCCTCTTGTGTAGAGAAGAGCAACCAAGATGATAAGAGAGGCTAAATCAGTGGTGGTATTCTACTGGTTTGGCCCGGTTCTACCGAGCTGGTAGCAGCGATGAGCAGCGGAGACTGAACTAGTTCTCTCCATCACTCTGCTGTCAGGCCCACCCACCTGCTTGGCTTTATCCTCTGAATTTGAAGTGCAGCTGCTTTGTGTGGCCCAGAAGAGTGCCACATGGCAGCTGCTCAAGTGATCGGGATCATGCAGGCTTGCAGGAGGTGAGTTAGAATGCCTCTGCGCCTGTGCAAACACTTCTGTGCCTACGCAAAATGTGCATTGGTGCACGCACGCATGCAAAGTATGTGCAAGTGTCCAAAGCATGCCCACCAAGCCACGCCCACCGAACCGGTGGTAAAAATATTTGAATCCCACCACTGGGCAAAATCATATGATGAACGCTTGAGGGAACTAGACATGTTTAGCCTACCAAAGAGAAGGATTAGGGGAGACATGATAACTGTCTTTCAGTACTTAAGGGTCTATCACTAAGAAGAGAGAAGTGACCAGTGATGGGATTCAATTTTTTTTACTACTGGTTCTGTGGGCGTGGCTTGGTGGGAGTGACATGGCATGGTGGCCATGGCATGACTTGGTGGGAGTGGCAGGAAGGATACTGTAAAATCCCATTGCCTCCCCACCCCACTAACCTGCTTTCCAGCTCCATTCTCCTATGCAGGGCAACCAAAGAAGACCCAGCCAATCAGCTGGGACTTGGGAGGCAGAGATTAGGTGGGGGTGGGGCCAGTCAGAGGAGATATTTGCCGGTTCTCCGAACTACTCAAAATTTCCGCTGCCGGTTCTCCAGAACTGGTCAGGACCTGCTGAATACCCATCTCTGGAAGTGACCTATCATCCAAGGCACCAGAGGGCAGAAGAAGAAGTAATGGGTGGAAGATCATTAAAGAGAGATCCAACCTAGAAGTAAGGAGAAATTTCCTGACAGTGAGAGCAATTAATGGAATAGCTTGCCTCCTGGAGACGTGGATGCTCCATTACTGGAGGTTTTTAAAAATAGACCGGACAACCATTTGACTCAGATGGTATAAGGTCTCTTGCCTTGAGCAGGGAGTTGGAGTAGAAGACATCTGAAGTCCCTTTCAGCCCTATGATTTTATATTCTAATGCAAGCTGAATTTCATTTTCATTCCAATTTCCAAGGGAATTTAACCTCACCAGGAATAAAAAGAGGATTGTGCAGTGAGGTGGACAGACCCCAAGATAAAAAGTGGGGTGCAACAAATGAGAGTTGTGAGTATAAAGTTGGTTAAAATAGTAATGTTCTATGATGAATCTAATGAATGTTACCCTCATTTCAATCAAGGAAATACTTAAAATTCTACCCCACAAACTCCACCTTGAGCCCTTGAACATCCCTACAGTAAAGTTCATATGAAATGTCTACAGAGATTCTCAATCATCCAGGTCATGGTTGTCCCAAAGGTGCATTTTCAAGAGGCACCTGGACTTTCTGGTTTTTCTTTGAAAACATTTCACTGAAGAAGCTTCTTGGATGAGAAGTGAAATGTCTTCAAAGAAAAACCAGAAAGTCCAGTTCATAGTTTTCCATCAGTGCCTCATTTGATGCACTGATACACCATCAGTTTGACCTGGTGCAGTGGTGGATAACCTTTTTGGGTTCCTGTGCCAAAAATTGTTTGCGTGCTTACGCTCTCCGCTCATGTGCCAGCACCCAGAAGGCAATGCATGCCCCCCCATGCCCCCTACACATGCACACACCATACCAACCCATGCACCCCCCTGCCACCCCCTTATAGCACTGCACCTCACAGCTGATTTTCAGCCAGTTTGAGGCCTTTTTCGGCCTCCCAAAGGCTTGAGGAAGGCTTCTGCAGGCTTCTGCAAGCTTTGCAGGATGAAAACTAGCTCTGTTTTGTCACTTCCTGCTTTTCTGAAAATATCAGAAGTGATGAAACGGGGCTAGTTTTCAGCCTGCAAAGCTTGCAGAAGCCTGCAGAAGCCTTCCTCAAGCCTTTGGGAAGCCGAAAAAGGCCTCAAACCAGCTGAAAAATCAGCTGTGAAGTACGCACATGCGCAGTGAGGTAAATTTACCTACAGCTCACGTGCCGGCAACAAATGGCTCAACGTGCCACCTATGGCACACATGCCATAGGTTCTCCATCACAGGTCTAGTGGCTAAGACACTGGCCTAGAAACTGGGAGAGTATGAGTTCTAGTCCTGTTTTAAGCATGAGAGCCAGCTGAGTGATCTTCTACCATTCACTTTCTCTTAGTCCCACTCACTTTATAGTGTTATTATTGTTGGGAAAATAACAGGAGGAAGGAGTATTAGGTATGCTTGTTGCCTTAAGTTTTTTTAAAAAATAATAAAGGATAGAAATATTAATTAATGAATAGATAAAAATACACATACATGTATATATATATATAACCATACCATAACCATAACCATAGAGATATAAATATTGATAACTAAAATAAACGTTAGCATCTATCAGCAAACATGATGCAAAATCCAACTGCTATTCATCAAATGAACGATGAAAGTTACAAACTAGGAAATATATATTCTTTTCCAGTTTGTCTCCAGCTATACTTATTGCCTCACAGAATTCGTTCTGTTAAACTTCTGAAGACCTTGCAGTGAATAAGCTAAATGTGGGATCTCCAAACTTGGCAACTTTGGGGCTGGCTGAGTAATTCTGGCATTGAAGTCCACAATTCTTCAAGTTGCCAAGTTTGGAGACCTCTGACTGCTAAAACTTAATTGTCCCTATTTCCAAGTTGTTACTTGGTCATGCAAGTTGCAGACACTGCTAGCAACTCTTTTTACATGTTGTTATCCTTCTTAAAAAATCTCCATCTTCTCCATATAGTAGTCCAGAGGTACTATTCAGCAGGTTCTGACCAGTTCTGGAGAACTGGTAGCCAAATTTTTGAGTAGTTTGGAGAACTGGCAAATACCATCTCTGACTGGAGATTTTACAGTATCCTTCCCCTGCTACGCCCACCAAGCCACTCCCTCAGTAGTAAAAAAATTTGAATCCCATCACTGTGTAAAATGGTGTTGTAAATTGGTGCTTAAAATGAAGACACCATATACCCACTTCTTTAACCTTAAACTATCCACTGTTGACCTCACCCCATTCCTAAGAGATCTGTAAGGGGCGTGCATAAGTGCACAATTGTCCCCATTTATTCATACCTATTTCCTGTATTCTTACTCATGTTTATACTTATACCTATTATCTTGTAAGCAATTGACAAATCAAATCAAATAAATAAATAAATATCAGTAAGACTAAGTTTAAGAACGCCCTTTCCTCAACATAAGATTAGTAATACTGAATAGGTTTCTTTTTTTAAAAAAAAATATTGATTTGTCTTATTGTTGAGAATCTTCCTTCTTTTCTACTTTCCTCTCTTCCCTTTCTCCCCAGAGTTCTATCATGCCTTACTTCAGCAGGGCTTTAAACAGCACTTTGTTCTAAACGTTGAAATAAAAATGATTTACTATATTCAGTTATATAGAAAAGGTTAGAATAGAATAGAATAGAATAGAATAGAATAGAATAGAATAGAATAGAATAGAATACTTTATTGGCTAAATATGATTGGACACACAAGGAATTTGTCTTGGTGTAAATACTCTCAGTATACATAAAGAAAGGATACATTTGTTAAGAATAAAGAATCATAACGTACAACACAATGATAGACATAGGGTACAATCAGCAATCAAATCATATTAGGAAACAGTCAATATAAATCGTAAGGATACAAGTGACAAAGTTACAGTCCTACAATCACAAATGGGAGGGGATGGGTGATAAGGAATGATGAGAAGATTAACAGTAATAGTAGTACAGACTTTGTTGAACAGTGTTGAGGGAATTATTTGTTTAGCAGAGTGATGGCTTTTGGGGGAAAAAACTGTTCTTGTGTCTAGTTGTTCTGGTTTTCAGTGCTCTATAGTGTCGTTTTGAGGGAAGGAGTTGAAACAATTTATGTCTGGGATGTGAGGGGTCTGTAAATATTTTCAGAGCTCTCTTTTTGACTCGTGCAGTGTACAGGTCCTCGATGGAAGGCAGGTTGGTAGTAATTGTTTTTTTCTGCAGTCCTAATTATCCTTTGAAGTCTGTGTCAGTCCTGTTGGGTTGCAGAACCAAACCAGACAGTTATAGAGGTGCAGATGATAGACTATTGATATTGATAGACAATAGGAGAAAAGGACCAGCTCATTCCACATGATTATAAATTCATTATTCTGTAGTCAGAGGCACCTGCAGGGTTAGAGGGCTTCATCAAAATGATGAATACAACATCACAACAGAATATTCCTTTTATATGCCCATACAATATTACAATGTCTATAGAAATGACACAATACTGCTTTTGTTCTTTGCCAAATCTTGATTGATTCCTATGGCCATCTTTGTCTGTAGCCTTGCACTTATACCTCACTCTGTAAAATATCTCAGAGAATATAGGGATCAAACTAATTTCTTGATTTGTCCACCACACTTCTCAAGCTTTCAGATCACCCATTCTAAAGTTCTTAGTATAGGTCTTGTCTTCAGAATTACTCCTTCTAGATAGATCATATCTCTTAGGCAACTGAAAGAGTTGGTACTTGCATGCCACCAAGTTCTTAAAAGATGTTACCTTTAATATTGGATGTTCCACAGGACAGATATATCATTAAACTAGCTCTATACCCATGCTTCGCTACAAAATTATGTGATTGGGCTTAGTTTTGGGGGAGGAAAATAAGGAAAAAAACTGTGCCTCTGCTTACCAGTATCCATTAGTATTTATGGCTAGCATCCTGTCAGTGTATGAGAGAGTTGAGGGCTGTTTGCAAATAGAAGCAGTATTTGCTGTGTGAGCAAGAAGGAGACAGCAAGGAGCCTGGGCGTGGCTTAGCTCAACTGTTCTGTACTAAAGCTGGTTGCTGCTGTGAAACTAAAACTGAAACTGAAATTCCTCTCCTCTGCTTGTGTTTGCGTTTGAGACAGATTTCTTTTCAGGTGGGGAGGGGGAGTAGAACTCTTTTACATCAGAGAAAATTAATAACTTATGAAATACTCATGCTGTGATGGTCATTTTGAAAAATCCTTTCTTAGTCATCACCTAGAAACCAATAGGAACATACATGCCAAAATTCAAGTTTGTAGGCTTTATGGTTCTGGAGATTTTGTGATGATGCATGAGTGGTATTTCGCTTTTATATATAGATTCCAAAGCTGGCCCTATATTTAAGGGGAATGGAGCAACACCTTGGAGCAACTAACTTGCGTAGTAGAAGACTGGAACAATGGACTTCCCAGTTCAATGCAATTGCTTCATTGGATTGGTCCCTAGATCGGGCAACCAACCAATTATTATTTGGCTAATGGGCAGTGGTAGAGTTAGCACCAATGAAGAAAATAATGAAGCCCTTGCTTATCTCAATAGAAAACTCAAGGTGGAGCTGACTCTACAGAAATCCTTCTCTAGGCTTCATTCAAAGTTTCTGGATATCTTGAGCAAGTAATGAAAACACATTGGTGGGATGAAAATAAACACAAACACACATCCTTCACCCTCCACACATTGAACCGGAAACGGAAAACTGAGTGGTGGTGATATGGCAGCTATTCAAGGCAACTACCATATTTGATGCTGATAACATCTCCATCATTACTTCTGAAATGATTCCTTGTATTTTGTATTGAAATGGCTTCCTTGTATTGAAATGGCTTCCTTGTATTTTTCTTGCTTGATGTAAGAAGAGGCCTGCAAGGATTATACAATACAGGGGTTAAGAGGAGCAAGCCAAGTGTATTGCTTTCAACCATCTTGGTTTGTCTATTTATTTATTTATTTATTTATTTTGGGGGGGTGACTGCCTCTTCCCCCCAAACGCCCAAACTCATTTTTGTCACAATTTGCAGATTGGTCTTCTAGGGGGTCACATCATAGGAGGAAGAGGAGGAAGAGGAGGAAGAGCAGAAGCAGCTCACATGGGCACCTCTCTTTTGTGAAGTTTGTTCTCCACCAGAAACACGGATGGATTGATTTGGAAATTTATATTGCCGCCTATTCGCACATGGGCGACTCAAGGCGGCTTACGAGAATATAAAAAAAATATGTAATTATAATTTATATTGCCGCCTATTCGCACACGGCGACTCAAGGCGGTTTATGAGAATAACATCTCTATCATTACTTCTGAATAACATCTCTATCATTACTTCTGAATAACATCTCTATCATTACTTCTGAAATGTTATTAGTAAATACAAAATCTCTCTCTCTCTCTCTCTCCCCCCTCCTCTTTCTCATTTTGAGGCTACCCAATGTGGACACACTGGATAGCTTGCAAAATGTTATGCTTTCCTCACAGACCAAACTGCCAACGCTTTTATTATATTTGTTCTTCTCCAAATCCTGTTTCACTATTTAGTGTTTCAAAACTTCCTTATTTGTTCTATCAAAGGTAATACAACACGGGAATACAATATCTGTACGTTGATGAATGCATGGGCATGCATGTATACACTCACAAGTGTGTCCGTGTGTTCATCCACCTGGGTGGTTCTTTAATTTTATTCTGGGAATGGGATCTTGTGAATTATAGCCCTGCTTGAGGGATTTTTTTGGAAATATAATGAACTGTGTCATATAATTCACTATAAATTGCCAAGAAGTTATCACCTGTTATTGCTGATGACCAGGAAAATGGGTGGTTGAGAAAGTTTGGGGAAAAGGGGAAAAAGCTTAAATCAGCAAATTGAGCTTAATGTACCTGTAACTTTATTCCATTTTCTCTTGGTAGGCTTTAGAAAGATTATTTTCAATGCAATTTTTCTTAGTCAAAAAGTGTTTAATACTTTCTTCCTTTTCTTTTTTTGAGTTCCATAAAAAAATTTCTTCCCTTTTGCACAGAAACAGAAGTTATTTCAATAAATGGGAAAGGTTGCAGTGAGTTTTGGGAATTTCAGAAGGAGCTGATGTCCTCCAGGAGTATTTATTGGTTTATCTGTATCCTGCCTTTATTATGTTTTACAAATAAGTCAAGGTGATGAACATATCCAATACACCTTGCTCCTCCTATTTCCCCCACAAAAACAATCTTGTTAGGCAGGTTGAGCTGAGAGAGAGAGAGAGAGAGTGGCTGGCCCAAATCACCCACCTGGTTTTTCATGCCTAAGGCAGGATTAGATCTTATACTTTCCTGGTGAGTGGCCCAAAGTTACCCTTAGCTTTCGTGGCTAAGGCAAGTCTTGAATTCACAGTCTCCTTGCTTTCTAATCTGATGCCTTAACCTGATTCCCTCTTTGACAATTCCCAACCTATCCATTATGACCGATTTCTAAAATGAATTTTCCACCAGTGTTTACAATACGAAAGGTTTATGTTTCCATTCAACACAAACACACAAACACACACTTTAAAGATGGATTATGTCAGTCTTACCAAGTGCAGGTAGTCCTCGACTTACAACCACAATTGAGCCCCAAATTTTTGTTGCTAAGTGAGTTAAGTGAGTTTTGTCCCATTTGGTGATCTTTCTTGCTACATTTGTTCAGTGAATCACTGCAATTGTTAAGTGAGTAACATGGTTGTTAAGTGAATCAGGTTTCCCCAGTGACTTTGCATGTCAGAAGGTCACAAAAGGAGATCACATGACTCTGGGACACTGCAACCGACAAGACTTGCCTTAGCCACGAAAGCCAGCTGAGTCAGTTTCCAAGCCTCTGAATTTTGATCGCATGATCATGGGGATGCTGTAACAGTCGTAAGTGTGAAAAATGGTCATGTCACTTTTTTCAGTGCTGTTGTAACTTTGAATGGTCACTAAGTAAACTGTTGTAAGCTGAGGACTACCTGTAGATCAGGCAGGAAATAAAGCCATATGTTGTAAGCTATATTTTATTCATAAAGCTGTATTAACCAAATCTTGCAACTTTGGGAGTACAATTCTCCTGCTCAGGGGTGGCATTCAAATTTTTTAACAACTGGTTCTGTGGGTGTGGCTTAGGTGGTAGGCGTGGCTTGGTGGTCATGTGACTGGGTGGTCATGGCTTGGTGGTCATATTATTGGCTGGGTGTGGCCAACTCAATATCACTCACATTGAGGCACACATCTCCTCCCCTGGCCTCTCATGACTATGGGGATGCTGCAACAGTCGTAAGTGTGAAAAATGGTCATAAGTCACTTTTTTCAGGGCCATTGTAACTTTGAATGGCCACTCCACACAAGCAAAGTACCATCAAAAGAGGGGAAAAAACTCCAGAGATGTTCCAGAGACAGGAAGTCTAGTCCTGCCAAGAATGTAATAAGGGTTAAGGGAGAGGCAGTTTCTGTAAGCAACACCAGAATGTTTCCTTCCTGCCTTCCTTACAGGATTAGGCCAGTAATTTCTTCCAACAACCGGTTCTCTGAACTGCTTAGAATGTTAACAACGAGTTCTAGTGAATAGGTGCAAACTGGTAGAATCCCACTCCTGCTCCTGCTGTCTCCTTCACAATCTGAGGAACTGGACAGTGGTGGTATTCTACCGGTTTGCCCCGGTTCTGCAGAACGATGAGCGATGCAGCAATGAGCAGCAGAGAACGAACTGGTTCTCTCGGCTGTTCTGCTGTTGGGCCCACCCACCCACATGGGCTCCCATACCCACCTTTATCCTCTGAATTTTCATGGCACAGAAGAGTGCCGCGTGGCAACTGCTGAAGTGGCCAGGATTGTGCAGGCTTGCAGGAGGTGAGTTAGAATGCCTCTACGCTTGTGCAAACACCTCTGCACCTGCACAAAGTGCGTGTTTGGCATGTGCGTGCATGCAAAGTGTGTGCACACGCTCAAAGTGTGCCCACCAAGCCACACCCACTGAACCGGTGGTAAAAATATTTGAATCCCACCATTGGAACTGGATGTAGTCTACCATTAAGGAATCTATTTTATCCTTTTAAAATGTCCAACACTACATAAAAATGATCCCCAAATCATGGCTTCACCTATTATAGGAGGTGGCCTGGGAATCCAAAATGGATCCTGATTGCTGCTCAGGTCTCTTTTTAAATATAAAAGGTTTTTTTTTTTACTTACTGATTGATTTGATTTATATAACTGCTTAGTGCTGAATGCAGAAAGAGGATTAAAAACACATTAAAAAAGAGGTATGAAAATAATGAACAGCTCTATTGGGACTGCACAAAAGATTTAAAATACTGTAACATTCAAGTGGATTCGCAAATTGCCTGAGCTCAGGGCCTGCTAGATTATAAGTATTATAAAGAAATTATAAAAATTATAAGACCTAGAAAGATTGTAGTGCTGATTAATAGGCAAGCAGAAAATGGATTAATCTGAATGAAGAGCTTTTCCTGCTGAAGACCATACAATTCCCTTTGTAAAGGTGAACAGATGAAGTAATTGGTGACCATCTTGACTAGAGTGAGGCAAGCAAAGTAATGCAAGATGTTTACTTCACTTCACTATTAGAAACAAGGGAGCCATGTTGCTTTTTGAAGCATCTTCAGGTATTGGGAGCTTCTCTCAAGCCTTCATCAAACCTCTCAAAGATCTGCCCACTGATTAATAAATTATTAAACTGGGCTATTGTCGGATTTGGGTGGATATCCCTGAGGAGGTTTTGTCTTCTGACAAACCAGCACCTTCATAATTTGCAGTCCAACAGAGCTTTTACGTTACAGACGATATTCTTCTTCCCTCTACTCACCTGACTCGTAATTCCCTGACAATTTTTTTTTAATGTACATGGGCTACAAAACTAAGGATGAAATGTCTAGGAACAGTTCTAAAGCTTATTTGAAGATTAAATAAAGGCCAAATAACGTATATTTGGTAATTCAGTTTTGTTATGGATCCATTCTCTCATCCCTTATTATAGCAAGAGCAATAGATGATTTTGGCATACCATGTAGTGAAAGAATCTCTTTTACCTCTTTAAAAAGTTGAAACAATGTTGTTCTCCTGAGGAAGCTAAAATTAGAGATTTACTTCTCTGTGCTAGGCAATCAAAAACTGCATTATGTTGATGGGCTGCACAATTAGACAGATGTTTAGACTGGATTTGGCATTTTAATCTACCTATTGAGTCTTTCCCAAGGATCTGGGATAGGCTGATCTGTTAGGCCTACAGCTATGGCCTTGATTGCTCAGCCAACAGTCTTAAGTCCTATAGTTCATCTTCACTTGATGTCCAGGAACTCCAAAATCTAGCATGGTTCTTGTTGTCCTGGGCAACAACTGATCAAGTATGGATTTCTGTAAAAAAAAATATGTCTCACCATTTTGTTTATGGGAGAGACACTCTTTGTCTGGCTCTCCTGATGAGACATGTCCAGTATGGTTGAATCTCTGGCATAATGTCAGGTGAAAGCAACCAAAACCACTCATGAAGTGTCTCAAACAGGAGTTTTACTGCTAGTCAACTGTACAAGAATCTTGCTAGCCTGATGCCATTTCCTAGGGAACACTAAACTAAGATTTCAACGTTTCTGAGATAAATTAAGTCTTTGTCTTCTGCAGTGCGAAAATTCTAAACTGAGGCCCTCTTTAACATCTCTCTCCAGTCTAGTTGGAGATACATTAACACAAAGCTCTCATTTTTCCTCAGAATACACATCTCACAACTTTGTACTTCATTGGGGGTTGATATTAATGATATGGTTTGTCACACAGTCAACCAGATGTTGATAGGATTTGGCCTTTTATCCACCTATTGAGTCCATCAAGTGATTTCTAAGAAGCAAGAAGACCAAAAATCCATACTAACCAAAGTCCCATCAGTTTTAGTGAGATTTAACCTTTCAGGTTCTCCATGAATTCTAGAAACATCTTGTTTAATAAAAATAATAAAATAAGACTAAAAATATATTAAAAAATACACTAATTTCATCACATTATGATGCAGTTCACTGAGTATTTAGATGAGTCTAAAGAGAGACGCATATAGCAACAGTCAGGAAATCGTTAAAAAAGCTTTTTTCAAGAAAACATTTCTTTGGTTTACATATTCTAAACAGACTGCAACGTTTGCAGAATGAATTAAGGAAGGACAGAATGATGAACAATATGTCACTCCATTGCAATGCCAACCCCACCTCTTTTATGTGTGTCACATACATTTTCCAAAAGAGCAGAGCTTGCAATACAACAAAGTGGAAATTGTAGCATAATGATATGACATTTCCTTGGTTGTTTTTGGCAAAACGCAAAAGTTCTATGGATGCCTATGCCAGCAAGGGCACTTCAAATCCAGCTATCTACATAGCTTTATTTAGTGGAAATCTCCATGGTTCCTATCACACCAATACATATTAAGAACCTGAGAAAAACCTGGTGCTCAAATTGTTTTCATCAGAGAAGGACTAGGGATGATATGATAGCAGTGTTCCAATATTTGAGAGGCTGCCACAAAGAAGAGGAGGTCAATTATTTTCCAAAGCACCAGAAGGCAAGGCAAGAAAGAATGGATAGAAACTAATCAAGGAGAGAAGCAACCTAGAACTAAAGAGAAATTTCCTAACAATGAGAACAATTAACCAGTGGAATGACTTGTCTTCAGAAGTTGTGGGGGTTCCATCACTGGAGGCTTTTAAGAAGAGACTAGACAGCCACTTGTCTGGCATGGTGTTAGGTCTCCTACTTGTCCTACAGGACATTGGACTAGAAGACCTCCAAGGTCCCTTCCAACTCTATTTTTCTGTTCTGTTCTGTTCTACAAGCAACCTAAAAGGATGAGGACAATATCCTTTTCAAGCTACTGTTTCTTAGAAACTGGTTTTCAGTGACAAACACTCCCATTGACCCATTGAGCACATAGTGACAAACATTCCCATGCTCCCATTGAGCACATAGTGACAAACACTCCCATGCTCCCATTGAGCACATTGTGACAAACACTCCCATGCTCCCATTGAGCACATTGTGACAAACACTCCCATTGACCCATTGAGCACATAGTGACAAACATTCCCATGCTCCCATTGAGCACATTGTGACAAACACTCCCATGCTCCCATTGAGCACATTGTGACAAACACTCCCATTGACCCATTGAGCACATAGTGACAAACATTCCCATGCTCCCATTGAGCACATAGTGACAAACACTCCCATGCTCCCATTGAGCACATTGTGACAAACACTCCCATTGACCCATTGAGCACATAGTGACAAACATTCCCATGCTCCCATTGAGCACATAGTGACAAACACTCCCATGCTCCCATTGAGCACATTGTGACAAACACTCCCATGCTCCCATTGAGCACATTGTGACAAACACTCCCATTGACCCATTGAGCACATAGTGACAAACATTCCCATGCTCCCATTGAGCACATAGTGACAAACGCTCCCATGCTCCCATTGAGCACATAGCAATCATGACTCTGAGCCCTCAAGTGTTTTTTTGTCTCATTTTATAAAGCAAATGTAGTGCTATGCAGAAAATCCCCCTGCATATTTTTATATCAGTTCTCATTCTATTTGATGAGAAAAGAAGGTCCTTTTAACAAAGGAAAGATCCAGTGATATTCCAAGTGATGAGATGTGGAATTCTTGTAGTTATTTCATTGGTTGAAAGATAAAGGGTGGATATATTTCAATTGAAAAGAAGGGAGAAATATGCATTATGGAAAACAACAGCCATAACACAACAAGAGCAAACAGACAATAGAATTCTTGGTTGTAAACTAAACTAAACTAAAACAACAAAAACAAAAAACCACCAGAAAAAAATAATGAAAGAAATTCTCAGGCACCCTGAGAATAAAACAGAAGGGAGGAAATTGTTCAAGGCTACCTGAGCATCTAGTCTTGAAATAAATGTAGATCAGGATGTTAGAATGAAATGGATGGAGATGTCATGCATTAACAGAATAACAAACCCTATATTTTAAAAGCACATTCAAAGACAGTGAAGCGCAATTTGTTCTAGAAGCAGCATCTGAAGAATAAGTGACATTTGTACACAAAATCTATATCAGTGATGTATTTAATTACAAATTTGATTGAAATTGACAGCTTTAGTAACCTATGTGTGCATTCACTGTGATTGATGGATGCTTCAAATCTGGTTACTTTTCAACCAAATCACATATTGTCCAGTAATATCATCCTGTCAGATTGGAAGCTACATTTTCTTACACGGAGCGAAGCATGGAGGCATTGAAATCAGGTGGAGATGGATTATGTTTAAATATTTATGCAATGGAAACAAATGTCATGGTTATAAGGTATCCCAAATGCAGGAGAAACAATGTTCGGTGTTGAACAGACTGTCCATGATCCATTTGAAACAGATATTGATTTCTAAGCCAGACAAAACTTAGAACCCTTACAACTTTCCCCAGTATTCTGCTACGCCATGGTTGTCAAACTCGCATTTTCACATTGTTGTCACGTGACGTATCACAACTTTCCCAGCTTCACTAAAACGGGGTGGGCATGGCCAGTGCATCCAGCCTGCGGGCCATGAGTTTGGCACCCCTGTACTAAGCTGTGTGCTTTAATTTGTGATGAAACCAGTTTGGTTAAGTAGTTACGGCACCAGGCTAGAGATATCCAGCCACAGCATAGAAAAACTCAAAGAAATAGTGCAAGATTAGAAGATGTGGAAAGATATGGCTCATTATCAAGAGTTCAGACATGACTGAATGAATAACATCATCATCATCAGGCACCAGATAGAAAAAAAGAGAAAGTATTGTATCATCGATAGTTTTGAGGGAACTTTCTTGATTGCATTCTTAGAAAAGAAGGAGGAATGGGCTTGAGGCTAGGTTGGAGATCTAGCTACCATTCATCAAATCAAGGAGGAACACACTTAGAAAGGCCGCCCTTTTCCGTAAAAGTTATTTGTTTTTCATAACCATTCAATGAAATGGTATATTCAGACTATAGCAACAAAAGGTAAACAAAAATACTGAAAACTCAAAACTCCCTAAGGAAGAGATGTACTGTATTTTTTTTCCAGATGCTAAGACGTAATTAAGATTGTTAGATCACCAAATGTCACTTCCCAAGGCCTCAATATTCAGAGATCTTTCAATATATTTTTCTCATCCTGTTCTTTTGTTCACTTTTTAAAACCCAACAACTATGAATAATCAATGTATAATCAGGCGGAGGAGTGTCTTGATGTGAACATTATGCATAATTTAAAATTTACCTTGAAAGCTATTGTTAAGATTTTTTTGCCGACCTTCTCTATTTTTATTTTCTCTAGCACATTTTTGGATAGATGGGAACAAGCCTATTGATGGGAATAGGATATAATGAAAGCTATTTGCAGGTCAATTAAATCCATTTATCAAAATATCAGCATAGACCTAAAATATTTATAGAAGCCCTTTTTGTGCGAGAGTAAGAAATCATTAATTGGTGATTAACAAAAGAATGCAATAAGGAAATCAGATCTGTATGGTGGCGTTTTTATTATGCATTTTGAACTAATAGGATTAGAAAAGGAATTGGAGAAATTAGTTTTTATGTAGCTAAAAGAGCTTTCGTGTGTGTGTGTCTAAAGAGGACTAAACATTGGAGCAGGAATCCCAGGGAACTGGCTAGGATTATGGTGTTCTGAACTGAGGACAGTGATTCTTATGGATTCCCAATCAAGTTTTGCTCAAAAGTTGAAATACTTGATGAGTTACCTTAAAATAAGTCTGTGGAGATTCTCAGTCATCCAGGTCATGATTGTCCCAAAGGTGCTTTTTCAGGAGGCAACTGGACTTTTCTTGTTTTTTTCTCTGAAGATGTTTCACTTCTCATCCAAGAAGCTTCTTCAGCTCTGACTTGGATGGAGGGGAATAGAAGGATTTATATTCCTTCCAGTCAGCTGGTCATTTGCATTCTTTTAGAGTTGTTGAGGCCACTTGGATCTTTATAAACCTCCAAGTGCTTCAACAACCCTTAAAAGGATGCAAATGACCAGCTGTCTGCAAGGAGTATAAATTCTTCCATTCCCCACCATCCAGTCAAAGCTGAAGAAGCTTCTTGGATGAGAAGTGAAATCTCTTTTTAAAAAACCACAAGAAAAGTCCAGTTGCCTCCTGAAAAAGTACCTTTGGGACTGGAGATATTTGGTGTCTTATTCCACCCACTCTGTTGAGGGAGGGGTGTTCCGTTCCAACATAGATGTATTCTTTTACTCCTCTTTCAAACCAATGGTCCTCTCTATCCAAAACATGGATTTTAGAGAGGAGAGACACTACCTATCTCCAATTTACAACACAGTCCTTTCAGCAGTTCCAAGAAGATTCCACAACCTATTGCATCCTGATTCAGGTGACCCTGAAGGCACAGATAAACCTCAAGTGGCCTCAAAAGCTCTCAGAGAGAGTGCTAATGACCAGATGACTGCAAAGAAATGCAATCCTTCCACCACTGCCCATGCCTTCCCCCATCCTATAAGAACCTATCCTTCCATCCCTCCACCATCCAGTCTCCACTGTCTGTATCTATCCTTCCAACTCCCCCACCCATCAGAACTGATGAAGCTTCTTGGATGAGAAGCAGAACGTTATCTTTCTTCTTTTTCCTCAAGGAAAAAAAGCAGTCCATTTGTCTTTTGAAGGAAAAAAAAAAAAAACACCTCTGAGACTTACCAATAACTGTTCTTCTTGACCACATAACACGAAATATTATCTTTATCTAAGAATGTTTAAAAGCTGTACCTTAATTTTAGTCAGTAGCATATGCGTGATCAGAACCAGTAGTGAGATTCAGCCGATTTTCACTGGTTCAGTGGAACCGATTGTTAAATTACCCACCCCCTGCTATCAAAGTGGATCTTGGGTGTTGTGTGGTACTACAGTGGAGAAATGGGCAATGGAGGGGCTGGTGCCAGGGAAGGGGAAAGGCCATTTTCCCTTTTTCTGCTCCCTGACCCTCCTCCTTCCCTCGCGCCAGCCACCTCATTGCCTGTTTCTCCATTGCAGCTCAGCTTAGCATCCAGGATAGTGGGGAAGGGCGGTTATTTAACAACCGGTTTGCCCAGGTTCAGGTTGGCGATCACAGGAGGCTCATCCTGCATGTGTGGTGGAGCTGGAGTATGGAGATGGGCCATGCCTCTGACAGCCAACCTGACCCTAGGCCAGGGGTCTCCAACCTTGGCTCCTGGAAGCCTGGCGGACTTCAACTCCCAGAATTCCACAGCCAGCTTTGCTGGCTATGGAACTCTGGGAGTTGAAGTCCGCCAGGCTTCCAGGAGCCAAGGTTGGAGACCTCTGCCCTAGGCGAACTGGTTGTTAAATTATTTGAATCCCACTACTGATCAGAACCATTTGGGCTTGTGAATCATCCTTCCTGCAAGCCATACTGTATACTACCACATCCTTATCTAGAAGAAAGCCATAATTACTTTAGCGGGTACCTTTCTGGTGCTACCAAAGTTATAATATTGGCTGCAGATGCTAAAAATAAATACAGGCAGTTCTTGACTTATGTCCATCTGAGCCATTTTTAGTGACCATTCAACATTATGAGGGTGCTTTAAAAAAAGTGACTTTTATTTACTTTGTTTACTTATGGTCCTCACATTTAAAACCATCACAGCATTCCTGCAATTACATGATTGTGATTTAAGAGCCATGTGGCAAAATGGTTAGAGTGCAGTACTGCTGGCTGACTTCTGCTGACTGTCAGCTGCCACCAGTTCAGATTTCACCAGGCTCAAGGTTGACTCAGCCTTCCATCCTTCCGAGGTTGGTAAAATGAAGACCCAGATTGTTGGGAACAATAGGGTAACTCTGTAAACCATTTAGAGAGGGATATAAAACACAATGAAGCAGTATATAAGTCTAAGTGCTAGTGCTATTTGTGTGCTTATGTATCCATATGTTGCAGTATCTTGGGATCACATGGTCACCATTTGTGATCTTCCCAATTGGCTTCTGACAAGCAAACTGCGGTGGAAACCAAATTTACCACAAAAAGATCTTAAGGTTGGGAGCAGTCACTTGTTGATTCATTTAATAACTGCATTCATTTATTCATAGACATTCTAGCCTGAATTACAGTTGTAAATCAAGGACAACCTGTAATGTCAATGACTTCCTTTATCTAAGGTGAACATTTGCTTGCAGCTCAGCTCCATGAAGGAATCTCAGTGATTCAGCATTCTGTATATGCCTACTTTTCTCATGTATCATGAAATAGCTGAAGTCTATTTCAGTGAAAGTAATAAGTCTTTAATGCCATTCATCATTAGATTAAAAACATTCTCCATAAGAAGTTGTTTTGGCTAAGGAACACCTTTGGTAAAATGTGGGATCTGTGACTATCAAAATCAGCGTACACATTTCTTATGCCTGAACAACCTGAAAAAAAGTTGATCCAACTATTTAAAGGAGGCTAATTTTATTTCGAAGTATAAAGTATCCCATATTACATATTCAAAAGAATTCACAGTGTAGACCTTAATGATGAGGTTTAAGTGCAATTCCCGTCAGAGAACTTTTAGAATTCAAAGGGTTGGGCTTGTCTGGAAAGTTCAAATATGTTTAATGGATTTGAAGTCAGTGGAGTCATCTTTATACTCAGCAATTACTGAGTTTAAACACATGAAAAATCTTCCACTCTTTTGGAAGAGTTGGCAACCTTCCTTTGAGGGAGATAAGTATTCTTTCAAGTAGTTTATATTATATATAAAAAGAAAATTAAAGACAATTGCAGAAAGCACCTCAGTGTTACTCACTCACACCCATATAGGTAGTTTCATTTTGTTTCAACTTTAATAAACATTACTTAAAACAGTAAAAATGAGAATGAAGGCAAGAAGCAATTCTTGCTTATTTGATATGATTAAAAGTGCATTAGCCAGATTGAAATATAAATTATTACAGAATGCCAAGAAAAAAGGAGGATTTGGTCTTCCAGATCTTAAATTATATTATGATGCTACTATAGTAAACTGGCTTAAGGATTGGGTTAAATTAGAAAATAGAAGGTTATTAGAATTAGAAGGTTTTGATCTCCAACTTGGCTGGCACGCCTTCATGTGGGATGAAAAATCTAAACAACATTCATATTTCCAAAGGCACCATGTAAGAAATGTGTTGTTCAATATCTGGGGAAAGATTAAAAAAAACACTACCCAAAGGTTCCATTGTGGCTATCTACATTGGAAGCAGTCACACATCCAAATGTATTGGATTATGAAAATATTGTCAGGTATAAAGATTTATTATATGATACTGGAGAGCTTAAAAATAGGAACCAAATACAAATTCAAGGAAAGGAGATAGCATGGTGGCCCTTTGCACAAATACAAACCCATTATAAAAAAGATAGAGAGAACAATTTGGCTTTAATATGACCCCACAAGAATTAGATAAAATATGGCTAGGAGAGGAAAAGAAAACAATTAGTAAAACATATAAATATCTTTTGGATTACAAATTAAAAGAAGAAACAGTCACAGAATCTATGAGAATTTGGGCTAAAAATGTGGGTCATAGTATTGAATTCGATAAGTGGGAACACATCTGGCAAACAAATTACAAATTATGTCAGTCTCGTATAAAGAAAACTTATAGAAAATGGTTCATTGCTGGCACCTACCTCCTGCAAGACTGGCTAAGATATTCCCCAACCTACCACCCAACTGTTGGAAATGTAACTAAGCACAAGGAACATATTTTCACATGTGGTGGCCTTGCCCATGTGCTCAGAAGTTTTGGAGAAATATTAGAAATTGGATTTTAAATATAACAAAACAAAATTTAAAACTTGAACCTGAAATCTTTCTGCTAAGTATGATAGATTTAAACATGGAGAAAAAATATCAATATTTAATTTTGCACATCATAACTGCGGTCAGAATAACCTACGCACAAAACTGGAAACTGTCTTTCATTCCTTCAGAGGAAATGGTAATTAAAAAAATACATGAATGTGTTGAGAAGGGTAGCCTAACCAAATTGTTAAAAAATAAACAAGATAGTGACTATTATGAAATATGGAACATTTGGTATGATTGGTTAAAGAAAAGGTAATATTTGATATTTGGATAAATTATGGAAATGACAGAAGATGTGCACTTAATTATAAACTATATAGAGAAATTAAAACATTAAAAAAACGAAGGAGTTATTGTAACAAGGCAGATCACGTCAATGATAAAGATAAAGAAAAAAACAAACCATTGCTCAATATACACTGCAAAATGTATATATGTATGTATATATATGTATGGTATTCAGTTTTGTTTGGGTATTTTCCCACGTCATTGTAGTTGTGCTTTTAAAGTTGTAGCAACGTTTCGGCAGAATCTCATCTACCATCATCAGGCTTCTGTATTGTGTTAATCTATATATATTGATTTGTCTGTTTTAAATGTATGTCAAATAAATGTTTTTTTTTCTAAAATAAAAAAATTAAAAAAAAGAAAAAAGAAAAAAAAGTTCATTAGCCATATAGATGTATTAATTTGGAGATACAGCTGCTAATTCCTTAAATATTGAACTGAGAAATGATGCAGTCATGCCGAGGAACCATAATTGGGAGAAAATACTATAATAAAGGACTTGAAAGGTACGTCACATTTCAAATTAGCAGCAAAATCTTGGAATATTTCAAAAATACATCCTGCAAGGAAGTGTCTCAAGCTTCTTAATGAGAATGAATCTGGTTTGAAAAGATCAAATAATATCCACATGTGTCAAATACAGACCGTAACAACAGTTACAGATAATGAATAAAATTACAGTAGATCATTTGAAGTCATGCTGGATCCAATAGGAAGCATACTACTTATGATTTGCTTGTTAAACTATAATTAGGAAATATATATATTTATAATAATAATGTAATGAAACATAACGTTAAGATGAGGTATTCCCATCCTTTTGTATTTTGTTTTATTAACATTTCAGCAGTAAGGAGGCATGTAAATATGTTAATATTGCAATACATGCAATAATGATGAATATAAGTAATATGCACGATGGGTTTCTTCCCCCCACCCCACCCCCAAGATTTCTAACGATTATAGTTTTTAATAGATGCTTCCCTGTTATTATTTCCTGACTGCAAGAACAATGAATCAGTGAAACAGCTTGCCTTCAGAGTTGTGGGTGCTCCAACACTGGAGATTTTTAAGAGGTTGGACAACCGTTTGTCTGAAATGGGATAGGCAGGGTTTCCTGCTTGAGCAGGGGATTGGATTAAAAGACTTCCAAGGTTGCTTCCAACTCTGCTCTTCTGTTACTAAAAGAAAAGATATGAAAGCTGATGTCCCTATTTGTTTAAACCTAGAAATGAAACAGCCATTTGGAATTAAAAATCTTGGAAATAAAACTATTATAATAAAAGCAATGAAAATTCCCAACTCACACAAACACTTTATATTCTGTATTTATATATGTACTGTATATGTGTACATATGAGTATATGAGATCTAGATCTATCTATCTATCTATCTATCTATCTATCTATCTATCTATCTATCTATCTATCTATCTATCATCTATCTATTTATCATCTATCTATCTATCTGGCTGAGCATTCATCAAATACCATGACTATTGAGGCATACAAGTTGTCCAAAAAGAAGTTTTTCATGAGAGGCAAAGTAGAGGTTTCACTCTGGCTATATTCACCAAAAAAGTTACATTTTAAAATATGGGTAATAAGACCTCCTCCTCCTCCTCCTCCTCCTCCTTCCCCTCTTCCCATGCATAATTCAGTTCTCTGAATGTACAGTATATTAAAAAGTTACCACTTTAAGTTTCTCAAAATCTGGGCTTGTTTCCAGCATCCCTTCCATGTATTTTCTGAACGTCATATTAGGGGGAAATCTTCCTTTGATTCAGGGAGCTGATAACTATCTTTCTTGGCTTCGTGTTACTAACCTCTTAGGTTTTTTTAGGTTTGTTAAGCATCTCACATTAGCTGTTTCAGCTTATGACCTCCACGCTTACAAAGTGCGTGCTCTCTCTTTCTCTCTGTCTGTGCTATAGCTTCTTCCACCCTTTGAGTAGTAAGTGTATGTTCTTTCATAAAAAGTGAGATGAATTAAGCTCCATCTTTTCATTGATCATTCCTTTGAGGATTGCATGGAGGAGGAGAAGAATCAGAGTTCTGAAATGGTTCTACGTGTTATGTAATAATTGGTCATTCATTTTGAATTCATTCATTATTCAGAACCATTTTTGTTTTCCTCAGCAGTCAAGAAAAGTCAGGCTAAAATTATGGAGAAGTGACAGAGAATCATCACTAAATCTCTCAGATTTGGACAGTCAAGAAAACTGCACGGACATTTACAAAAGTTTCTTAGCCATTTTTATTCATCCTGTTCTTTACATATTTATCTCTAGCAATTTTCCCTAAAATAAATCAGTCATATACGTGTGTATTCTTTTCCCCACTATAATATATTTTTATGTGGACTTTGGTCTACTTTGAGGGGGAAAATTCATTTTATTCTCATACAATTTTCCTAATGTGCTATCATATACATTTAGGAGGTAAGACTACGGTAAATTCATTTCAATATTCTTATGTGAATTGTTTGTGTATTAGTCATTCTCAGTCACATATACTGTAAATCAATTTTCAATATTAAAATGCAACATTGAAAGCAGTTTTGTGATACTTCAACAAAAATATGCATTGTATAACCAAGCTACAATTAACCAAACACTATTAAAGAACCTTGTTAAAGAAGCTTACTTGCCTTGTTAGGACAATAGTTTATTGTTGAAATGTTTGTGGGTTCTTTACAACTACACTGTACATTTAAAAATCAATTATTAGGTGACTGAGAATAGCTTGTAAAGCAGATGCCTGTAATATTAACCCAAAGTCACAAATATTGCATTAATTATGGAATTATCTCTAAAGAAAGGGAATGGAATTGCAGATAGGGTTGCAAATGTCAAAACTGTTCCAACTTCTGATAAGTTCTTTAAGAGAACACACATTTTGATTTGGAAGGAAAAAACACAGCAACTGAGTTAGCATGTATGAGCAGAGCTGAAGCATAATGTGATCCATTTGTTTGTATATAACATGTATCTAAACACAACAACTCCATTTTGTTGACCAAGGTTTAAGATCATATCTTCATATACTGATATTTCATCATTTAGAGAGAAGTTATTTACAAAGGTACCAGTGTAAGTTTTAACAATATTATAAATTGGAGATAATTTCCCCCAGCTCTCTGAAGTCAGATAATTCTGACTTTTGAAAGGGATATTAAAAGATCTGAAAAGGTCCTTTAATGTGGTATTGAAATCTGCCTTGCATTTATATTTTTGGGGGGAAACAAATTCTGAATAGGTGTTTGTTTTATCACCTTATTTGTCAGATACTCAAAAAAATTCCTTTCTAGTTCTCTCCCATCATGAGATATTTGAACTAACCTCACATTCTTTCTACTGAGAGATAAGTACAATGTAAGCATAATGAAAGTGCCAGAATTCTGCCCCATTCCATTCACAGTAAGGTGGCACGGCGGCTCAGTGGTTAAAATGCTAAACTTGTCAGCTGGAAAATCAACAGCCCAGATTCGAGACCCAAGTACTGCACTATGGGTGAGCTCCTGTCCTTGCCCCCAGCTCCTGCCAATACAGCAATTCAAAACATGTAAATACAAGTAGATAAACCAGTACCATCTCGGTGGGAAGGTAACACCACTCTATGATGTCATGGTGGCCATATGACCGTGGAAATGTCTTCGGACAGCTCAATGGTCTCAAAATGAAGATGAACATTGTTCCCTTAGTCAGCAATGACTAGTAGAGTAAAACCCACAGGGATTTTATCTTAACTTTTCCTTACCATTCATAATAAAAAGATAACAAGTTTAGGAATGATTCTGAGGCTGTACACACACACACACACACACACACACACACACAAGTAGTCCTTGACTTACAACCACAGTAGAGCCTGGAATTTCTATTGTAAGTCATGAAGGTTTTAAGGCAAGGCAACTATGAGACCAAACCTGACTTTAGAACTTTTTAGCGGCAATTGTTAAGTGAATGGCCATTAAATGAATGTGGCAGTCGTTAAGTAACTCAGTGTATTTGTATGGGTGCTTTTTGGCAGAAACATTACATGATGATTGCTAGGAATGATAGTCACCTAACAGTTAGGTTGGCAATGACCAGGATAGTCATTTAATACTGTTGTATCTTTAAGAGAATGCTATAATTGTGATTGGCTGAGGTTCCTCCGACGGCCATAAGATCGAGCCAGAAACCTCTTCTTGCATTTCCTTATTGCTTTTTGCCTGATCGTCGTTCTGCTTGGATTGCTGTGAGTCTTGCAACTGTTAGCAAACTCCATTTACTGAACTTTGTTTATGATACTGGACTTCGTTTTTGGATTATCCCTGGACTGATTGTATTGAATACTACCTGCTTTAACTATGTAGGAACTGGACTGTTTGTTGGACTTTGTTTACCCATTTACTGGAAGTAAAACCTACATTTTACTATTCAAGTGTATCTGTGTGTTGACTGTGTGTTATTCAATACCACTCTCACTATGTTTCCCTGAGTGCACTCATTCTTCTAACAGGGAATACCTCAACAATGATGATGATGATTATCCAACTAATATTCCTTTCCCTGTGTCTGGTATCCATTTCTTCCTTCTCCTTGTCTGCTCCAGAATTGGGCTAAAACCTTCCCACTGTTTAACACTTGCTTAAGATTCTATGCACAGTGAGGGGTTGTTGTTTTTTGCATATAGGTAGTCCTGATTTACAACCACAGTTGAACTCAAAGTTCCCATTGCTAAGCAAGACATTAAATGAGCTTTGCCCCATTTTATGACATTTCTTGCTACAATTATTAAGTGAATCACTGCCATTGTTAATTTAAAAAAAAAAACAGGTGTTGAGTGAATCTGCTTCCCCATTGACTTTGCTTGCCAGAAGTTTGCAAAAGGCGATCGCATGACCTCTGGACACTGCAACTGTCATAAATACATGCTAGTTGCCAAGAGCTGACTTTTTTGCCAAGAGCTGACTTTTGATCATGTGACCATGGGGATGCTACAAAGGTTGTAAATGTGAAAAACAGTCCTAAGCAACTTTTTTCAGTGCCATTGTAACTTCAAGCAGTCATTACACAAATGGTTGTAAGTTGAACACTACCTATATTTAGTTATCGATTTCTCTATTTTAAGATATGAAGTGTTTTTCTATGTTTTTCTGGTTTACTCTGTACAGTTTTTAAAGGGAATGTGGTTATACTATTGAAATTCATGTGAATGTGACCCTCTTCACTAACTTTTACTTGTTCTTCTTTTAAATACAGAAAGCAGTGCCTGAACTCCAGCTGAGTTGAAATGACAGTCAAGTTCTGCTGATACAATAGGGCACCATGTTATTGAACTTAGCTCTTCATAAGATGCTGCTGGATACCAAAAAGCCGTATATCAAAACCAATCTCATTCGACTCTATATGATACCTGGGTTGTGTGAATACATATTCAACAAACCGGGAGGGGGAAAAATAAAACTAATATCCACGGCTTTACTACAACTATATTTTGTGCTCAGCTGTTTTTGATAAGACATTCATTCCTTTCCTTTTCCTTCAAGCCATAAGTTTGGGATGAAAAGTGGCAAATGACCATTTTGGAGCAACCATACTGAGGCAAACCACTATTCATTTCCCTGTTGAATTTGGAAGGAAGAGCCAGCATAAATAACTCAATCTACATTTTATGTTTGTATTGTACGTGCCGGAGTTTCAGAGTAATATTTCCCTTAAAGACTCTTCCTGAGACAAGACACTGTAGGAATTAAGGAAGGAACTGGTGCAATAAAATCAGTTTCATTTCTCAAGTGTTCGGTTTTATTTTGCTGCTAGCTGTTGCATCTTGTCCCAAATAATTTATACAGTGAAGCTGGCTTAACATTTAGTTGGGTATATTCACAAATAAATATACTCAGAATGTATCATACAGACTTTTTGCCATTCACTTATGTACATTTCTGCTGCAAAAAATCCACAGCAGCATTCATAATTATCTTTGCATTTTTGCCATTGGGTACTATCAGTGAAAGAACACAATGCACCTCAATGATCAGATATTAAATTTGCTCTTTTTTTCCCAATTGGGGGCAATCCAAGAAAATGGATTTCCCCAATTACTAAGCAACTTTGTGTCTAAAGTAGGACTAGGAATCTAAATCTAGTGCTTTAAAAGACTGCAGTAGCATGGATCTAATATTAATCTTGTCAACCACTTTCCAAAAAACTTCTGAATTCAATTCTGCACTATCAGCTAAAACCCCACTCAAGAATGTCTCCATAATATTTAACATTCAACTAGATTTTTCACTTCTCATTTTTCCTTTAATAATAAGTTTCTCTAAGTTTTTTTTTTTTATTTTCAACTAACCAAATGGTGTCATCTGTCTATCAGAGATAGCTCCTGTTTCAGTTCCCAATTTTAATTTTGGCTTTCATCACTTCCAGCCCTACAATCTTCAAAAATACATTTATTGTGTAAATTAAGCAAATGTGAGAATGGTATGCATATACATGATTTCTACTCTGAACCATTCTTTTCCTACAAATTCAGTTCTTTTACTACATCAAAGACACAGCTGCAGACAAGATAGCTGAGGTACATCTCCTCTTTATATTCATTTATATTATTCATTTTATTTTATTGTTCCTTGCCCAGTCAGCTATGTTTCAGACTGGATTTAACATTTTTTTTTTTTTTTTTTTTTTTTTTGAAACAAATTTTTATTAATTTTAAAGATAAAACAACACATCATTAACCATTAAATACATAAACACATAAAACCTCTTAATATTGTAAATCCTTACAAGTCAAACAAAACAATATTTTTATACAACATAATTCCAATTTATCCCATCCCCATATGGACACGCAAATATCTTTCATCAAGTTTCTCATTATTTCTCTTTACTCCAATTCAATTTCATTTCTCTTCCATATTTATCCATTTTATAATCATCATATTCTTTTCTTTCTGACTTGTTTAAATTATTCTCATCTAACATTCCTCCAAGGTTTTATTGATTCTTTTTTCCTTTTTTTTTAATAAAAAACAAATTTTGTTAGTTTTATCATAAGCATAATACACAAACATACAAACACAAAACATAGACAAAACTACAAGATCTTTTCTGAAGGTTGTCTGTTCCCGGGTTAAAAACTCTTTACACAGACACAAATTCAAACATCATATTCAACCTAAGTCTCCTTCTATATCTTATTATCATTTTCTTTTTTATATATATATATAAAAACCATTTTTATCAGTTTTCTAAAATCAATACACACAAAATCAAGGCATAACAGCTTATAAATTCTTTTCTAAAAAAAAAAAATAATAATGATAGACCAATAAAACATAACATTTCCAGATTATAATATCAATATTTCATATAATATTAACTTCATATCTTATCCCTACTTCTCTTTTCCATCCAAATTATTTATCAATTAAAATTTTATTGCCTTTTATCAATATACAAAATCAAAAAAAAAAAAAGCATATATATCCTTCCATTATTACCATTTTCAACAACATTCTTTGTCTGTTCTATTTCCAAACATCCATTCATCTTTTTTCTTTTACTATACTTCTCCTGTAAACCAATTGGAGTTGCATCTATAACACATTACCTAACTTAAAAATACTACATATAAATCTTTCTTGGGATTCTGTTTAAAAAATTCTTAAAATTACATAATAAATTTTTTATTCTAAATATACATACATATAAAAACACACTCTTAAATACCCTCCAGAATCCCTCTTTTAGTCTAAATTAAATTCACCCATTGTCTCTAAATAAACTTTTTTTCTTTAAATCTTGCTTCCCCCCATTAAGGCTTCTCCTCCCCCCTTTTCTCTCTTGCTTATTCTTCTCCTTGCCCTTTCTACCCCTTTGCTTTTTCCCTTCGCTTTTCTTGCTCCTTTTCTTTTGTTTTCTAACCTTGCCTCCATCTCTTCGCTCATTTTTCTCTCTTTTGGTTGTTTTTATAATTCTTAAAAACCCCTTTTTCTTATCCTTTTTCTCCTCCTCTCCGGAAGGAACCCATTGTTCATCAAAGATGGCTTCTTTTTCCTCTTCTTCCTTGTCCCAGTCCTTCTGCTGCGTCAACTTTTCTAAGGAACATAACGCCATTTCTAAGAATTGGAACAAAGCGCCCAAAGTATCTTCTTTTTTATATTTTTGATATTCAATCTCTAGTTCATCCACAGAGAATGCCATTATGAAAAGGGAAACTTTTTCCAAAACAACCACAAGTATTTTTAATCCAAGACAATCAAAAGCAATTAAAAAAAGGAAAAAAAGAAAAAAGTTCCAAAAGTTAATACTTTTCTTCCTTCTTCTCTTTCTCTTTCCAAATTAATTTTTGATCAAAGAGGTCCAATTACCATATATCTTCTTTTGGGATCCACCAAGACGTTCTAGACAGTCTCCTCCTTTTTCAGTTTCTGCTCCAATTTTTCTTTCTCCCTTCCCACTTGCAATAACAATTTTAAATAATCAAAAATCCATACCTCCAGCAGAGATTTTCCAATTTCTTAAATTTTTCAATGTCCAAAAATCCCTTTGTCTCTTAGCTTAGCTTTCAAAGCAATCCACTTTCAGTGTCTAATACATCCAAATATTTCTGCTTTTTCCGTGGGATGAGAGAGTAAAAAAAAAAATAAAAAAAAAGTTCCCTTTAACAGCTTCTCCGCCGCTTTCGATCTTCTTAGGGATACAATGTATCCTCCAGCAACAAGCAGCTCAATTCCAGGCAATTTAAAAGTTGTTACTTGACCCGGCTCAGACAGAACTTTCACTTTTCACACTTCCTCCAGCACAGTTCTTACCCGGTTGCTGGCTTCTTCGTGGCGGCCATTGCTGACCGCCGCTCCACCGCCTTGGGAAAAAGGGGTTTTCCCGGAGAAGGGGGGGGTCTGCGATGCCCCCACCTCCCTAACCGGCTCCCCTCTATCTTCAGCTGTCCCTACAGGGCAGCCATAACCCCCTGACCCATCTGGATCGGGGGTACCTCGGCAGCTAGCCAGCAGGAATCGCGAGCTGTCGCGAATTCCTGCTGCTCCGAAGCCACGCAAACCGGAAGTCCTCTGGATTTAACATTTTTATCCACCTATTTTATTTATATCATTCATATGATATTATATATATTTTACTATTCAGTGTATCTGTGTGTTGATTGTGTGTTGTTCAATACCACTCTCACTATGTTTCCCTGAGTGCACTCATTCTTCTAACGGGGAATACCTCAACAATGATGATGATGATTACCCAACTAATATTATATTTTACTTATATTAATTTATTTGATTTAGGCAATAATTTGTTTAGATAATATTATTTATTTTATATTTACTTAAAATATTTGTATATCCATTCACAGCATGGACCATAACTCTGGATAGTTAACAAAACAATAAAAATATTATTATTGTTATTAAAGCAAATAAACAAAAGGCAACTATGTTCATTTATTATATTTATATATTTTATTTATATTATTTGATTTGATTTAGATGTTGTTTATTTATTTTTTTAAACAAATTTTATTAATTTTACAGAAAACACAATACATAAACAAAACTAAAAGATCTTTTCTGAAGGTTGTCTGATCCCGGATTGAAACTCTTCACACAGACACAAATTCAAACATCATATTCACTTTATATATCCTTCCATATCTTATTATCATTTTCTTTATATATATATATATATATATATATATATATATATATATATATATATGAACCATTTTTATCAATTTTATAAAAACAATGCACAAAGAATCAAGGCATAACAGCTTATAAATTCTTTTCTAAGAAAAAATAATAAAAGAAGAAAACCAATAGAACATAACAATTCCAAATTATAGTATCAATACTTTATCTATTTAACTTCATATCTTATCCCAGCTTCTCCTTTTCATCCAAATTATTTCTTGTTAATTAAAATTTTATTGCCTTTTATCAATATACAAAATCCAAAAAAAAACCATAACAAAACCTTTATATATCCTTTCATATCTTATTACCATTTTCAATAACATTCTTTGTCTGTTCTATTTCCAACTATCCATTCATCTTTTTTCTTTTACTATACTTCTCCTATACACCAATTGGAGTAACGTCTATAACTCATTACCCTAACTTAAAAGTACTTCATATAACAATTTTTCTTGGGATTCTCTTTAATAGATTCTAAAATTACACAATAAATTTTATATTCTAAATACACATATAAAAAACACAATCTTATGTACCCTCCAGAATCCCTCTTTTATCCTAAATTAAATTCACCCATTGTCTCTGAATAAACTTTTTTTCTTTAGATCTTGCTTCCCCCCATTGAGGCTTCTCCTCCCCCCGTTTCTCTCTTGCTTATTCTTCTCCTTGCCCTTTTTACCCCTTTGTCTCTCCTCCTCCCTTTTCTTACTCCCTTTCCTTTCCTTTCTAATCTTGCCTCCACCTTTCCGCTCATTTTTCTCTTTTTTGGTTGTTTTTATAATTCTTAAAATCCCCTTTTTCTTATCCTTTTTCTCCTCCTCCCCGGAAAGAACCCATTGTTCATCAAAGATGGCTTCTTCTTCCTCTTCTTTGTCCCAGTCCTTCTGCTGCGTAGTCAACTTTTCATAAGTACATAACGCCATTTCTAAAAATTGAAACAAAGTGCCCAAAGTATCTTCCTTTTTATATTTTTGATATTCAGTCTTTAGTTCATCCACAAACAATGCCATCATGAAAAGAGAAACTTTTTCCAAAACAACCACAAATATTTTTAATCAAAAATAATTCAAAAAAAAAATTCCAAAAATTAATACTTTTCTTCCTTCTTCTCTTTCTCTTTCTGGGGTTAATGTTTAATCAAAGAGGTCCAATTACCATATACCTTTCTTTGGGATTCTAGGCAATCTCCTTTTTCAGCTTCTGCTCCAATTTTTTTTCCTCTCCCTTCCCACTTGCAACATCAATTTTAAATAATCAGAAATCCATACCTCTAATAAGGGTTTTCCAATTTCTTAAGTTTTTCAATGTCCAGGAACCCTTTTGTCCCTTAGCTTCAACTTTCAGAATAATTCACCTTCAATGTCCAATATGTCCAAACATATCTGCTGTTTCCATGGGGTGGGAGAGTGAAGGAAAAAAAAAGTTCCCTTTAACAGCTTCTCCGCCACTTTCGATCTTCTTAGGGATACAATGTATCCTCCAGCAATTCAAACAGCTCAGTTCCAACAAATTTGAAAGATGTTACTTGACCCGGCTCAGACAGCACTTTCACTCTTCTTGCTTCCTCCAGCGCAATCTTACCCAGTTGCTGGCTTCTTCGTGGTGGCCATTGCTGACTGCCGCTCCACTGCCTTGGGAAAAAGGGGTTTTCCAGGACAAGTAGGGGATCTGCGACACCCCCAACCCCCTGTCCGGGTCCCCTCTCTCTTCGGCTGTCCCTACAGGGCAGCCATATCCCCCTGACCCATCTGGATCGGGGGTACCTCGGCGGCTAGCACAGCAGGAATCGCAAGCAGTCGCGGATTCCTACTGCCCCGAAGCCACGTGAAACCGGAAACCTGATGTTGTTTATATTTTTTATATTTATTTAAAGTATTTTTATAGCCCCTCAGATTATGAATCACAATCCACAAACCAAAACAGACGACCACAATTGAAAATTCCTGGTGCCTTGAGAAAATGTTCCTCACACTTCTGTTTTCCATCTTCCATTCCAATGCTTTCCTAAAGAGACACTTTTTCAAGGCCTTCCAGAAGACAAGTGTCATACCCCTGGTGGAGACTGACTGTGAGGCAGAGGAGGAACAGCCAACAGGAAGTGGAAGTGTGGCTCCGGAGGTTGTGGAGGAGGCTGGGGAAGGGCAGAGGCCAGCTGAGCAGTCAGAGGACAACCTAGGCCCATTCCCTCTCCATTCTAAGACACGCAGGGAGGAGAGGATAAGGAAGAAATAAGGTCTACTGACTCAAGAGGACAGGGCCTTGATCCTCTTCATGGGCTGCAGCTGTGACAACTGATAAGAGGACAGACATGCGTATGAGCAAGTGCTGGAAACAAAGCGTGGAAATATCTCTAGTTTATGGTTCCTCTCCAAGTTTGGCATCCTTCCCAGTGTGTGTTCTGTTATCCGTGAACGTCCTCCAGTCCTTGCCTGGTTTGGGTTGTTTTTTACTCTTTAAATAGCATTTCTTCCTTCTGGTAACTGCTCATGTGGGAGTTTTTTTGTCTCCAGTCAAGGATATTTGGAGCCTGAAGCAAAGGGAAGGAATAAAAGGGGCTTCAGCTGTTTTTTGTGACTGTATTTATTTTGAATCCCACCCTGAGTCATCACAACAAGTGTTCTTTTATTAAAAAACAAATTTTATTCATTTTTTCACATTAAAAACAAAAATCTCTTTTTAGTGGACAACATATTTCCGGGTAATCACCTTTACATACAAATATGACAGCAATTATACATTCATATATCCATACTTAATTCTATTATTACCTTTTCCATTCCAAATTTTCAGTAAGGAGAGAAACAAACACATTAATTCTAGCCTCTTTCATTTATCTCAGTCGAAAAATCTTTTTGTTTCATTTCAATTATTTCAAATATAATCCTTTAATATTTATTTTAAAAATAAAGACAATATGTGTTTGCCTAATAATAATAATAATAATGATGATGATGGTGATGATGATAATAATAATAAAAAAGTTACCAATGTCTCTCCTTGCTGTTAATAGTCTACATTAACTTATTAATTTAGTTGGTTCTTTAGTCTGTCATATTCCTTTTCCATTACACATTCTTTTTATAAATTCCAGATTAATACAAATTTTAACACTTAAAAAAAAAAAGTATAGGTTTCCCCCTTTTTACTGCTTTGAGCGTGACACTTCAATGATTAAAATATACTTTTATTCCCTCATCTTGATTCCCAATAAACCATTATTTTTAAGAAGTTACAATAATCATTATATCTTTTCATTAGGATTCTGCAGCATATTTCCCCCCCTTGATTTTTAATAAGAATTATCAGTATCTATATTACCCTATTTTCTAAATATTTTTAATTGCAGAAATATTCTTATTACCCCTTGTCACCCTGCAGAATCCCCTTTTTAATTCATCAACCATTATCTCTAAAAAAATAATTTCTTTTCAGCATTTTACTATTTCCGTATTTCTTTATTTCATGCACCTGTTTCTTATTGCTTCTCCTCCCCCTCTTTTCCCCACAGCTTTTCTCATTCCAGTTTATATCCCTCTCTTTCTTAATATCTTCCTTTTCACTTTTCTGCTGGGTCTTTCTGCCTTTCCCGATTTCACAGGTATTCCCCTTTTTGATTACTTTCTTAAATCTCAACTTTTTAACCTTCCTTCTTTCCCCTCGTCTTTGTAATGTTCTTTGTGTTAATTGTCTATTTAAAATGTCTTCTCCTTGAATCGACTCCTCCTCCTCTGAAGCTCTTTCTTCTTGTTCTTCAATCGCCATTTCCATTTTTTCTAATACAGAGCAAAGTGATTTGCCTCTTTCCTGTAGTAATTCTCTCATATTTTTAAGTCCCATTTTTAATTCCTGAAGAGATATCATCATTGTACACTCTTATATTTTATGATCGTTAAAATTCACTTCTACTTTCCTTCTTTCTTCTTTCAATTTTCTGAAATTCCCAGTTATTCCAGCCCAGAGTCTATACCAAAAACATCAATCAATCCCACAGTCAGTCTTTCCTTGCTTTTTTCTTTATTCTGGTTCTGCTTTCACTTTCTAAGATTCTTACTTTGTTTCAATATTTCTTTAATGTTATATCCGCAAAAGTTCATTCAGAAACAGGATGCTTTCCCTTTTGTTTGAGCTCGAGTTTTTGTCAAAAGGTGGCACGCTCCATTATACAAAGTCTTCACCTTTTTCCCCTATTTTTTTATTTTGGGTTTTTTGAACCTCAATATTCCAGCACAGTCCAGTCTCCAATTTGTAAACTTTATTGTTATTATTTTTTGACAATCTTAAGTCCAGCTTTATTTTATGACTGTTTATTGCCAAAATATTTTAGTCCAATTTAGTTAAATCTTTAGTTCCAGCTTCTTCCTTTCCCGGTTCGAAGCCCTGCTTAGATGTCAAAAATATTTTCTTTTTTTCCCCCTGTCCCTTTGTAATTTCGCCGCTCACTTTTCTTTTCTTAAAAATACCATGTTACCTTAATCCCAAGGTAATTTTGTTTAGTTGTATTGCCCAGTTGTCCCAGTTCAGATGTTATCCACCCCTTTCTTCCCTCCTGCACAAATCTTAATCCAGCTGAGTCCTCCTCTTTGGGGTGGCCATTTTAAACCACTACTGCAGTCATCTTCGGGGGGGGGGGGAACCAAGCCCGGGGGGGAGATGTGGCTCCCTTCAACTTGGCTTGTGGCTTCCCCTTACTCTACCAAGGCAGCTTCAGCCCCTAATCGTAATGATCGGGGCTCTCAACGAAAGAGCATGGACCATAGCCGCAGAGAGATGCGATCTACAGTCTATCAGCGAGGAGGCTCTGCCTTCTTTCATCACAACAAGTGTTCTGATCAAGGCTTCCCGAGACTGTAATTAAGCACACGCTTAGTTAAAACAACTCTTGTTTTATTTCAATGCTGGGAATTGTTTTCATTCCCAGCCAGTAATGAGTCCCAAATATTCCCTTCAAGATAAGCACCCACTTTTCTTTCCTTTGAATTGCTGCCAACAACTAGAGTGCCAAATGAACTATAAAAAACCAACTGAAGTACAAAGTCCACACAGAGCTTCAAGGATTAATCTGAACAGAATGAACGACTTTGCTTCCTACAAAGGTTTGCCTGTCCTTTATGCCTTATGGGAGGGGTAATCACCTCCAAGCCTTACTCCTGAGTCGGCCCTTTTGTCTCAGCTGCTCTTACCTTCTAGCAGCTCTGCGCACACGCACACTGAGAACAGGCTCCCCTTGTTCCTCAGCCTTGCTGCTGCCAGACTCTGGAGGCTCTGGAGTCAACACCCCACTCACAGATGGTCCTGGCCCCCATCTCTGCATTGGATGCAGGACCCTTGTCTGAGTCTTCTCCAGACTCCCTGACTGGTCCCCGTTCTTCCCCACTGTCTGATTCCATTGCCATCTGTACAGGCTGCTGGCAAACCACAGCAACAAGGATGGTTGAAAACATCTTGATAATTAGGGAAGGTGTTCCACAGAGCAGGGGGCAGCTGTGGTAAAAGTTTGCTTCTTCCTTATATTCTCTTGCTATGTCCATTATTCATCGTGTCAGAAGAATAATTTGGGGTTGCAACTCAAGCCAGGGTTGCACAAAAATAGATAAAAATGAGATCCAGACAGCTGTGAGGAAAGAATTATTTATTCTTAAAAGCAAAACAGTTTCCTTTTCGAGGCTGATTCTAGAGTGATTTTTGAGGGGTGGTGGTATATGTTGTGTGCAGATTCATTTATTTTTGTGAACATGCAGTTCTTCTGAGAGACCTAATTTAATTAACTCTATTTGCAGACCTTATCCTTTGATATGTGGATTAGGCCTGAGTTACTTATTTGAGGGTTTGAGGAAGTTTGAGAAAGGGATTTTCTTGTTTGCTATTTTTACTTGATTAATTTAGTTTCAGCTTGACCATCAATTATCTAGTGGACACAATGATTGTCAGACCATTGGGATTCTTATTGTTTGTTAATATTTTAAGGGAAGGGAAGATGGAAACAGTATAAGGAGTAATATACAGTATATTTTGATACACAGTAAAACTTCTCACAATTGTAAATGCACCAGAATAGAAACCAGGAAACTGAGTTCTAATCCTGAGATAGGCATGAAACCAACTGGGTGACTTTGGGCCAATCACCAGGAGATGGTGAATTCTAGTCCTGTCTTAGGCATGAAAGCCAGCTGGGTGATTTTGGGCCAGCCCCTCTCTTTCATCTTAACTCACCTCACAAGAAGAGGAAGGAGTATTAGGTATGTTTGCTACCTTGAAAAATAATGGCGGGATAAAATAAATCTAAAAAAAAATAAAACAAATATTACTTATTTGAACTTGTGTCTGTCTGCCTTTTCAGAGACAAGTTTGTTCATTTAGCATATCATTTTCTTTGTAAGATCTTAAGTAAAACTGTTGGATTGATAAATCAGCCTAACAGCCCAGTAATACAAACACATACTTGTATCTCTCTTCTTTGAAATAGGTACATATATATTGATCTGTTTTCAGTTTCGGTGTTACAAATCCATGCAGATTGTTAGGCAAGCATATGATTTTATCATGTTAGACCTTTTCCAAAAACAGGGGAATGTTGAAGACCTGTAAATCATTACAGTTTTCCCTTTTATTTTCAGTCGAATTAAGTTACATTTCTGAGATTGTAAGAGAAGACTGCTCACTGTATTTTGGAGAAAACTTGTCTTTGCTGTTTATGATAGTGTAAAGAAGCAGGAGAAAATGTATTGGCTATTCCATCCATGACAAGACTGATTTTGAAACAAGACAAGTTGGTAGAGAGCCAGGGCATCCCTCTGTTAGCTGAGGAAGAAGCAAACAGGTAAGCACAGATGGTCAAACAGCTGCCTTCACATTTAGAAAAATATCTTCTTTAATCTCTCCAGCTTTCCTCATTTTTTTTACTTAATTCGCTTTTTCAACAGAAAGTTCTGAAAAAAAAAACCCTCTTGGAACCTGATTTAATACTCATTTCTGCCTCATATAAATTCATCTCAGATTCCATTTTATCGTTTTGAGCTTCTGCTGAACGTCTCTTTATATGAAAACAAAAATCTAGAGGAAATAGTTTGAAAATATAATGTCCTTTATTCTTTTTTTAAAAAAATGCACTCTTGATTGTGGTTATTGTTTGCAGTAGAATTGAGAGGCACAATTAAATCATTTTTGAGGACCACTTTTGCATGGATAAACTTAATTTGAGAGACATTCAATTTTAATTTGTGTTCTTCACCCATTGTCACAACATAACTTTTATACACTTGCTATGCTAGGATAAATTTGTTGGCCCATCTCTGGATTTCCTTTCCTTTCCTCTCCTCTCCTCTCTTTTCCTTTACCCCCTTTCTTCCCCCCTTGCCTGCTTTCTCTTCTCTTCATTTTATAGTTGTTTCTTTTGGTATCTCATAAATGTCTATCTACTACTCACATGTGTCTTGTCACCTTCCAACTCACCTATGTGATTAACTTTTCAAAGCTTTTTTTAAAAATGTCATTTTCCTTCACTTATGCTCCATGCCATGATCTCCTCTGTGCAATGGTGGGATTCAAAACTTTTTACTACTGGTTCTGTGGACGTGGCTTGGTGCACATGGCAGGGGAAGGATAATGTAAAATCTCCAGTCAGAGGTGGTATTTGCCGGTTCTCCAAACTGCTGAAAATACCCGCTACTGGTTCTCCAGAACTGGTCAGAACCTGCTGAATACCACCTCTGTCTCTATGTACCATCCTAGGTCTTTCTGCACCTCCTTGAATTTTGTTACTCTCTGATAGAATTTGGATTGCACATGTTCCCAGTCTCCTACAAGTATGGGACAAAGATCCCAAAGAGATAGGAGCAAACTCTTACAGATGGCCTTTTGACATCCAATAATGCTCTATCCATCCCATCTCCTTTTCTTCCTGTGCTGTTTTAATTTTTTTGGTGACTTAATTTCAGGCCCTCCATTTCCCCAAGAGTTTACATGCTAATTCTAAAGGCCAATGGATTAGCTAAACTGTGACATTTCAGAGGACTCTGGGAAAATCCAGCTGTTGGACTTCTGCCCACTGAAACCATCAGAACTATTTGAATCATTTGCTGAAAGTCTTCTATATGGATGGTACATATACACAGTGAATATACAACACAGGAGCTATATATGTAATAAAAGGAGAGGCAGAAATAGGTCTGAGTTTAGAAAACATTAAATGGGTGTATGGTTTTTCAGAAGACCTATGCAGTTGTTTCTCATCTGTTATCATGAAAAGCCCACAGCTAGGATAAGATACAATAGCATACCCTACATAGAGTTTCTATCAATTTGTGCTAAGAGGTTTGCCATTTTCTATATATTAATAGAGCCCCCCTTATAAGTGGCCACTGTTGAAGAATTTTAAGTGGCCTAGATATTGTATCTGAACAACCACAGGTTATATGAATTATTATTATTATTTTTTTGTTAAAAAAAATAATTCTATCCAGGAGTCCTGAGCATGCTCCAAAGCAAAAGAAAATTTAGTATCAAACAGGAGAGGCAGTTGGGGAAAAAATTAAGAAGTGCAGGACTTAGGCTGGATATGACTCTAATTGTAATATACTTTAAATTAGAGATAGACAATCTGGTGACCTTCTGATGTTTTCCCCTAGAAGTCTTTACTCATTGACCATGCTAGCTCTCATAGCTTTTTTACATATACCCAAGACAGTGGGCTCCAAAACCCAAGAGAACCAGCACAACCAGACAATTCCCTAGGCAGCACACACATAAGCACACAAAGAAAAGTACTACTCCACTCTGGTCTCTTCTAATAGGAACTGGAATGCAAAATGTGTATAGAATCTTAATTTCTTCTATCATCCTTAAAATAACCAATAGAGAATATATTTATTATTAAATAGCAAATACATAATAAAATAACCAGGAAAGAATACATTTGGGCATTATTGTATTTGGGAACAGATACCATAGCAGTTGACTCTGGAGCGCTGATGTATTTTCAATTTTCTGGCAGTCTTTCTAACTGAAAACTCAGAGGGCTGAGAATGACAGTCAGGCCGAGAGGGGATTATCCCCTCCCCATTCGCTTCTTCATTTTGCCTACATGTATTTTTTTTTTTTTTTTTTAAAAAAAGCTAAATTAAAATAATATAAAATAAAATAGCATTCTTGACAAGAGGCCAATCTCTAATGCAGTATGCATATAGAATATGAATGCAGGTGAAATTTACAGAGAATAAAAAAGTTTAAAGAGACTGTGAAAGAAAATGAATATTTGCATTAGCCACCACTGGCCTTACTCAACACAATTTTCTGGATTTGCATGACTGAACACAATTTTCTGGATTTATGACTGAATCATAAACCAAGCATATGGGTTGAATCTGCAGAACATAGTAGGGCGAAAAAGTCTTGGTTAGTTGGTGTTGCAGTGCATATGACTGTCTCTCCTAGGTTATGATGGATGGCTCTTTGGATTTGAAATGAAAAGGTAGGTTGGAGGGGGCACCCACCCCACTCATTGTGCTGCTTGCCACCTTTCCCTGGAGTTATTTATACAATGGCTGCACAGTCCTAGGAAAACAGACATTTCAGTGAAGGAACTT
>CM066331.1:203927392-203970818 GCA_033807585.1 Hydrophis major
TCACTCCCATATATTGAAGGGGTGGGGGTGTCGTATGGACGTGTCTCTTTGAAGTATCTCCTCCCCCCCCCAATATGAAAAGTGTATTGAGAGTTTGGAGGAAAAATCAAAGTTTTTTTTTTAAAGGTGTTGGTTCCACGGGTGTATTGGGGAGGAGAAATGCAATGTTTGAATGTTTTTTTCCAACCAGGAATAACTTTTCTTTCCGAGTTTGCTCATGATGATGATGATGATAGGAACAGCACCTTAGTAATGATAGTTAATGAATGTATTTTATTTTTTCTTATGTACACTGAGAGCATTTGCACCAAAGACAAATTCTTTGTGTGTCCAATCACACTTGGTCAATAAAGAATTCTATTCTATTCCATTCTCTTCTCTTCTCTTCTCTTCTCTTCTCTTCTCTTCTCTTCTCTTCTCTTCTCTTCTCTTCTCTTCTCTTCTCTTCTCTTCTCTTCTCTTCTACTGCTATTCTATTCTATTCTACTGCTATTCTACTCAACTCGACTTCTATTCAACTCTACTCTACTCGACTTCTGTTCTATTCTACTCTACTCAACTTCTATTCTCCTCTGCTTTATTGTTCTGTTCTGTTCTATTCTAACCTAATCTAACCTAACCTCACCTCACCTAACTTAACCTAACCTAATAGTAATAAAAGTAAATAGCAATAATGTAATGCCCTCGTTCCTCCTTAAAAACACGCTGGCTCGCCAAAGCAGGATTCTCCCAGGCAGTCCTTTTGCAGCTGTTCTTTCCGTCCCCTCGGTAGCCTTTCTATGGAGGAAGGGTGGCGGGTGTGTGTGTGTGTATAGAAACTGCCTCACAAAACTGAAGAAGTTTCCCCCCAAATTTCGGGACCAGAAGAGCTACTGAACTCGGAGCGTTTAAACTTTCCCCGCTGATGCCCGCGGAACGGAGAGAGAGAGAGAGAGAGGGGCGCGCGCGAAAGTTGTCTCGGCCACAAGAACTTTTTCAGAACTTTCTCCTAACTCGGGAATATGGGAGGCTAATGTAACCGCCCGGCTTGTTTGTCAGGAGAAGAACGTCAACAGATGTTCCCTCGGGGATTTCTGCTCAAACTCTGCGCCCCTGCCAAAGGCAGAACCGGCTGCAGTCTGTAGGACTGGAGTGTGGGAATTTGAAGAGGGAACTTTGGCTGTTCATAACTAACGCCAGAATCTCCCAGTAATTTTTTTTTTTTATTCCTTGGCTTGCTTGATATATAAGCTTCTCTCAGCTGGAGCAAAGCCATGATATGAGAAGAGTTGTGGAGAATGGGGCAATTTTTTAAAAAGAAACTTTATTAATCTTTCATAACTTTAAAAACAAAGCAAAAGTGTACATATCTTGACATTAAACAGTCTGTGGCATTCATCTTATAGTACTATTTTGTGCATTATTTACAAATATATACAATTTATGCAAATGTAAGCATTTAATTATATGTTGCTTATCATTAATTTTTCATCATCCATCTATCTTAGCTCAATCCAGTCATACCATTTTCCCCAAATCTTATAATACTCAGACTCCTCCTTTTCTTGTAACATCAAAGTTAATGTATCCATCTTAGCACAAGACATTATTTTTTGGATAATCAGTTCATCTGGTGGTATACATGTATGTTTCCAACACTGGGCATAAGCAGTTCTAGCTGCTGTTAAAATATGTAATATTATATATTTTGTATTTCTCCTGTATTTCTTTTTACATATCCCCAATAAGAATAATTCCGGTTCTAATTCTATTTGTTCATTAGCGATCTCTTGCAGCCATTTTTAAATTTTTAGCCAATATTTTTGAGTGCCCGGGCAGGACCACCACATTATGGCAAATTTAATGAATGATTATTATCATCTTCATCATCGTTGCTATCTGCTATGTTCACTTTAAGCTAATTTCTGGGTATTACAGCTGTTAGGAAGGGAAGTTTTTAGAGGAAAAAAAGTTTGTTCCTGAGGAAAAGATTGCAATTTAATGTCTTGTTTGGTTTTGGAAGGTCTTAATGAGTTAAAAACTGGCTCCCGCCCCCAATGAAGCAAAAATGAACCCTAATTCTGAAGCATTTTAAATAGAAATTAAATACAAAGATATAAAACATTCTCTCTCAAAAATTTTTTAGGGTTGGACAATCAATAGTTATGAGCTAGAACTGTTTAATGAAATATTATTTGAATAGTGAGTGTTTGGGACAATGATGGATCAGGATATCTAAATACCATTCTTGGGAACATTCTTAATGGCATATTTACAATTTTGGACATAATTTTAGACCTCTGAATTGAGCTAGCTTTTCTTAAGAACTTTCAGGGTTTTTTTCTGATTGTTGACACATCTGTGGAACAAAAGTATTATAGTTTTTCCCCCGGTTGACTGAAACCTATTCTGAAACCTATTCCCTGACTAAAGTCTCCAAAAAATATTTTAAATCCCCTTTTCTCTTGTTTTTTTTTTTTTATAATTCAGATTCTGTGAAATCATCATCCTTCACTAGCCTGAATTTAAAAAAGAAGAAAAAAAAAGACTTACAAGTTTCTTACATTTCAGATTTATGAAAGCTCTTGTTATCTTCTACAACTATACAGGATTTATTAATATAAAAAATAAAATAAGTGTGAGTCATGATGCAAAATATGTTGCAACTGTTAAATTAGCACTGTAAGGGCAGGAAAACGCCAATCATATTTTGGATAGGATAGTATTCAGCAAGGTTAGAATGAAGTAGCCTGTTCTTTGTTTAAATAACAACAACAAAAGCCAGTGTTAATTGGCCAGTTTTTGATAATTGTAATCTTATGAAATTGGAACATCAGGCTCCCTTGTGAGTTGTACATTAGCAATTCCTTATTTGTATTGTGGGTCAAAAGGCAGGCTTATTCAGTTTCTGCCACAGATCGGTTGAAAATTTGAGACTTTATGGTAGAAATGATGTCTGTATTTCAAGTTCACTCACTTGGGTTTGCTGTGTGGTTTTGGAACGCCCCCAGTATGGTTTAAGAGAGTTGTGTTCTGTCCTATTTTTATTATCTCTTTGCAGATTTGAATGTTGGCTTATTTGAGTGTTTTTTCAAAGAATCGCAGACTGTCTAAATCAAAATCACTTGCCTGTCTATGTTGGAAAACAATATTAAAACCCAATCAAACAATCTGAAGAAACAGTAGTTGCATCAATGTTGAATTTTAACATGATACATATCAGTAAATAACACCCAATAAAAGCTCTTTTGGGGTCTTCCATAATTTTTAAAAGTGGGAAGGGATAAATTGGGAGAAATTTTTTTAGGAATGCCGGTCTAAATGAACTTCTTCCATCTCTGATCCATTTTCTGATTCCCTGGTCTTTTAAGTCTGACATTAGAGATATGTCAGTTAGATTCCCAGAACAGTTATCATTTTATTGCTGAATTAGCCATTTTCATCATAAATGAACCCTAAATATTGAATTTGTACATTAAGTCACTCCAGCATATATAAGAGCTAACAATAGTTGAAATGAGTCAAACTAGGCCAGTGTGAATATGGCTGGTTGGTCTTTAATTGAACTTGGGTAGGTGTATTGTGTGAACACAACCACAGAGTGTGTTTGTAATATCATCCATTTTTTTTAGGTCAGAGGGCTCCAAACTTGGCAACTTTAAGAGTTAAGTTTGGGGACCCCTGTTTATGTAGTGGTTCACATTTCCCACCAACAGTTGTTTGAGGAGAAGAATAAGGATTTTTCTAAATGTTGTTGTGAGGAATCATGTTTGTTGGTCTGTCAGCTGCCTTCAGTATCTGAGACCTGGTCCCAAGGGATCATCAATACTTCCAAAGACCTTGAATTGTGTCTTGTCTTTTGATCTCCATGATGGCCACTCACTTCTTTAAATTCTTTCATTGAGTCGAGCCATATTCTGTCCACCACCTTCCCCAGTGTGGATTTTATCATTTGGGTTTTTTAATTTTTAATTTTTAAAAACAAACATACATATAAAAAAGATAAAAACATAAAACCATCTTCCATTTTATATACATACAGTGTGTCAGTTGGTTACATATCTTTTGTGTTATCCTTTTGTAGTCATTTACTCATAACTTCTATCAGCCTTCACATTGTCAAACTAACATATGCTTATATATTTATCAGTTATTAATCATCCATGACTAAACTATTTATTCCATCATTTTATATGAAATGTTCCAAGTTTTATCTTAAAATTTGTGTTATACTTTCAACCAGTGGTTATATATATCTATATTATGTTTTATATCAGTCTATTAAATTTCTATCACAAAATTATCTAGTCTATTACATTACCATGCCTTTTTATCCAACCATTGATAAAACAAATCTCATATCATATAAAATTGCTTGTCTTCTTTTTCTCTAATTTCAAATGTTAGCTTACTCATTTCAGCACAGTCCATAATTTTTTTGATAACTTCCTCCCACGTAGGTATTTTGTAATTTTTCCAGTTCTTCGCAAATACAATTCTAGCCACTGTTAAAACATTTACAATCAAATATTTCAGTTCTTTATTGTATATGTCCAGTATGACTTGCAATAAAAAGATCTCTGGTTTAAAGTCTATATGTTGTTTTATCATTTTTTTCCAACCATGTGTGGATTTTAGCCCAATCTTTCTTTGCGTCCAAACATGTCCACCACATATGGTAATATGAACCAGGTATCTGATGACATTTCCAGCATTTATTTTTAAACATTCTCGCAAGTCTCGTTGGGGGAAAGTGCCACCTGTAAAAATCTTATAGAAATGTTCTTTATATGCAGTTGATACTGTCATTTTATAATTCTGAGACCACAATTTTTGCTATTTTTCTAAATCAATCCCATATCCAAAATTTTTCTCCAAGCAATCATCGTTTCTTTGACTTGTTCCTCCTCCAATTTAAATTCTAATAGATGTCCATAAGATTTTATCATTTGTTTTAATGCATTCATAGATCTTGCTTGCTGTTCATTTGGATTCTTGCTACAATTGGTTGCACGATCCCATAATTTTAAGTTGGTAGGGCTACATTTAAAATTTTTACATCTGTTTAAGGCTCAGACTGGGTTCAGTACCTCAGATAGCTTTCTTTAATCTTCTGCCTTAATTTTATCAGATTGCAGCTCCGCATAATCTCTCTTAATTTGCTGTGGGCTGGGGCTGGATGATAGGAACCAAACATCTTGGTTGCTGATCTGTGGTACTGTACTGTAACTCTGTCTGTATGTTTTGTGATGATGCTATTAATTGCAAGCAAATTTTGATTAAAAGATTGTTTCATTACTGTAAACCACCACATCAAGTTCAGCTGCTTGAAATTCTGTTGACCCATTTAGCAGAAATACATTTTTAAAATGGATTTGGGACTACAATAATCACTGCTGAATTGTTCACTTTTGATTTTTGTGAATACTTATTTATTTAAGTGGAGCTGATTGTGAGTTTATGCCGTTATTTGTTCATATTTATAAAAAAACCACTTAGTGTCAAACTTTATCATTCTTGACCATTCCACTTGTTTTATTCTGAAAGCATCACAGTTGCAGTTAGTTGGTTTATTTTTATAATGGGCATAAACATTGGATCTATACAGGCTACATTACTTTATTGTTCTCAGAATAGCAGTGCTTTATAAAGATTGGACTATAAATTGACTGGTCAATTGTTCAAAAAACAAATTATGCCAGGGAGAAAGAATCAAAGCTTCTATAATAAAAGGCAGTCTTCTTGTAGCTTAAATGCACACAGACTGAATGCATGACTTTGGCTATCTATATCTATACTAGCAGGGCACCTGTGCTTCACTATGAAACTATGTGATTGGGCAAGACGCTCTGGAGTGTAAGATGCACCTTAGTTTTGGGGGAGAGAAATAAGGGGGAAATATTCTGCCTCTGCCTTCCAGCATCTATCAGTATTCATCTGACTAGCATCCTGTCAGTCTGTGAGAGAGTTGAGGGCTGTTTGGAAACCGAAACAGTATTTGCTGTGTGAGCAAGGAGACAGCAAGGAGCCTGGGTGTGGCTTAGCTCAACTGTTCTGTACTAAAGTGCTTGGTGTTGTGAAACTGAAACTCCTCTGCTTGTGTTTTGCTTGTATCTGGCAACTGGCACTTGGAACAGATTTCTTTTCAGGTGGGGAGGGGAAGTAGAACTCCTTAGTATCATAGCATGTTAATAATAATAATATAGGAAATACCAATGCTCTGATGGTCATTTCGAAAAATCCTTTCATAGCAAGCAGTTGGAAGCCAAGAGGAACATACGTGCCAAATTTCAAGTTTGTAGGCTTTACGGTTCTGGAGATTTTATGATGATGCACGAGTACTTTTTCGTTTTTATATATCTATATAAAAATAAAAATAAATATGGCTGTTCAAAAAATAAACAGTGGAATTCAAAATATCTGAAACACAAAGGGCTCAATTTGAGACATTCCTGTGTAAAGCTTGAAAAAGAAGTTCAGCGAGAGACAAAGAGCCAATTTGATTCCATTTTGAAAATGATATATTTCCATTTTGAACCTTAAATATACCCATATGGCTCCCAGGGCTTTTTAGTGGTGGCCCCACTGTTTAGAATAGCTGTGCTCATTGGCGTATTTTCGCCATATGTATCTAAGAATGATTTAAAAAAGAAACACGGCTGGCTTATTCGTCTGTCATTCTGTGCCTGGTTTTCAAGTGAACACTCTTTGCTCGCTGTGTGAACTGGTCACGTTTTTATTGATCCCCTCCTTGGATTCTTTTATCAGAAAAAAAAATCTATCTATAAATATGTTTGCAAAACAGCCACATGGAGAGGGAAAGGGAGAAATTAAAGCAGAAGGATGGCCTTTTTCAAGGCCTTGTTGAGTCAGGCTAGAAAGGGAGAAGGATTGGGCCTCTCCCATCAATTGCAAAGGACACAAAACCTTTCCCGGGTACAAGGTTAACTCAGTTAGATCATTTTTATTTTAAAGGACATGGGGTTGGGGGAGGGCTTTGGTTTCTGTGTGCCTACAGCCTGTTACAAAAAACGAACCCAGTGCAGATTTCTTCCCATTGCAAAGGAGAAGACACCCCTTTATTTAAATATTAGCTGGATACCCGTGCTTCGTGAACGAAACTCTGTGATCGGGCTTAGTTTGAGGGGAGGAAAATAAGGGGGAAAAAAATTCTGCCTCTGCCTACCAGCATCCATTGGTATTCACCTGGATAGCATCCTGTCAGTGTGTGAGAGTTGAGGGCTGTGTGGAAACTGAAACAGTATTTGCTGTGTGAGCAAGAAGGAGACAGCAAGGAGCCTGGGTGTGGCTTAGCTCAACTATTGTGTACTAAAGCTGCTTGGTGCTGTGAAACTGAAACTCCTCTCCTCTGCTTGTGTTTTGCATTTAGAACAGAGTTCTTGTCAGGTGGGGAGGGGGAGTAGCATCAGAGCGTGTTAATAATAATATACGAAATATAAATACTGTGATGGTCATTTTGAAAAATCCTTTCTTAGTGAGCACCTAGAAGCCATAAGGAACATATGTGCCAAATTTCAAGTTTGTAGGCTTTATGGTTCTGGAGATTTTGTGATGATGCATGAGTGGTATTTCGCTTTTATATACAGTATATAGATCTACCCCAAAATATTTCTTAAAGGTTAAAAGGCATGAACGAATCAAGGCTTAATTTTATTTCTGCTTTTGTGGTCTCCAGAAGTTTAGTGCTGGTTGGAATATATTCCTACTCATTAGTAGAATTCTGCCCTCTTTCGTGGGTCCTCGACTTATGACCACATATGATCACAGGGGAGCCCAACATTTCCATTGCTAAAAGCAAGACAGTTGAGTGAGTTTTGCCCCATTCAGACAGTGAGGAGATTTGGGAGGAACATGGACCAGTCCTGGAGTCTGGGGAAGGCTCTGACAAGTGCTCTGTGTCAGAGGCAGAGATGGGACCAGGGCTGTCTGACAGTTATCAGAGTCAGAGATCCATGGGGCAAAAAGAACAGCTGGAGTCTGTTCCCAGTGTCCACATGTGCAGAGCTGTCAGAAGAAGGGAACAATTAAGGAAAATAGGTCGACTTGGGGGTAAAGCCACAGGTGGATGGTGAATGGCCCCTCCCATAGGGAATAAAAGAGGAGCGAAAGGGGAGTGGGGTTTTGCAGGAGACAATTAGTTTATTTGGGTGAAGATCTGCTCCTGCATTCTTGCCAAATATTGTCTGCTACAGTGTGGCATCTGAAAGATATCGGCCTGGCAACTGTTCAAACCTGATAAAGGTCTGTAATTGTGAAATCTCTTGAAAGACTGTTGGTCGGGAATTTGCTGGAGAGGAATTCACTGTAAAAGGAGTTTATCGGAACGAGGAGTCGGCTTTGTGCTATTGGGGAAGCCTAGGTCAGAACAGAAACTCAGAATATCTGTTCTATCCAAAACATTTTGTCTATCTTCTTCAGGTATGTTAGACCTTCAGCTCAGTTCAGAGATTTAAACAAGGATGTTGTTGATGTTATGAACGAATAAAACACTGAAATAAAGTTTATCAAAAGCTTTAGAAAATAGCAGGGTTCTAGCCCTGCACTTCTGATTGGCCGATAATAGCAATATCGGATTGGTCCGTTCAGGAGAATCTGATTGGCTGTTAACGAGCCACTCTCATTGGTGAAGGGGGTTAACACTCCATGTTTCCTATTGGTTACTAGAGCAGCAGCTTGCCTATAAAAGGGCTGCTGCTGCCCTAGGGTTTTGCTCTGTTCAGAATGATAAATAAAGAGTTGAAGTTCACTGTTCACCATCTCGTCTCTGTTCCTTGCGACCATGCGCAGAACTTAACACTGGCAATGAGGGTGGGATACAGAGACGTCAGAGCTGACTGAACACTACAGAGCACCAAACAGAGCACGTGGCTAAAGGCGCATCAACGGCAGAAACCATGACCGGCGGCACCATACCACCTGCTCCATTCGACCAGGCACAAGAAGACTGGGACTCATACATGGACCAGTTCCAGATGTTTCTGGAGACCAACAACTTGAAGGATGCCACTACTGGGAAAAAGCGAGCGGTATTCCTAACTCACTGTGGACCTGCTGTTTTTAAGATGGCTAAGGCAATGGCGAAACCAGCTGAGATGAAATCCATGGACTGGGACGTCCTCGAGCCCCTCCTACGGGCCCACTATGCACCTACCGTACCAACGATTGTCTGACGACATGAATTTTACCAGAGAGACTAGCGGAAAGGAGAAAGCATTGCAGATTTCATCGTGGATCTCTGGAACCTAGGAGGCCTCTGCGGGTTCACTGACTTCAAAGAAGCTCGAAGAGACCGAATAGTTCTGGGACTAGATGCGCCACACATGCAAAGTAAGCTGATGGCGAAAGGCGACATCAGCCTTGCAGATGCCATCACTGACGCTACTGCAGCAGAAGCAACCAGGAAGTCGGCTGCCCGAATGCGCTGCACCAACGCCCCGCTCTGCCAACTCGCCGGCGAAACTTCACCTCGCCTTGAGGGACATGCAACGGCAACCCACCACGAGGACCTCGAATCGTCATCAAAAAGTGATGAGGAAGAAGTCAACCGGCTCCGGTCTGAACGAGACCAATGCCACCAGCGTAACCAGAGACTGCAGTACCAATGCACAGGTTGTGGGGCAAACCACCCACGATCAGACTGCAAATTCCTCGACGCGCTCTGCCATATTTGTGGGAAGAGAGGCCACATCAGAAAGGTCTGTCGAAGCAAGCTAGGATCCAGCCCACTTCAGAGGGGGACCAACTACCGCCAAACCACAGGAAGTCGTCCTGTGAATCGGGAACATTTGAACCACCAATGGAACAACCACTCCTACAGAAATAAACCACTAGCCCATTCAACGAAATGAGAAGAGGCACACCAAACCATCACGATTAGTCACGCCTCATCATTAGATGCAAAAAAGATCCGAGTGAAGGTCACCATCAAAAATCAGCCCTGTGTGATGGAAGTCGACTCAGGATCATTCCTCTCGATGGTTTCCTGGAAGACCCTTAAACAATTGATCCCTGCCATCCGGCGGCAAGACCTCAGAACCCAAAGAATCATTCTCAAGGACTATCAAGGAAACCGAATTCTGGTCGTTGGATCCAGCCTAGTCCAGGTCTCATTCAAAAATCGTACTGCATCTTTACCATTAACCGTCATCGACCGTGATCGGCCTAGCTTGTTTGGCCTTCAATGGTTTGCTCCACTTGGGATTGAGGTAGCTGGCATTGACCAAATCAGCAGCGACGACTGGAGGAGGCCCTCGTCCAGGAATTCCAGGACGTCTTTGCAGGTAAACTAGGCAAGTACAAGGGGATTCCGATATCATTTAACCTTAACCCTGAAGTAGCCCCCATCTGCCTTAATCCTCGTCGAGTCCCTTTTGCCCTTAAACCAAAGATTGACGAGCAGCTTGATAAATTAATAGCCCAGGGTGTTTTAGAACCAACTGACCACACTCATTAGGAAACCCCAATCGTAACACCCATCAAACCGGATGGATCGTTAAGGATTTGTGGGGACTACCGAGCCACCCTGAATCACGCCCTTCAACAGAACCCTTACCTGGTGCTGGTGGTACAACACCTCCTCCATTCCCTGGGGGGCGGAAAAGTCTTCGCTAAATTGGATTTAGCACAGGCGTACCAACAACTGCCTGTAGATAGAAAAACAGCAGAGGCGCAAATGATCGTTATGCATCGAGGCGCCTTTAAGTGCAACCGACTCCAATTCGGAATTAGCATGGCCCCAGGGATCTTTCAGAGCTTGATGGAGAGACTATTACAGGGTATAAAAGGGGTCGTACCATACTTTGATGACGTTTTAATTGCTGCCCCAAATAGAGAAATACTAAAGGAGCGCCTTAGACTGGTTCTCCAGAAATTTAAAGATTCTGGCCTTAAAGTTAAAAAAAATAAATGTCAACTGTGTACACATAAAGTGGAGTTCCTGGGGTACCTAATCGATAAACAAGGCATTCACCCCACCAATAGTAAGCTAAGAGCAATCAAGAACGCCCCAAGACCCAGAAATAAGACTGATCTCCAAGCTTTCCTGGGGCTTATTAATTTTTACAACATCTTCCTGCCCCACAAAGCGACCTTAGCCGAGCCCCTACATCAGCTTCTCGACAAAAAAGCAACCTGAGTTTGGAGGCACCGATAGGAGCACGCGTTCCGACAAGTGAAAAACCTATTAACTTCAGATGCTGTTTTAATGCAGTGTAATGAGATTTTGCCTTTAACAATCACATGTGACGCGTCACCATTTGGAGCCATGTGTCACCAAACGGTAGTGAAGCCCCTATTGCCTATTTTTCAAGAACTTTATCAAAGGCTGAACGTAACTATAGTCAAATCGATAAAGAGGCTCTTGCTGTTGTATGTGCTGTTAAACGGTTTCATGAATATGTTTATGGATGAGTTTTTACTATTGTTACCGACCACAAACCTTTGCTGGGGATTATAGCGGGAGACAAGCCAACCCCCTATATATTATCACCTAGAATGACTCACTGGTCAGAGTTTTTGGCTGTGCACAATTATAAGCTGCAGCATCGCCCGGGTAAAGCCATTCCCCATGCTGACACATTGAGCCGTGCACCACTTCCGGAAACCGTCGATGACCCAGATCCAACCCTGACAATGCTCTAGATTGAAACGCTACATTCACAGCCGTTAACAGCTAGAGATATCGCGATCGAAACAAAACGCAATCCTATCTTAAAGCGGGTCCTTAGTTGGGTCGAACAAGGATGGCCAGTAGATCAAACCCCTGATGACTTCATTCCCTTCAAGAATTGGCAAACGGAACTTTTTTCGCAAAAGGGCTGCATCCTGTGGGGGGATAGAGTCATCGTCCCAGAGCAGTTACAACAAGTGGTACTAAAGACACTGCATGAGGGCCACCCTGGCGCTCGCATGAAGCTACGCGTGGTGGCCGGGCATCAACAAACAAATCGAAGCCTGGTTAAAGACTTGTTATAAGTGCCAGGAAGTTAGCAATGCTCCACCAATAGCAACTCCGACAGAATGGGAAACACCTTGGGGATCGTGGTCCCGCTTTCATATTGACTTTGCGGGACTGACTAAGGGACATACGTTCCTATTAACAGTGGATGCCTACTCAGACTGGCTCGAGATCCACGAAATGAAAAGTACCACAACCGAGTCCGTCATCCGGAAGTTGAACAGATTATTTGTGACGCATGGACTGCCAGACGTTCTGGTATCCGACAATGGACCCCAGTTTACCGCGCTTCCTTTTGAACAATGCTTAGCAGACCGCGGTATTCGCCATGCGCCAACTTCGCCAGCACACACTGCGGCTAACGGAAGAGCCGAGCGCATGGTACAGTTTGTTAAAAAAACCCTCTACAAAATGGACTATGGGGACATTAAAGATAAGATAAATAGAATACTCCTTCTCCAACACATCACTCCAGTGGAACTATTGATGGGACGCAAACTCCGCTCCAACCTCGACTGGCTTCACCCGTCTTATGAGCCAGAGAAACCCTGTGGATCTAGTGGAAAATGCCACGAGTTCAAGATAGGCGACTTAGTTTTCGCCAGAAACCTTTCTGGCGAACCGTTGTGGATCGAGGCCACTGTTATTCAAGCCACTGGACCCAGGTCGCACCAGGTGAAAACCTGCGATGGAAAAATATGGAAACGCCATATAGATCAGCTTCACTCGAGGCTACAACCTAGTTTCCGCGACTCCAGTAACTCCCAAACTGAGGGGGGAGGGGATGTCGAAGAAACCGAATTCGAGATGGTGGAAAGCAGAAGTCAGCCATTGGGCGTAACAAGTGAAGAAGGATCAGGGATAGGTGTGGTCTCGCCACAGAGGAACAACCCAACAGAGGCAACCCCGCAAGGGCCAGAGGACAACAACAAGAACATTAGCGGCACCGAGTCTTCCAACGAGGAACCACCGGCACCCAACTTGCCCGAAAATGCCCCACCAAAACAGGCTTACGGACAAGAAACGGTGGGACAGAGTAAATCCAATAGACAGTCAAAGCAACCTTCCTACCTCAGAGATTACGTCACCGCACCCCCCAAACGGAACCCGGGGGGAAGGGGTGTTATGAACTAATAAAACACTTAAATAAAATTTATCAAAAGCTTTAGAAAATAGCAGGGTTCTAGCCCTGCACTTCTGATTGGCCGACAATAGCGATATCAGATTGGTCCATTCAGGAGAATCTGATTGGCTGTTAACGAGCCACTCTCATTGGTTAAGGGGGTTAACACTCCACGTTTCCTATTGGTTACTAGAGCAGCAGCTTGCCTATAAAAGGGCTGCTGTTGCTCTAAGGTTTTGCTCTGTTCAGAATGATAAATAAAGAGTTGAAGTTCACTGTTCACCGTCTCGTCTCCGCTCCTTGCGACCATGCACAGAACATAACAGTTGAGATGATGAGTTTGAGGATGTCACAGAGTGGATGATACTCAATGTCTCCTTCATAGTCACCATCAGGAGTTGATTATTGGGACAATTTACTATATAGGACCACACATCCTACTCCTATTTACGTGTGTGGTGTTTGTTCTTTTATTCTTGCTCACTTTTTTCAAAATCACCAATTCCTTGGAGAATGCAGAAATAGGGATACCTATTGGGTGTGTTGCCACATTTCGTTCAAATTTACAAGCCGATCTTATCAGCCAAGCTGAAGTTACTTCCTCCTAGTTCATTTCGCAATCCCTGGAGAAGATCTTCCATCTTAACCTTCCCTACTCAGATCAGTAGCATGCCCTCATTCTGAATTCTGTGTGTAAAACTGGTAATCCTGCAGCTTTAAAGCACCATGTAGAGAGCAGGGGTGGGATTCAACCAGTGTAACAATTGGTTTGCTGAGCATGTGCTTTGTGTACGTACGCCAAATGTGTGCTTTGTGTATGCGCATTTGCAACTCACCTTCTGCTGCAAGCTCTGTGTGTAAAACAGCTGAAGTGGGGCAATCTGCTGTACTGTCCAAAGCAGCTGAGCTGGAAAACCCGGAAATAAAGCACAGACTAGACTGGTCCCAATAGCTGATCGTTGGAGCGAACTGGTTCACTCTCTGCTGATCTTTGGAACTACCAAATAGAATCCCCTGGTAGAGAACAATGCTGATCCATGTTGTGGCTGCCGAAGATAACTATTATAAAAGTAGCGAGGAGAGGAGAAGAGAGTAGTGCCTCGTAAGGCAGGACATTATGTACAACTGTGGGATTCTTGATGCTCTTTGAGCATGGAGGTTTTCTTGCAGATGTTTCATTACCAGTGATGCTAGCACTGATTTTATGATCCAGTTCACAGGGTTGTTGTTGTGGGGAAAAGAGGAGGAAGAAGGAGCCATTGGGTATGTTTGCTACCTTGAGTTATTTATAAAGGCGATAGAATCGAATCAAATAGCAGAGTTAGAAGAGACCTTGGAGGTCTTCTAGTCCAAGCAGGAAACCCTACACCACTTCAGACAAATGGTTATCCAATCTATTCTTAAAAACTTCCAATGTTGGAGCATCCACAACCCTGGAGGCAAGTTGTTTCACTGATTAATTGCTCAAACTGTCAGGAAATTTCTCCTTAGTTCCAAGTTGCTTCTCTCCTTGATTAGCTTCCATCCGCTGCTTCTTGTCCTGCGCTCAGGTACTTTGGAGAATAGCTTGACTCCCTCTTCTTTGGGGCAGCCCCTGAGATATTGGAACACTGCTATCATGTCTCCCCTACTCCTTCTTTTCATCAGATTACACATACCCAGGTCCTCCAACCGTCCTTTACATGTTTAGCCTCCAGTCCCCTAATCATCTTTATTGCTCTTCTCTGCACTTTTTCTGGAGCCTCAACATCTTTTTTACATCATGGTGACTAAAACTGATGAGGTTACCTACTTTGGTAATGGAACATCTGCAAGAAAACAACCAAGTTCAGAGAACACCACGGTTCAATTCTGGGATTCAAATATTCTCTTCTGTCGGCATTGTGTACAATGTGAGTGAAGTAATCAGCTCCTTGATGGAGATATAATCCTTGTATAGATCCACCTCAAAATCATCTAAGATACATACCTTAGTGGCTGTTATTTACAAAAGGCATATAGATTTCAAAATAATCTTAGGGAACCAATGGATATTGGTGAAAGTGAGGAATATTGGTGAAAGCACATTCTAGGAACAACACGCTGTAATTTCAGGACATCAGATCAGCCAAATAAAAAAATTTAGAACAAGCAAATGGGATCAGTAGCACAGCAAATGCTGCCGAACTGCCCTCTTCAATCATAGCTAAGAAGGCTAATAATGTGGAATGTAGATAGTTATAATTCATCAACACCTGGAGGGCCACAGGTTGCCCGTCCCTGAATTGAGAGTAATGACAGGTTGACTCTGGCACTTCATTATGTAAACAGCTTTGCCAATATTGGAGAACATTGCCCAAATCTACCACACAAGCTTCCCACCTTACTAATATTGTTTAACAGAATAATAGATTAACAGAGTTGGAAGGGACCTTGGAGGTCTTCTAGTTCAGCTCCTTACTCAAGCAGGAAATCTTATACCATTTCAGACAAATGGTTGTCCAGTCTCTTCTTAAGAATCTCCAGTGATGGAGCACCCAGAGGTTCTGGAGGCAAGTTGTTCCACTGATTAATTGTTCTATCAGGAAATTCCTCCTGAATTCTAGGTTGCTTCTCTCCTTGATTAGTTTCCACCCATGTTTCTTGTCCTGCCCTCAGGTGCTTTGGAGAATAGCTTGATCCCTTCTTCTTTGAGGCAGCCCCTGAGATATTGGAAGACTGCTATCATGTCATCCCTATAAAGTTGGGATCCCATCCCAGAGTGGCTCCATGAGGGAGATGGGTGCTCTTTAAATACAACAGATGATTGATAAACAGATTGGATAGATAGATAGATAGATAGATAGATAGATAGATAGATAGATAGATAGATAGATAGATAGATGAAAGATACATAAATGATAGATAAATAGATACATGATGATAGATGATATAGACGGACAGACAGATAGATACTGTAGATAGATGATAGACAGGCAGGCAGACAGACAGACAGATGCTCCTTGGCACAATTACGTTCACAAACATTATCAAGCTTTCTGCTTTTCTTTCTTTACTTTTAATAAACTCAAACAAACTAGGCTGCTGAAAAGCACCCTTGTCGGATTGTTTCACTGAATGCTGGGGCTTCTCTCAAATTTCCCTTCTGTAAAATGGGTTTGGGGCCGTGGTGAGATTCAAACTTTTTTTTTACTACTGGGTCTGTGGGCGTGGCTTGATGAGCATAGCAGGGGAAGGATACGGTGAAATCTCCAGTCAGGGGTGGCATTTGCCGGATCTCCGAACGACTCAAAAGTTCCACTACCGGTTCTCCAGAACTGGTCTGAACCTGCTGAATACCCACCTCTGGTTGGGGAGCAACCTGTTTTATATTAAAGAGGGAAATTCATATTCTTTAACTTGGTTTCTTAGGCAACGATCTCTACTTCTAGCCTCCTCTTTATGGGGAAAGATATCTGACCCTGTCCCTCATAACTGTCAACAGACTAAGTTCTTCTGTAGCAATTTTGTGGGGTAGACTGTATTTCGACTTTATTCTGAAATTAGGAGGCTTTCTGGCTAGTCAGAAAGAGATATGTAACTGGCACAGGAAGTGTCGGTCAATTCTCTCCCCATATTACTAAAATGTGTGTGTGTGCAGCTAGATCACGTTCCTTCTCCATGCCACGGTTGGTCTTGTTTCTATTGTTTCTCAACCACATCTGAATAACAACTTTTTGGGTAGCATAAGTCCTTGATCCTAAATGTTTTTCTAGGTGCATTATGTCTTTTGCTCTGTCAGAGCGTTTCTGTCTTCTCTGAACTTGCCTTAGGACACTTGCGTTACAGTTTATGTCAGCCTTTGAAATAGGGCAGGTTAAGAAACAGATACCATAAGAAGTACAAAAACTCCTTATTGTAATGTTCCAATAGCTATGGGGCTGCCACAAAGAAGGGGCTGTGTGGAGTCAACCTATCATCCAAAGCCAGTGGTAGGATTCAAATTTTTTTTAACTACCGGTTCTGTAGGTGTGACTTGGTGGATGTTGTTAGGGATAACATTGTTTACCCTAACTGGTTTAGGTAAAATAATAACTAAGTAATCATAGTTTGTTAGTTAAAGTGTCTGCAATTCTAACTATGGGAAAGTAATTAAGGGAGTGGTTGTGAAAGCACTTTAAAAGAAGCAAGGCTGCAGCTTGCTCTCTCTCTGGCTTTGATGATCCCTGATTACTGCTTGGAATCAAGACTGCTTTGCTCGAACGGGAAAGAAAACAAAGGACTGACTTGTAAGTGAACTGACATAGGATATTCTAAACGGACTTTGCTAACTGAATATCCCTGAATGGACTGACTAAATGATACATGACTATTGGACTGTTATTTTGACTATGCTATGAACTCATAATGGAATAAACTATATTTTTGATAGCACAAGCGTATCTGTTATTTTTACTGTATGTTAATAAACATACAAGCTTAGCTCACTCATTTATCTGTGTGCCTATCTGACTAACGCTGCACATTCTGTTTAGCTTGTCTCCCTAACCCTGGTTGGGGAAACCAGGCTTAACAGATGTGACAGGGAAAGGTTACTGCAAAATCCCCATTCGCTCCCCACCCCACTAGCCTGCTTTCCAGCTCCGATCTCCTGTGCAGGACAACAAAAGAAGACCCAGCCAATCAGCTGGAACTCGGGAGGCGGAGAATAAATAAGGGCGGGGCCAGTCAGATGTGGAATTTTCCAGTTCTCCGAACTACTCAAAATTTCTGCTACCGCTCCTCCAGAACTGGTCAGAACCTGCTGAATACCACCTCTGTCCAAAACACCTGAAGACAAAACAAAGAAGGAAGAGATGGAAGCTTATCCAAGAAAGAAGCAACCCAGGGCTAAGGAGAAATTTCCCAACAATGAGCACAATTAATCAGTGGAACGACTTGTTTCCAGAAGTTGTGGTTGCTTTGACACCTCGTGGAGGTTTTTAAGAAGAGATTGGGCAACTGTTTCTCTGAAATGGGATAGGGTTTCCTCATTGAGCGAGGGGCTGGACTAGAAGACCTCCAAGCTCCCTTCCAACTCTGTTATTCTGTAATTCTATTCTATTTTATAAATATAGACTATAAAAACAGAATCTTGAAAATCTCAGAGCAGTCCTCCTTCCATCTCTCTTCTACCAAAATAAGTTCAAGGCAGGGCATCCTCGTGCTTCTTTCTCCCACATTCATGTTTTCCTGGGTTAAACTCATGTTTTACTAATAATTGCTGCATATTTTTTCAAGGCCATCTCTATGTTTCTCTAGAGTTTTGACAAGCATATTGTTCTTCTCAAGCTGTCCTTGGATTGGGCAATGTGTTTTCTATAATTATCTTCTTTACAAGGAGAGTTACTTGAAAAAGAATACACAGAATTAATCTGAGCTTTCTGGAATGCTTTAAAATGTATTATATGGAAAGCACCAGTCAGTGTATTTGTGTGACCACCCAATAAGGTCAGCTTGACAGTTGACTCACACTTATGACAGCTGCAGAGTCCCAAGATCATGTGATCTCTTTTGCGACCTTTTGATGAGCAAGTCAAAGGGGAAACCAGATTCATTTCATTGTGTTACTAATTCAACAACCGCAGTGATGCAGACGTGGTATTCAGCGGGTTCTGACCAGTTCTGGAGAACCGGTAGCGGAAATTTTGAGTAGTTGGGAGAACCGGAAAATGCCGCCTCTGACTGGCCCCGCCCCCATCTATTCCCTGCCTCCCAAGTCCCAGCTGATTGGCTGGGTCTTTTTTTGTTGCCCTGCACAGGAGAACAGAGCTGGAAAGCAGGTTAGTGGAGTGGGAGAGGGAATGGGAATTTTGCAGTAACCTTCCCCTGCCACTCCCATCAAGCCACGTCCACCAAGCCACACCCACAGAACCAGTAGTAAAAAAATTTTGAATCCCACCACTGCAGCGACCCAAACATGGCAAGAAAAGTCGTAAAATGGGGGCAAAATTCACTTCACAAATTTCTCACTTCGTAACATACATTTTGGGCTCAGCTGTGGTCTTAAGTTAAGGGCTTCCTGGATTACAAAACCAGAACTGCACTGGTTGGGCAAAAAAATAAATAAATCTGGAGGTGTTTGAGAATTTCTTTCTGATTCCTCTTGATGGTGTCTTTGAGCTTTCTTTCTGGCTGGAGGTGATGCAGCTGGTGCCTTCTGGTTCCCTTCTTTCCATCACTCAGTAGCATCTCTGGTAACTTAATTTCCCCACCTGAACAAATTTGATGGGCGAAATCCTGAGAGCTAACTGGGATGTAATGGATTTTTTTAAAGAAGCCACGGAGGCTGTAGGCTTCCAGGGTGGATTGTACATGCAAATGTTGTTCTCAGGTGTATCTCCACTACCTTGACTTTGAAGAAATGCAAGAAGACCACCAGTGGTGGGATTCAATTTTTTTTTACTACTGTGGGCATGGCTTGGTGGGTGTGGCATGACTTGGTGGGCGTGGCTTGGTGGGTGTGGTAGGGGAAGGTTACTGCTAAATCCCCATTCCCTCCCCACACCCACTAACCTGCTTTCCAGCTCCGTTCTCCTGTGCAGGACAACAAAAGAAGACCCAGCCAATCAGCTGGGACTCGGGAGGTGGAGAATAAATAAGGGTGGGCCAGTCAGATGTGGAATTTTCCGGTTCTCCGAACTGCTCAAAATTTCCACTACTGGTTCTCCAGAACTGATCAGAACCTGCTGAATACTACCTCCGAAGACCACGCTTCTTCACTGAAACTCCCCTTTCCTCTGAAAGAAATGTCAAAATTCAAATCTCATCCATCAAACTGATTGAGAAGGACAAATGTAAGAGAAGTGTTCTGCACACAGTGCTATTTAATTATTTTTAATGCAAATGGAAAATCTCCATAGCTTGGAGCTTGCCCAAACTGGATCTTTGAATGCTTCTGAAGCCGAACTACCCCTTCCTGATGTCTTCTGATATTTGTTGTGTTTACAGCATCTTGTTGCAGCTGAACCTGTTGAGCAATATTTCCCACAATTCTTAATTATTGCAGCCACTCTTTCTGGGGAATTCTGGGAAATGAAGTCCATTGGAGCATAGAAGAAACTGAATGGAAAAAGTCTGAATCACGAGTTTCTTTTTAATTACAGTATTTAGTATTTTAGTATTTATTTGATTGTCATTCGCTTACAAGATACAAGTGTAAGAATAAATATAGTTTTGAATATGTGAGATAGATACTTATAAGAAAAATAAAAGAAACAATAGGACAGGGACCATAGGCACATTGGTGTACTTAATGCACACCCCCTACAGACCTCTTAGGAAAGGGGTGAGGTCAATAGTAGACAGTCTAAGGTTAAAGTTTTTGGGATTTGGGGAAGAAACCACAGAGTCAGGTAGAGTATTCCAGACCTTGACCACTCTGTTGCTGAAGTCATATTTTCTGCAGTCAAGTTTGGTGCGGTTAATCTTGAGTTTGTATCTGTTGTGTGCTCTTGTATTGTTATGGCTGAAGCTGAAGTATTCATTGACAGGTAGGACATTGTAATGTATGATTTTAGATACTATACTTAGATCGGATCAGAGGCGGCGTAGTTCTAGGTTTTCTAGTTTCAAGTCTGGTGGCATAAGGTATTCTGCAATGAGTAGTGGAGCAGAGAACTCTTCTTGTGAAATATTTCTGGACTATTTCAATTGTGTTAATATCAGATACCGTATATACTCGAGTATAAGTCGACCCGAATATAAGCCGAGGCACCCAATTTAACCACAAAAAAACCTGGGAAAACTTATTGACTCGAGTATAAGTCGAGGGTGGGAAATGCAGCAGCTACTGGTAAATTTCAAAAATAAAAATAGATACCAATAAAAACTTTCACTAGGACAGTTGAGAATAAGTTTGATGTTCACAATTTCCTCTTTGAAAGAGACCAGTAAATAGGGAACAAGAAGATGAAGAAAAAGAAGTGTGTTTTTTCACACTTTTCACACTGCAGTGAACAAAAATGGCATCATAGGAACAAGCTTATTCTCAGTCCAAAGATTTGTTTCTGATTTCTTCTCTGATTTAAGGGAAATTTGGGAAACGATCTCACTATCATGAAAGGTTTAATTGATTCACTAACCCAAAAGATGATGATGATGACAGTGGGAGGCAGGAGTCACTCTCTCCCTTGCAAGAAAAAAGCAAGAGCCGTTCTTATGATCTCTCTCTCTCTCTCTCTCTCCCCGTAATACAGTCAAGCCCTTTCCAGCACGCGCGATCTGCCTTCGCCACTTTGCACCTTGCAAATGCAAAATCCTGGGGTTTTTGCATTTGCAAGGTGCAAAGCGGCGGCGGGGGGAGCGGTTGTTTGGAAAATAAGATAATGATCTTAAAGTTTATAATGGAAGGGTGAATAGGAAGACTCTACCCCCCCCGCCTTCGCTCTCCCCCGCTCCGAAACAGAGAGCAGGGTCTCCTATCTCGCTACTCCCGGAGTGGGACCTTTTTGGAAGGGGCAGAAAGGGAAGGCGAGGACGCGCCAAGTTTTGAGTTGCTTTGGAAAGCGCCAGAGCCGGAGGACCGCACGAAGACCCCCCACCCCCACCGCTACAGCCTCTCTTCGGGCCCCCGTGGTCGCGTCTGGACTCCCCAAGTGGGTCCCTTTTAATCAGCGGCTCTTTTTTTTTTTTGCTCCGATTGGCCCCCGCGGCTTTCATTCTGTTCCTGAGGAGGGAGCCCATGGGGTCTCCTCCTCTCGCCAGCAGGGGGTGGGGGGGACTCCTCCTCCATTATCGTCCGGGGAACCGTCCTTTCCCACCCGCGATACGCTTGGCTGCCCGGCCCCACCTGATCGCCCTCCCCGTCCGGGCTTGCTTCCCCCACCCCCTTGGTGGAAGTGCCATCTGAGGATACCGAAAGCCCTTCAGGAGCCCTGGGCGGGCGGTTTGGGGCTGAAGGTGGGGAGGGAGGGAGGCCAATCATTTCCTGCCATGATTTTGCCTGGTTTTAATCCTGATCCTTGAGGGCATCTGGAACGTTCCCGTTCATTGGAGGAGACCGTGGCTTGGTCGAGGTTGTGGGGGGGAAAGAGGATCGGGGATCTTGGGCTGTTTATGTCACTGGAAAAAGTGACCATGGCAGCATCCTTGTGATCACGTCAGCAGGATTTGGATGCTTGACCATTGGTTCATATTTGTGACAGGTACGGTGTTCTCCCCAGATTTTGTGAACACTTTTTCAGACCTTCTGACGAGTGAAGTTGATGGGGGAAGCCAGATTCACTTAACAGCCAGGTTACTAAATGAACAACTGTGATGATTTCCGATGCGCTGGCCGAAGTCAAGAGTTTTTCGCCTTTCCTCACGTGAAGTCAGCCCATTTTAGAAACTCACCCCCGACAATCCGCCCCCTCCACGCACACAGACGGACACACTTTCGTCCCACGCAGTCTGTTCTTCCGGTTGGACAGATTCTTGAGCTCCGGAGCCGCCTAAAGTTCCCGTCCTCCTCCTCCCTCCTCCTCATTGTTTTGACTACTTTTCCTTTCCTTAAACCCCTCCCCACAGAACTTCCTTCCTTCCTTCCTTTTCTTTTCTTTTCTTTCTTTCCTTTTTCCTTCCTTTCTCCTTCTTCCCTCCCTCCCTTCTCTCTTCCATTTTTCTTCTCTCCTCCCTCCCTCTCTCTTTCTTCTTTCTCTCTCTCTCTCTTTCTTCCTTCCCCCTTTCCTTCCTTCCTTCCTTCCTTCCTTCCTTCCTTCCTTCCTTCCTTCCTTCCTTCCTTCCTTCCTTTCCAGAGAAGTCAAAGAAGTATCTTGTAAGCATTTCTTCCAAGCTAAAAATATTCTGAATTAATGCATCCAATCTCCTCCTCTTCCTCCTCCACCTCCTCCTCTTCTTCCTCCTCCTCCTCCTCCTCACCTCCAGAAGTTGTAAATGCTCCAACACTGGAAGTTTTAAAGAGGAGATTGGAAAACTATTTGTCTGAAGTGGTGTAGGGTTTCCTGCCTAAGCAGTAATAATAGAGTTGAAAGGGACCTCCAAGGTTCCTTCCAACTCTATTATTCTATATTCTGTATCCATAGCATTCCTCCTCCTCCTCTTCCTCCTCCTTGTCTTCTTCCTCCTCCTCCCCATTTTCTTTCCTTTCCTCATCGTCCTCTCCTCTCCCCCTCCCTGTCCTCTTCCTCTTCCTCCTCCCTTTTCAAGGCAATCTTACTTTTGGAACTCATTTGGAGTTGAATTTGTAAGCTGACTTTCAGGCAAAACCACTCTGCCCCATCTCTGGATGGAGAGAGGGATCCATCTCTTCAGCCCCTTTAAAAAAAACATGATGACATCCAAAGGCAACAGGAGCATCATAATTTCATCCTTGCAAATGGCACAGTTCTGTACTGACACAATGCACAGCTGATCCAAACCTGCAAGTTGTGTGCCATTTGCACCATGACTCACACAATGTTATCTGCGTCCTTTTGCAGGCAGACACCTGCATGCGTTGGAAGTGCTTTCTTAGAAAGGTGAGAAGAAGACAGGTAGATGGAACCTGTTTCAGATGCATCTGGGATGATGAGGGCGGAGGGGAGGGAGTGTTTTGTCATCCCAACCTTCAGGACTGTATATATTTGTACTTATTCAAATCTGACTCTTAACACCTTTCCTGTGGCCTACTTTTGCTTAAGTTGCTTCTTAATTATTGATGGAAAGGCATTTGGCAGACTTACTTTGAGATGCAGGGCTAAGGGAAAGAACAGAGTGCTATTTTCAAGACAAAATAATAATACACATTTGCTTATGCTAAAGATTAGCAATTCCGAGAAACATCTTCACTGCTGGAATGGATGGGCTGTAAGTTGTTGGTAGATTTTCTTATTCCTCATTGCACAATCAGCCAGATGTTTGCGCTGGATTTGGCATTTTTATCCACCTGTTGAGGGCCTTCACAAGGATCTGGAATAGGCAGAGGTTGTTGTTTGAGCTGGTTGAAGGTATGACCCCAGGATGTCAGCTGTCGCAAGTAAAGTTGCCTTTTGCCATTGACTGATGTTGATGTTGTCAATGCCAACAGTGCTCAAGTAATGTTCCAGTTCATTAATATTAATTCAGACCTGAACCTCCTAATTTACAAAATAAATCAGCATCCTTGGAACTGTCTTATTCTTAGATGCTACCTTAATAATTATTATTGTTTTCTCAGTAACATTTTTATTGAGTTATAAGATAAAATAAGATACAAAATACGGAAGAAAATTGGAAAACAATGGGGAGGAAGGGGAGGGAAAAAGAAGTGAGGAAGGATTAGGAAAAAGAAAAAGAAGCATTGACTTCTGACTCTCTCTGTTGCAATAAAATAAAGCCTTAACATCAAATCACAACTTTTTGTTTTTTCATGATAATATGAACAAGCCATTTCTATAAGGATCCTATCAATCTAATTGGTAAAACCCAAAATCAGAGTTTCATTCTTTTCCACTTCAAGCACAAAGTTCAGAAGCGTTTTCCATGTGGAAACAAAAGCATTTATATTCTACCTTTATAATTCTTAGATCCTTGTTTAGGACTTGAATTATTAAGCTTCCACCACTTAGAATATGAATTTAATTACAGATTTGCCACACAATAATAAAAAGACCAACTTTAAAAACAAATGCATGCAAAATTATGAACAAATGCATGCAAAATTGAGAAGAGAAGTAACAGATCAGCAGACGCTTTGTTTGCAAAGAAGCTGAAGAAACAGTTTCTAGTTAGCTGCTATTAGAAGATCGTACATCTTGACTGCAGACAACGGCACGATAAAGTAGCAACCATGGTACATTGGAAGATGTGCAAGAAATACCATTTTCCTGCAAGCAAGAATTAGTGCAGGGGTGTCAAACTCAAGGCTCACAGACCAGGGGTGGGATTCTACCGGTTCGGACTGGTTCTATAGAACCGATTGTTATGATTCTGCGCAGTTTGGAGAACCGGCAAATTGTACCCTTGGCTGGTCCCGCCCCTCTCCGCTTGTCCACCCCTGTCCCACCCAGTCATTCCTTATCGCGCATGCGTGACATTGTGTGCATGCCCAACATCGCTGACTGAATTCTTCCCGCCCAGTCACTCCTTAAGGTATTTCCTTTTTTTCCTCCCGACGATCAGCTGTTCTGACAATCAGCTGGGATCCTCCTCGCTGTCTTACTGCTTCGCCCAGGAGGCTTCCCTGCTGCGCTCTGTTTGTTTTTTTTTTTTTTTTTGCCATCCTGGGTCTCAGGGAATCTCCCTGGGAGCAAAAATGCCCCCTCCCAGGAGGCTTCCTTGTGGCCCAGGAGGCAAAAAAAAAAAAAAAATGGAGCATGGGGCCAGGGTGGTGGGATGGTGGGATGGTGGAAAAGAAAAAAAGATGAAGAAGCCACGCCTACTCAGTCATAAAACTGGTTGTTAAAAATTTTGAATCCCATCTCTGCTGAAAGCCAGATCTGGCCCGAAGGGTGTGATGACCCGGGGTGTGGCGCAAAAGCAACAAAGTCACAAAAATAGGATAAAAGGGTAAAATCCCTTTAATTCTTCCAACCCTGGCCCCCCAATGTCCAGTTATCATCAGCTGGAGAAAAAAAAACTCTCCCAAGAACAGTTTTTAAAGGGAAGAAATTCATTCTGAACCCAAAGTACATATAAATTATAAATAAAAACCAACACAAACCACGCGGCAGCAATTAATGAGACAGGACAGGATAAGGAATTGCAGACTTCAAAAGATAACGAAACACTCACAGTTGGGGAGGACCCCAGAACCCAGATAAGATTTGACAAACCAAAATAATTCACGCTGCCTGTATTCCAATTATTTAAAATTTGAGACATCTGTCTTGCTGGGTCTTTGAGTTCTCTTTATTCAGCACTTTATTAGGCATTTTGGGTACAATCCTGAAACATCTGGAGCTTGAACAACATTGATATGACAAAATCCTCTATCAGTCTGTTGGAAGAAATATCCATCTGGTTCAGTTCAAAGCTGGGAGAAAGGCACTGGAAGCATGGCGGTTGATTGGAAAGATGGTTTGTTGATGAAGAAGAACCACATGGGTTTGTAGTTCTGGGCAGCTGACAAAATGGAGTTGAGGGGGTGGTTACACTTTCTCTGGACTTTGTAAGAACGAAGTCCTTTAATATTCTATTGGCTGTTGTCAGATTCCTATGGGGTCATGTAGGCAGGGGTGGGATTCTACCGGTTCAGATCAGTTTGGGCGAACCGGATGTTAAATTTGCATCTGGTTTGCAGAACTGGTATTTGAACTGACTGGCTAGCCTTACCCACCCTGCCCAGTCCCTCCCAGGAGTCTCCATGTAGCCCATTTTCAATGCAGGTAAGTGCAGGTTCTGGGAGGGGGAAAAGTGGGCGTTCTGGAATTCCGGGGCCAAGGGGAGCCCAGAGGCCCAAAGGAAGCTTTCAGACCCTTGGGAAGGAAAAAACGGCCTTACCAGAAGTACCGGAAGTTGCGAAATGGGCCTGTTTCCGGCTTCCAGAGAGCCTCCAGAGCCCATGGGAGGCCATTTTCTCTCTCCCAGAGGCCAGGACCCTTGGGAAGAATGGCCCTCCTGGAAGTTTTGGTACTCCATGCCCACCATGGCTCCGCCCACTGAGAAACTAGGCAGAAAACCGATTGCTGGGATTTTTGAATCCTACCCCTGCATGCAGGGGTTATGTAGGGGTCATAGATGACTCTATAGGCAAAAGAGAAAAGCAAATCCTAGATGCTTGTCTGAGCTAATGTGGTCAACCTCTGGCTTATTGTTTATCTGAGCTCCTGGTTTTGAAGTTTGGACTGCTCTGGGATGTAATGAAGGGGCTTGTGTTCTGAAAGGGTGTTGGGCAATTCTTATTGTGGCTTAATGGCTTTCATCCTGTTTTGGATCTTTGAGTGAGGGACTGCCTCTAACCCTACCATTCTGCCTTTGTTTCAAAATATCCTGTCTTGAATGAATTACCAAATCTGCCTTTCTAAAAGCTGGCCTCTTCAGTTTCTGCTTGGGGCAGGGAGACTGGGGCTGCTTCCTGCCTCTTTTTTTTTTTAAACAAACAAACAAACAAACATGTTTTTCCATTTCTCATTTAGGGAAATATAATATTCTGCCTTTTTAAATATTCCTCAAAATATTTCAATCTTCTGTGGGGTAGGCACTGACTTTCTATAAGTCAGCTATAAAGGGCAGTCTTACTTGGAGAAGCTTACATCCTCCAAGGATACATTTACCATCATCAAACAATAACATCTGCTTATCCCACATCCTTGAGAAGGATTCCATCAATGGGCGAAAATGCCAAATCCTACCTAAACATCTGGCTATAATAATAATAATAATAATAATAATAATAATAATAATAATAATAATAATAATAATAATGAAAGAGGAAGGTTGAATCATTTGTCACCACCTGCAGATATTGCTGCTATGGACTACATCTCAGGAAGGAGCTCGAGCTAAACTTAAATTCCATTTTATTTTTACATTACTGTATTCCCATTAATTGATGACCATCGTTACCATTACCCCTATATGCTGAACATTTTTACAATTCAGATCATGGGTGTGGGTATGTGTGAACTCTTAGAAGTAAAGATTTTGTTGGCAAAGGGCTGTGTCTGACCTTTCATTGATTCCCTTGGAATGTTAAAAGGGTTTTTTCTTAACCCATTAGCTTTGCCAATTTGGAAAGACAGATTCTTGCCGAGCCTGACATATTCCTGTCCTTTTTCCTCTCGCAGTGATCACTCAATAGGCGAATCCTCTCTGAGGAGGGTACAGTTATATATCATGTCAATAGCCCTAGATCACCCTGCATTAAAAGTCCATTTGAAAAACTGATATGTATCTGGCCAAAGGTTCCTACAACTGGTCTAGAGGTGGTATTCAGCAGGTTATGACCAGTTTTGGAGAAATGGTAGCGGAAATTTTGAGTAGTTCGGAGAGCCAGCAAATACTACCTCTGACTGGAGATTTTACAGTATCCTTCCCCTATCACACACACCAAACCACGTCCACAGAACCCGTAGTAAAATTTTTTGAATCCCACTACTGAACTGGTCCTTCTCTGCAGCAGTTGGATCCTACCTGTTCCACTACTGGTGCTCTAACCAAGGCTTCCTCAGACCGTAGTTAAGCACATGCTTAGTCCAAACAACTCTTGTTTTATTTCAACGCTGGGAATAATGTTCATCCCCAGCCCATAATGAGTTCCAAACAGTTCCTTGAGATAAGCACCCACCTTTATCTCCTTTGAATTGCTGACAACAACTAAAGTGCCAAATTAACTGTAAAAAACCAACCGAAGTACAAAGTCCACACAGAGCTTCAAGGTTTAATCCGAACAGAGCAAACGACTTTGCTTCCTGCAAAGGTTTCTCTACCTTTTCACTTCTTTTATACACTTAAGGGAGGGGCAATCACCTCCCAGCCTTACCCTCGAGTTGCCCCTTTTGTCTTAGCTGCTTTTGCCTTCTGGCAGCTCTGCGCACATGCGTACTGGGAACAGGCTCCCCTTGTTCCTTTGCCTCGCTGCTGCCAAACTTTGGAATCTCCAGACAATCACCTAGGATTTGCATTTCCTCTTTCGCCTATAGAGCCAGCTATGACTGCTACATAACCTCTACATGACTCCATAGGAATCTGACAACAGCCAATGCAATACATGTTCTCGCACAGGAACAGGAAGCTCAAGTGCAAAGCCCCAAAAAGGTATTACCCTCCTCCAACTTTCAACTCCATTTTGGTCAGCTGCCCAGAATCACATGTGCTTGGTGGTTCTGCTTCATCATTAAAGTATCTTTTCCAACCAGCCTCCATGTTTCCAGTGTCTTTCTCCCAGCTTGGAACTGAACCAGATGGCTATTTCTTTCCACAATATACTTCTGCCAGATCCAGCCCCATAGGAAACATCAATTCATTTATTTGACAGCTTGACCACTCCATATTTGATGGCATGGTGGCACATTCATAGTGTATGTATTTCCCGGAGAAAGCATCGGTGGAAACGAAAACTTCTCATTTCATATTGCAGTTGAGTTTTCCAGGTGGCATCGCCAGTTCTGATCATAACATGCAGGTGCAGCCATAAAGGAAGACTATAGAGAGGTCAGACTAATAATAACAAAGTTGTGATGTCATAGTAGAAGCTCATTACAGAGTTGCAATTTGGATCGTGGTGACAATTCTGAAAGCAGGGAGCTCCTACTGATACCTTTGGAGTCCCTGCATTTAACAACCAGCTAAATATGAGCCAGCAGTGTGCAGCAGCAGCTAAAAAAGCCAATGCAATCCTAAATTGCATGAACAGAGGGATACAATCGAGATCAAGTTAGGTACTAATACCACTCTATAAAGCCTTAGTAGGACCACACCTAGAGTACTGCATCCAATTTTGGTCACCACATTATAAAAAAAGATGTTGAAACTCTAGAAAAAGTGCAGAGAAGAGCAACCAGGATGATTAGGGGACTGGTGACTAAAACATATGAAGAACGGTTGCAGGAACTGGGCTTGGCTAATCTAGTGAAGAGAAGGACCAGGGGAGACATGATAGCCGTCTTCCAATATTTGGGGGGCTGCCACAGGGAGGAGAAAGGGGTCAAGCTATTTTCTAAAGCACCCAAAGGCCAGACAAGGAATAATGGATGGAAACTGAACAAGGAGAGATTCAACCTGGAAATAAAGAGAAACTTTCTGACAGTGAGAACAATCAATCAGTGGAACAGCTTGCCCTCAGAAGTTGTGGGAACATCATCACTGGATGCTTTCAAGAAGAGATTGGACTCTCATTTGTCAGAAATGGTGTAAGGTCTCCTGCTTGGGCAGGAGGTTGGACAAAATGAACTACAAGGACCCTTCCAACTCTGATTATCTGTTATCTGTTAAGGTGTAAAATGAGATGGACTTCAGCTTGACACAAATAATCTGACTGCATATTCCCCCAAATTTGGAAACATATAGATTTGAGTTTTCTACCCTCACTATCTAGTGGTTGAGTAAAAATGGAATTTCTGCAGAAATCTGTGAAACCGTCTAAGATCAAGTGCAAATTTGCATGCCAAAATCAAGAAGGAAATGAACATCATTGTTCAAAACCTTGCAGGTTTTCAACTTCTGCAAGTGACGTCCGTATGGAAAAATGATAGCAACTTGGGTCTGCGCTCCACAAAGTAGTGAATGTGTCATCAACTTTTTATTTATTTATTTACTAGCTCGATACCCGTGCTTTGCTATGAAACTATGTGGTTGGGTTTAGTTTTTGGGGAGGAAAAAATCTGCCTCTGCCTACCAACATTCATCGGTATTCATCTGGCTAGCATCCTGTCAGTGTGTGAGTTGAGGGCTGTTTGGAAACTGAAACAGTATTTGCTGTGTGAGCAAGGGAACAGCAAGGAGCCTGGGCATGGCTTAGCTCAACTGTTGTGTACTAAAGCTGGTTGCTGCTGGGAAAGTAAAACTGAAACTCCTCTCCTCTGCTTGTGTTTTGGGTTTGGAGCAGATTTCTTTTCAGGTGGGGAAGGGGAATAGAACTCCTTAGCTTCAGAACATGTTAATAATAATATACAAAATACTAATGCTCTGATGGTCATTTCGAAAAATCTTTTCTTAATGAGCACCTAGAAGCCAAGAGGAAGATACGTGCCAAATTTCAAGTTTGTAGGGTTTATTGTTCTGGAGATTTTGTGATGATGCTTGAGTGGTATTTCGCATCTCCCTCTCTCTCTCTCTTTCTCTCTCTCTCTCTCTCTCTGTCTATCGATCTTGGCTAAGAAAATTTGTATGGCTGCTGAACTCATTCGTGGTGACTCCCTGCTTTTGCCTTTGTGCATCTTTAGCAAGCATTAGCTACATTATGTCGGTTTTGGTTTTTTATTTTGCAACTAGAATTTCTAGAACTATTAGAGAAAAATAATATTGGGAATTTTAGGAAGCTACCAACATTCATTTTTCAAAAAAACCTTCTCTGCCATAGAATTCTGATCAATACTCAGTTCTATCTTTCAATGAGCAAAGCCTTTGTGGTTCAGAAATGAAATTGATTTTAAACTATAGTTTAAAAACAAACAAACCCTCTTGGGCTTTGAGTATTTTATAAATCCAAAGAATTTTTAGCACCAGAATAATAGCAAGATGGTTGTTAAATATTGTTGCTTCTGTAGATGTAGAAGCCAAAAATGACAGCTGCCTTTTCCTATCTAACTTGGCTCATTGCCCTTTACAAAAGGACCTCAGGTGTTTGGTGGAACCCCAGATGGAGACTGGCTAATTACTCTGCCTGGACTACCCAGCCAAGAGAGGTTTGTGAGTCAGTGGTCAAAAGAATGTGATGTGTGTGTGTTTTCAGACATCAGTAACTAAACCAGCAAAGATGGGAATAAGAAAACCAGGGAGGCTTATGTACTCCTAGTCTCAATATTTATCTGCAAAATGGAGAAAATAGTTACATTCTTCCATTTTACAGACCCAAAATTAAGCCAAGGCATAATAATTACTCTGGATTTTGTAGTGCCAGTCATTGTTTTCAGTAGATATTGATACCTGTTGGATCTTCTCTGGATGTTCAAGTTAACCAAGGACAACCTTCGCTAGTAGTTAAATGTTGAAATACTTCATTAGTGGTTGAATGTTAATAGTTGATACTAACAAACAATTCCAAGGTAAACAGGTAACCTTAAGATTCCAGAATTATGCCAGAAACAGGCAGTTGTCCAATTACTTTGATACTGATATAGAAGTCAACCTATTCTTCAAAGCACCTGAAGCAAGGTAAGAAGTAATGGATGGAGGTTCAACAAAGAGAGATTCAATCAGTGAAACATGCCTCCAGAAGTTGTGGGAACTCCATCCCTGGAGGTTTTAAAGAAGAGATTGGTCAGTCATTTATCCAGAGTGTTCTGTCCTTCATTAACATACTCGAGATCCCCGCGCTTTGATTGGCCAAAGCGCGGGGCTCTCCGATTGGTCAGGCGAGCCACGCCGATTGGCTCGCTAAGAATCTCCCGCAATTGGTCCATTCGGACTGCGGGAGATTTAAAGCAGTGTCATTGGCCGCGGCCGCCGCGGCGAAAGGAATAAAAGCCGTGGGCTTTTTTCCTTTCGCCAGTTCGGTTCCAACTTGCCAATAAAGAGCTTTGCACTAAGTCACCGACTCCTGGCATCATTTCGCGGACACAACATAGAGGATCTCCTGTTTGAGCAGAGGGCTGGAGTAGAAGACCTCCCTTCCAGCTCTTTAATTCTGTAATTCTGATATCATGAAAATAATTTAAATACATCCATGAAATCACCACTAGTTGGCAACAGAAATGATTCAAATGTTAAGGAATTAATTTCTTGTGAACACTGGACTTTAGAAAAAAGGAAACGGAAGGATTCTTAGGGCCATTAAGAATGGCATCTCTGTTGGACGTCTGGATTTAAATATCTGGATATTCAACTAGGTTTGCTGTTACTAATTTGTCCACTTTTTGAATGTGGTGTCTCAACTTTGAATGAACACCTTCCTAGTAGACAAGCCTAATATAATACTCTCCAGGGCTGGGATCTGACTGGTATAACTCCCAGTTCTGTTGCTCTGTGTTGTGCATGAGTGCCATTTACGACCTGCTGAGCTGCCCGGACAGCTGAGCAGTGCTGCGTGCAAGTGCGCAGCGGTTGGAAAAGCCCTTTCCCCCCCTGCTTTTTCAACTGCAGTAGTATCATGCAAAGCAGCTGCGGTTGAAAAAGCAGGAAATAAAGGTCAGGTAAGAGCCCGGGCGAGCAGGTGGGACAAAACTGCAGCAGACATAGAACCGGTTCTATGTATGCTCTCTGTCTGCTGATCTTCAGAACTACCGGTTCTACAGAGGTGGACAGAACTGGTAGAATCCTACCCCTGATACTCTCCCAATATCGCATGCATACCTGCTGCCCTTGGTTAGTATAAATAGGAGGAGATTTTGTTCCCTTATTAAACTGACTCAGTAAATAATATTTGAGCTTTAAGGAGAAAAATATGGGAGACACCGTCACTTACAAATTTCATAAATCCTCTTGAGATACAATTAATTTTCAGGCACTATTGGAAAAAGCAAACAACGATTGACCCATTCAGGTTGCTACTCTGCTAATCTGCTTTGAGATGTTGTAGGGCTTAAAGTCATCTGGGAAAAGTAGGCAAATATTCACCAGTTTCCTAAGAAGCAAAATTTCCTCTCTTTTTTTGTCTACAGAAAACAGTCCTATCATTAGTACTGAGTCCTCACCCTCAAGTCCATGAACCCAAATTCCAGTAATGAAACTTTTGGCTCTGCCAATTTTACATATATTATATATATAAAGATTAGACTAAAATGTTAATGGAAGAATCATGCTTTCTGCTGAATCCTTTTGTCACTTTTCTACTCATTAACAAATAGAATGGACAAATGAAATCCTGGGATGCTTAGTGTTTGCAGGAGAGAAAGAATTTGATCAGTTGCCACTTTCTTCCCCACGCATGAGAATCTCTATAAGTAGTCCTCAACTTACAGTCATAATTGTGCCCAACATTTCCATTGTTAAGCAAGACAGTTGTTAGGAGAGTCCTGCACATGTTATGATCAGGAGAAATTTTTGAACAACTGGTTCTGTGGGTGTGGCTTAGTTGGTGGGCGTGGCTTGGTGCTCATGTGACTGGCTGGGCGTGGCCAACTCAACATCACTCACATCGAGGCACACATTTCCTCGCCTGGCCTCTCATGACTGTGGGGATGCTGCAACAGTCGTAAGTGTGAAAAAGGGTCATAAGTCTCTTTTTTCAGTGCCATTGTAACTTTGAATGGCCACTCTACACAAGCAAAGTACCAGCAAAGGAGGTGAAAAAAACTCCAGAGATGTTCCTTAGCCAGGAAGTCTAGTCCTGCCAAGAATGGAATAAGGGTTAACGGAGAGGCAATTTCTGTAAGCAACATCAGAATGTTTCCTTCCTGCCTTCCTTACAGGATTAGGCCAGTAATTTCTTCTAACAACCGGTTCTCTGAACTGCTTAGAATGTTAACAACCGGTTCTAGCAAATAGGTGCGAACCTGTAGAATCCCACCTCTGGTTATGATCCTCCTTGTCAGAGTTGTTAAGTGAATCACCACAATTGTTAAGTGAGGAACACACGGAGGTGATATTCAGCAGGTTCTGACCAGTTCTGGAGAAGCAGTAGAGGAAATTTTGAGTACTTCGGAGAACCAGCAAATACCACCTCTGACTGGCCCCGCCCCCATCTATTCTCTGCCTCCCGAGTCCCAGCTGATTGGCTGGGTCTTCTTTTGTTGCCCTGCACAGGAGAACGGAGCTGGAAAGCAGGTTAATAAGGTGGGGAGGGAATGGAATTTTGCAGTAACCTTCCCCTGTCACACCCACCAAGCCACACCTACCAAGCCATGCCACACCCATCAAGCCACGCCCACAGAACTGGTAGTAAAAAATGTTAAATCCCACCACTGGTAACATGGTTATTAACTGAATCTGGCTTCCCCATTGACTTTGCTTGTCAGAAGGTTGCAAAACCCCCGATCACAGATAGTCCTCAATTTCCAATCATGCATTGAGAGACCATTTGAAGTTGCATTGGCACTGAAAAAAGTGACTTATAACAGAGGGGGGGGGGTCAAGCTATTTTTCAAAGCACCTGAAGGTCAGGCAAGGAATAATGGATGGAAACTGATCAGGGAGAGATTCAACCTAGAAAGAAGGTGAAATTTTTTTGACAGTGAGAACAATCAACCAATGGAACAGAAATTGCCTTTGGAAGTTGTGGAAGCTTCCTCACTGTAAGCTTTGAAGAAGAGAGTGGACTGCCATTTGTCAGAAATGGTGTAGGGTGTTTTGCTTGGGTGTGTGTGTGTGTGGGATGGACTACATGACCTACAAGGTCCCATCCAACTGTTAATCTGATTCCCTTAACTGGGGCAAAACGGGTCATAATGCAATTCACTTAACAACCAACTTGCAAAATTATCATCTGGATTGTGGCCATCGGTCAAGGACTAACTGTGTTCTGACAGTGGAAGAAACTGGGACAGGAATCTGTGGTTCCCAGGCTAGATGGAGCCATTATATTTCTGCCCTTTCCAAAGCTCCCTCCCACCGCCAAGCGTTCATTAATTCAGAAAACCAGGAGAAAAAAGCAGACATATACAAAGTCTCTGATATTCTTGCATTGCTGCGGGCCCTTGTTCGTTTTGCTGGAGGCTTTGTTTTTGTCTTCAGTTAAAAATTTAATTGAGTCTAGATATATGGGTGACTTCTGCCAAGTTTAGCTGGGAGTATAAGGGTCTGGCGAGCTATGATTTTCTGCCAAATTCAAATGGGGACCTGACAATGTCAGTGAACGTCTCACTGGTAGTAGGGTAACAACCATTCCTAAGACTGAATTATGAGTCAATCCTCAATGAACATAGAACATGGAATAACAGAACGGGAAGGAGGTCTTTTAGTCCAACCGCCTGCTTGAGCAACAGATCCTATACCATTTCAGATGAATGGCTGTCCAATCTCTTAAAAGCTTCCCGTTGATAGAGTATCCACAATTTCTGAAGGCAAGGAGTTCCACTTGTTAATTGCATCCCCCTTTCCTTTGATCAGATCACCAGTACTTGATTTCAGGATCTAGATCAAGGGTCTTCAAACTTGGCATGTTTAAGACTTGTGGCCTTCAACTCCCAGAATTCCTGAGCTAACATGACTGGAGGAGGGAATTCTGGGAGTTGAAGGCCACAATTCTTAGAGCTGCCAAGTTTGAAAGACCCCTGATCTAGATCTAGGCATGACCCAAACAGACCAGTTTTTGCTGAACCAGTTAGCCCAGCAGGTGGTACAGATTTACTGGTATGGCTTGTACTAGTCCTACCCTTCAGACATTGTGGGTGCTTCATCATTGGAGCTTTTGAAGAACAGACTGGCCATCCACTTATCTCACATTGTATTGAATGGGGGGGGGTTAGACTGGAAAATCTCTAAGCCCCTTGCCAGTTCTATTCGGATTGATTGATAGCCCAAGACTCTGGAACTGTTGGTATAAGCTACAGTGCTCTGCCACCAAGAACCCGCCTCCTTGACTGACTAATATGATGAGAATCCAAGCAAATTTACTGCTTTCACTTCTCGGTGTGAATTAACCACTTCCTTGATACCAGCTGACTTCCAGCAACCCAACCTACCGGCAATTTATAATTTAGGGAGCTAGAAAATGGGAATCTCCCCCTCTTCTGATTCAGAACTGCCCAGGGTTAGACAACTATACAAACTTTATGGCAGGTCTGAGAGCTAATTTCGAGAATCTTGTCAAGCAACTGAATAGCAACTGCAAAATCTATTCCTAGGATGGGCGTTTAGAGTAATATTGCTCAGCGCTGGCAACTTAGCATAAACTTGCTAAGGTTGAGAAATACTGATTTAGAGGGTTACTTGACCCGTCCAAGAGGAATTATGAGATGAAATGTACATCAAGATTCCCTTTCTTTTTCATTCTCCTCCTTTTCCCTCACCCACATCTCTGATTTTATACAGGTAGACCTTGAGTTATGACTACAGTGGAGCCTTCCCATTACAGTTTTAAGCTGTGACTGTTTTAAATCAGGCCACCCATGGGACTGACCTTATAGATGACATTTTTTGGAGTGGTCCTTAAGAAAATGCTGCAGTTGTTCAGAGAACCAAAGGTTCACTATGCACAGATTTTGTTGAAAGGAATCGAATCTAGATTGATATTAAAAGTAAAGGACAAAGAAGACACAGAATATTACCTAACATGGAATAGATTTTACAAGTGGCTAGAGATAAGAGGTAGAAATTAGATGAAGAAAGATTATTGCTTTGTATGAATTAAATATAAAGGTGGTTTATCATTATAAACTTGCCAATATAACCAACAGAATTACAAATAAGGTAATATACAGAGATATCTAGTCAAAACTATTCTGTTACACTATTATATTATTATTATTGTTATTAGTATATATGTTAATAACCCTTTGTTCTTTCTTTGTTTTTCTGTAAATGACATACTCTGACAATACACTGTATTCAAAATGTTTATGAATAATAAAAAAATATATGAAAGGAATAGAATAGAATAGAATAGATAGATAGAATAGAATTGAATAGAATAGAATTATTTAGTGGCCAAGCGTGACTGGACACCAAGGAATTTGTCTCTGGTGTGTAAGCTCTCAGTGTACATGAAATTAACAAGTGATAAATCATGATCATAATATACAATGCTCAGTGATAGATAAGATACTAAAGAAAAAAAATAAGCATAAATCATATGGTACAAGCAACAAAGTGATAGCCATGAGATGCTAAATGAAATAAAGATGTTAAATAAGATGCTGATTTTCAGCAAAACTGATGTAAAACACGGTCACGTGATACCACAAATGGTCATATATGTGGGGCCTGAAGTGAGGTCATGTGCTTGGGGGGGAAATGAGGGGGGCAGTGGCAGCCATTTTAGGATTACCTGTACTTTTCCCAAAGGTGTTTGGCATGGACTTATTATAAACTCACAAACCTCGTATTCATAAGGACCAGGTGACCTCAGCTTTGATTCCCCAAAGGTTTTTGGACCCCTTATTAACCATTTACCTGAAATGTGTACATGGCTGCGCTGATGTGTTTGGAAAGGCGGAAATAGACCTGTTCCCCCTCCCCCCCCACTGATGTGACTGCGCAATCAATCTTATGTCTAGATTCCTGTAAAACACAATTATCCAATGTCAAGGCAGAGATAGCCTGTCTAAAGACCTCATCGAAAAGCTTTATTTAACTCCCTCTCCCTTCCTCCCTCTGCGTTCTTGTGTTTCTTTTGTCAAGAAGGAGGACATGATATCACCCATCAATCCTGTGGCCTTTGACCTCTAGTTTCCACTGCCCAGAAAACACAGATTTGGGACTTATCAATTCCTTTCCTCACAATGATTCTTAAGCAAAGGTTTCCCATATTCCCACCACTGTTTTTAGAAACCTCCTCTCCTTGCTCCTGGCATGCAGGCAGTCCTTGATTTATGATCATAATCAAGCCCAAACTTTCCGTTGCTAATCGTTACAGTTGTTAAGTGAGTTTTGCCCCATTTTACGACCTTTCTTGCATGGTTATTAAGAGAATCCCTGCAGTTGTTAAGTGTTAAGTTAGGAATCCAGTTGACTTTGCTTGTCAGAGGTGGCACAAGGCCATCACATAACCCTGGGACACTGCCATCGTCGTAAATATGAGCCAGTTGCCAAGCACCTGAATTTTGATCATGTGACTATGGGGATGCTTACAACAGGGATTTCCAACCTTGGCAACTTTAAGACTTGTGGACTTCAACTCACAGAATTCCTCAGCCAGCTGGTTGAGGAATTCTGGGATTTGAAGTCCACAAGTCTTAAAGTTGCGCTGGCTGAGGAATTCTGGAGTTGAAGTCCACAGGTCTTAAAGTTGCCAAGGTTGGAAATCCTGTTGTAAGCAACCATCTGAAACACAATTATAAGTCACTTTTCAGTGGTGCTGTAGCTTCAAACAATCACTAAATGAACTGTTTGAAGTTGATGTCTACCTGTCCTTATATGCCAATATTGGTGGATGGGAAGAAGAATTCAAGATGGAAATTATTTGGACCTTTGGTGTAAATAAGGCAGAACAGACTGCTCATAAGGGTGACTCAACTGGTGGTTTTTAAGAGGTGGCTGATCACATTCACCATACTTCAACAGTTCCATATGCAGTACCTCATAACCCCAAACCATCTGATTGGTCAAGCCAACCAGTTTCCCAACACACCTTCCATTCTAAGACAATTGTATGTTGAGAGGAAATTGGTGCTGGTTCCCACCTAAATGTGATTGATGAAGATCTGGAATGGGATATTCCTGGTGAAGAAAAGCATAAAAAGGACTTCAGAAGTTGTGGGAGCTTCATCACTAGAAGCTTTCAAGAAGAGATTGGACTGCCATCTATCAGAAATGGTGTAGGGCCGTGATGGCGAACTTGTGTGACCAATTTGTGCCGGCACGTGAGCCACAGGCAAACCTATCTCACTACACATGCGTGTGCTTGCCAGCTGATTTTCAGCTGGTTTGAGGCCTTTTTGGCCTCCCAAAGGCTTGAAGAAAGCCTCTGCAGGCTTTGCAGGCCAAATAATAGTCCCATTTCGTCACTTCCTGTAATACCGGAAGTGATGAAATGGGCCTATATTTGTCCTGCAAAGCCTGCAGAGGCTTTCTTCAAGCCTCTGAGACAGTGGTGGCTAACCTTTTTGGGCTCCTGTGCCAAAAAACTGGCCCAAAATCAGCTGTGAGGTTCAGTGCAGGTGAGGGATGGCTGGAGGGGGGGAATTGCGTGCGCATGCTAAGGGGCATGGGGGGGGATGCTCATTGCCTTCTGGGTGCTGGCATGAGAGCATGTGCACACACGCAAGCTTGCACACAATTTTTGGCATAGGAACCCAAAAAGGTTAGCTGCCACTGGTGTAGGGTCTGCTTGGGAGGGAGGTTGAACTAGATGATCTCCAAGGTACCTTCTGTCTCTGTTAATCTGTATCAGACTTCTTTTCCTGCTGTCCCGGGTCAGGAGAGGGGGAGGCAGAGAAGCTTGAAAAGGAAGAGATCTCACAAGCCTCATCAAAGAAAATGAAGATGAAAGGAAAAACATTTTTTTTAAAATTCCATTAATGCTCCAAAGCACCTGAGGACAGGACAAGAAGTAACAGGAGGAAGATCATTAAAGAGAGATCCAATTTAGAACTAAGGAGAAATTTCCTGATAGTAAGAACAAATAATTGGTGGAACAGCTTGCATCCAGAAGTTGGGGGTGCACCATTATTGGAGGTTTTCAAGAAGAGGCTGGACTGCCATTTATCTGCAATGATATAACTTCCATGAGCAGGGGATTGAATTAGAAGACCTTCAAAATCCTTCCAACCCTATTATTATTATGTTCTATATTCTACATGATTGTCTACAGCTGCCCTTGAAGAGAATGAGGGAAGATAACTTCCAGACTCAGGTAGGAAGGAGGAAAAAGAAAAAGGTGCTGTAAAGACTAAGGATGGTTGGCAAGGTGGAAACCAGACCTTCCCAGGTTGTTGTTGTTGTTAGTTGTGAAGTCATGTCTGATCCATCATGACCCCATGGACAGCATTCCTCCAGGCCTTCCCATCCTCTACCATCTTCTGGAGTCCATTTAAGCTCACGCCAACTGCTTCAGTGACTCCAACCAGCCACCTCATTCTCTGCCGTCCCCTTCTTCTTCTTCTATTGCCCTCAATCTTTCCCAGCATTCAGCTCTTCTCCAGGGAGTCCTTCCTTCTCATGAGGTGGCCAAAGTCTTTGAGTTTCATCTTCAGGATCTGGCCTTCTAAAGAGCAATCAGAGTTGATCTCCTCTAGGACTGACCGTTTCGATGGCCTTGCAGTCCAAGGGACCTCTCAGGAATCTTCTCCAGCACCAGGGTTCAAAGGCCTCCATTCTTTGGCACTCAGCCTGCCTTATGGTCCAGCTTTCACAGCCATACATTGCAACTAGAAAACCATAACCTTGACTATATGTACTTTTGTTGGCAGGGGGATGTCCCTCTTTTTAGGATGCTGTCTAGATTTGCCATAACTTTCCTCCCCAGGAGCAAGCCTCTTTTAATTTCTTGGCTGTAGTCCCCATCTGCAATGATCTTGGAGTCTGGGAAAATAAAATCTGTCACTACCTCCATTTCTTCCCCAATCTATTTGCCTGAATTGAGAGGGCCGGATGCCATGATCTTAGTTTTCTTAATGCTCAGTTTCAAACCAATTTTTGCACTCTCTTCCTTCACCTGCATAAAGAGGCTCTTTAGTTCCTCTTCACTTTCTGCCATAAGATAGATAGATAGATAGAATACTTTATTGGCCAAGTGTGACTGGACACAGAAGGAATTTGTTGGTGTAAATACTTTCAGTATACATAAAGAAAAGGTACATCATTAAGAATCAAGAATTATAACATACAACACTTAATGATAGTCATAGAGTACAATCAACAATCAAGTCATACTCGGAAACAGTCAAGTGGGAGGGGATGGGTGAGAAGGAGTGGTGAGAAGATTAACAGTAATAGTAGTGTACACTTTGTAAATAGCTGAACAGTGTTGAGGGAATTACTTGTTTAGCAGAGTGATGGCTTTCAGGAAAAAACTGTTCTTGTGTCTAGTTGTTCTGGTGTGCAGTGCTCTACAGTGTCATTTTGAGGGTAGGAGTTGAAACAGTTTATATCCGAGATGTGAGGAGTCTGTAAATATTTTCCCAGCCCTCTTTTTGACTCGTGCAGTATACAGGCCCTCAATTAAAGGCAGGTGGGTAGTAATTGTTTTTTTCTGCAGTCCTAATTATCCTCTGAAGTCTGTGTTTGTCCTGTTGGGTTGCAGAACCAAACCAGGTTAGAGAGAGCCATTAGATCAGCATACCTGAATGGCAATCATGGCCACCAATGACTGCCAAGTTATTGGTGAATTTGGAAGGGCTGGGAGAAGACTAGGATTTTAATGCTGAAGTATAGGTAGATATAGTGTCTGATCTCTGCGGAATGCAGTTGGTGTTTGAGGATTTATTCTTTTTTTTTATAAGGTTTTATAGTTTTTTAAGACAAACATAGGACAAACAAAACATAAAAACAGCAAGCCATCTTCCATATATGTACATACAGTGTGTTGGTTGGTTTACAATTGTTTTGCACTTTCACTTCGTAGTCTTCAATTACAATTACATTGTACATATTCTCATATTGTCAATCAAATATTCCTAAATACATTAATATCATTATTAATCAATCATTTGACTATATTATTATCATTCATGTTTCACAAGATAGTCCATATTTTATTTAATTTGTTTTGTGACAGTTCATATTATCATCTCAGATCTATCCTACAATCATTTTGTGGATATAATTAAAAAAAATACATTTTTATAATATTCATTATGTTCTAAAAATCTACATATTTCATTACCATGTTTTATTGTCCCAAATTTTATAAAATTGTTTATCATCTTGTTCTCTGATTTCAAATGTCAATCTACTCATTTCAGCACATTCCAATATTTTCTTATTTGAGGATTTATTCTTGTTGGCAAATAATGTTGGGCTCTCATTGAGATGCTTAGCAGTCCTCTGGCACAACTAGGCAAGTGATGAACTTAGTGTCTGGGAGAGCTACGAGCGTAGCCCAGGTGTGAAGGCTGGCAATATGGGCTTGGCCAGTGGGCCTGGTTCACACAACATGCGAAGACTGAGATTCCCATGACACAATGAACCACAAACTCCCCAAATAAAGTCAGGCTACTTCAGTGTGCTCTGTGAACATGGCCCTTGTGTCATCTAGCAATGTGCCAATTTAGATAGCTGACTCCCAAGTTTTTTAGCAGCAGTAAATCATTTGGAGATCCCCATGTCTAAGATGGATTAAAGTATGCATTTAGTCCCAATGTCACAGATATGTTGAGACCAGTTTTGCTTTGAGAATGATCTTTTGTGTTGTTAGCGGCATTTTTTCCCACTCCGCAGGAATGCAGCTTATCGTGAACTCTTTATCTCGGATGTAGAAACATTTTTTAACTGCTGAATTTCATAATCAGCATAATATTGCTGTGCTAAATATTTACCCTTCTAGACCGTCTGGATATTTCTTACTGTTGATCTTCTTTGGGTTGAAACAAGATATTATCTATAACGGGCTCCATCTGGAGCCATCTAGATTCTTCAAATACCTCAGAAGGATGGCTGCATTATTTAGATTAGGAAAGTAGTCCAAAAAATTAGCTGCACAGGTAGTTCTCGGCTCACAATTGTTCATTTAGTGACAGTTTGAAGTTGTACCAGGACTGAAAATGTGACTTATGACTGTTTTGCACATTTATGACCATTCACTTATGAGCTATCTTTCTTTCTTCTTTCTTTCTTTCTTTCTTTCTTTCTTTCTTCTTTCTTCTTTCTTTCTTTCTTCTTTCTTTCTTCTCTTCTTCTTTCTCTCTTTCTTTCTTTCTTTCTTTCTTCTTTCTTTCTTTCTTTCTTTCTTTCTCTCTCTCTCTCTTTCTTTCTTTCTTTCTTTCTTTTCTTTCTTTCTTTCTTTCTTTCTTTCTTCTCTCTCTCTCTCTCTCTCTTTCTTTCTTTCTTTCTTTCTTTCTCTTTCTTTCTCTTTCTTTCTTTCTTTCTTTCTTTCTTTCTTTCTTTCTTTCTTTCTTTCTTTCTTTCTCTCTCTCTCTCTCTCTCTCTCTCTCTCTCCTTCCTTCCTTCCTTCCTTCCTTCCTTCCTTCCTTCCTTCTTCCTTCCTCCCTCCTTCCCTCCCTCCTTCCTTCTTTCCTTCTTTCCTTCTTTCCTTCTTTCCTTCTTTCTCTTTCTCTCTCCCCCTCCCTCCCTCCCTCCCTTCCTGTGGTAGAAAG
>CM066331.1:203970918-204148418 GCA_033807585.1 Hydrophis major
ACCACTGCGCCACCACGGCCATGAGTTGATAATTGTATGCTGTCTGGGACTTCTAAGATGGGAGGATCACTGCTACAATTCAGTATTGCTGTTGTCATCTATTTGGTGGTCTTGGAGGGGGCAGGTGACCCTTTTGGACATGGGTATCAAATTTGATTTCATTGAGGGCCGCATCAGAGTTGTGTTTGACCTTGAGGTGTTGTGAGTGGGAATGGTTGGTATGGGCATAGCCAGGGTGGGCATGGCCACTTCAACGTCACTCATGTCGCGGGCACCTATGGTGGCCAAGTGCTAAGGCAAGACTTCCCTCAGACCCTCCCTCACTCTCATTATAATTGTTCTGTCGCCAGTAAAGAGACTCGCAGACCAGAGTTGAATTCGGTTCTTTAATAATAACAGTAACTTCAACTGCAGTCGAACCACAGCAGCCCTTTTTATAGTGGCTGCTCCATGGCTCGCAACCAATGACATTTAGTTAGATGTCCCGCCGCTATTGGTGGCCAATCAGGTACTAACATTACTAACCAATCATATCGTTGCTTCTGTTAACCAATAGGAACATCGCCCTAGAAGTCTCTATTAAAATACACTACAATAATCTCCCTCCCTCCCTCCCTCCCTCCCTCCCTTCCTTCCTTCCTCCCTTTCCTTCTTTTTTCTTCCTCGCTCTCTTGCCATCTCCCCATCTTTTTCTTTGTCTTTCCTCTTTCCCTTTCTCCTTTCCTGTCCCTTCTTGCACGCTCAAATGCAAAAGGGGAAACATTGAAAATGCCAATGAAAACAGAGCTCAGCGAGCCACACGCGACACCCCCCCCCAGGTTCCTGTTTTCGGCCACGCACAGCCCTCCCGAGTTCCGTTTTCACTGGCAGAGGTACCCCGGGCCAATCTTTCACTATTTCAAGTTCCCCCCTCCCCTGTGGGCCAGATCTAAGCCCCCAGTGGGCTGGATCTGGCCCACGGGCCTTGAGTTTGACACCTTTGCTTTAGAACAAGATATTGTGATGTGGCTTCAGCCACAACATAAGCAGCTAGTGCAACCACCCCTCCTAGAATCCTTTCTCTGAGAATGCTCATAGACCAGTCTCACTACCCAGTGGAAAGAATTTGGAAGAAACTAGCGTTAAATAAAGATAATAGGCTGACATAGAACAGATATAGTCAAAACTCACAAGGATTTGATGTTCTTTTAAAAATAAGTTTTATTAAAAGTTTTACAGAGAACATATAAAGAAGCCCAAAGGAATAAAGAGTAAAGGAAGCAAGTGCAGAAAGAAAGAATAGAAAGACATAGAAAGAAAAAAAATTCTGATTTTCTTTGCAGGAAATCCAAGTACAATTACAAAATCATCTCTTACTCTGTGGCTATTTTAAAAAAAACCCTACTTTTTTTTCCCATTATCCAGTTTGTTCCCCCTTTAATCATCAAAACCATAAGCTATAATTACTTTTTTTTGCATATTGTTTCATGCAAAAAAAATCCTATAAGGGGTATCCAGTCAGCCATAAATGTGAATATTTTTTGTTTCCTCTGAACAAATAAGTTAATTTACCCATTTTCAGAAGCTCCAATATTGTCAACTATCATTTCTCCGTTCTGGATAAGGATATCGTGTAGGGGTGGGCTGTTGGGGGTTCGCAGGGGTTCGGGAGAGCCCCTAGCTAAGATTCTTTTCTCTCTTTTTTTGCAATATTTTTTTTTATTTGTTTACATTTTAAAAACATCTCTTTCAATGTGGTTCAACTTGCAATGTGGTTCCAGGTTTTTACACTTCAACACAAACATGTTCTTGGTATATATTTTATCTTTCACATTCAATTCTATATCATACTATTACTTCCATGTTCCCATAAACTTTACACTTGTTAGCTAAGATTCTCTGCAGTTCGGAGAACCCCCCAAATCCCACTCCTGGCTAGCTCCACCCTCTCCTCCCCTCCCTTCCCTGAAGTCCCCATGTAGTCCGTTGCAGGTAAGTGTAGGGCGCATGCTTGGGGAGGGCGAAAAACAGTCTTCGGGAAAGTTTGGGAAGGCCGGAAATGGGCCCGTTTCCATCTTCCAGAGAGCCTCAGGAGGTCGTTTTCGCCCTGCTGGAGGCTCAAGGAAACCCTCCAGAGCCCAGGGAGGGTGAAAACGCACCCCCCTCCCCGCTGTGGTGAAGGAGGCTGACTAGGCCACGCCCACTATGGTCACACCCACCCAGCAACTGGGCAGAGTACTTCTGTACTTACAACCATTCGTTTAACGACTGTTTGAAATGACAATGGCCCTGAAAAAAAAAAATAAGGGACTTATGACCGTTTTTCACACTTACAATTATTGCAGCGTTCTCATGGTCACGTAATCTAAATTTGGATGCTTGGCGACAGGCATGTGTTTATGACAGGTTGCAGTGTCCCGGGAATCATGGGATCTTTTCCTTTTGCGACTCCTCGACAAGCAAGGTCAACGGAGAAGCCGGATTTGTTTAACCAACGGGTTGCTAACTAAATAACTGCAGCAATTCATTCAGCAAGAAAAAAAAAATGTGGCAGAAATCACTGAACAATTGTCTCACTTAGCAACAGGCCAGGAGTGGGACGCAAATATTTTTACTACTGGTTCTGTGGGCGTGACTAGGCGGGCATGGCCATATGACTAGGTGGGTGTGGCTTCTTCATTTCTTTGCAGCCTTCTGGGAGCCCGTTTTTGCTCCCAGGATGCTTCCCTGAGGCCCAGGAGGCAAAAAACGGAGCGCAGGGGAGGGGCTATGCAGCACCTCCCCCCATCTCTTTTTGCCTTAGGGAAGCATTTTGGGCAAAGCATTAGACAAGGAGGGGGTTCCCAGTACAGCTGATTATCAAAACAGCTGATTGTCGGGAGTAAAAAAAAAAAGAAAAAAACAGTTCAGCCAACTGGTAGCTGTTTTTTACTACCAGTTCACCCGAACGTTAACATTTTTTTACTACCGGTTCTCCCAAACCAGGCTGAACCAGTAGAATGCCACCACTGCAACAGACATTTCGGGCTCCATTCTGGTTGTAAGTTGAGGATGGCTTGTAATTTTGATAAGGGGAAAGTTCCTTCATGTTTAGAGCAAGGCAATGCCTATACAGAGAAAAGCAGTGATAGCAATTTTCGCAAGATTTTTTGTCTTTCCTCTTTGGATTTTGGATGGACCCCCTTTGCTTTCAGAATTGGTTAAGCCCTCTTTATTCTTTTCTGCCTAGTTTCTGTGTGTTTCTTGTCTCAGATCAGCAGGACACTAAACTACTCTTGATGGCAGTCCACAGATATGGTCAGAGAAAGCTCTAGGAACAACAAAGAATGGTTGTGGAGGTTGAAGATTGGGAACAAGTCAAATTAGATTTGGCACGTCAAGTTGAACACTTGGCCATTGTTTTCTTAGGGCAGGGATGTCCAAACTTGGCAGCTTTAAGACTTGTGGATTTCAACCCCTAGACTTTAAGTCTTGGGGACTTCAACTTCCCAAATTCCCCAACCAGCAACTTTGAGAGTTGAAGTCCACAAGTCTTGAAGTTGCCAAGTTTGGACACCCTTGTCTTAGTGGGAAAGGTTTGGGTAGGTGCCTTGAGTGCATGGTGGATGTTTTTTTTATATATATCATAGTGTGAATTTGAGGGTTGGCATTGAGTCGACGCAGTGCTTTGGAGAGGTTGGCTTCCCCATTTCCTGATCCTAGAAGCTCAGAGAACTTCCAGGGATGTGTGTGTGTGTGTGTGTGTTTGTGGGGAAAGAACTGGTGCACCTCACAAATCTTGGTCCCATGAATGGCTTTAAAGGTAATAACCAGCACCTTGAATTGGACCCGGCTTGAAAGCAAACTAGCATCTATGTACTCATTCGTGGCAGTTATGTTGCCATGCTCCGAATTGCTAACCAGCATGTGGCTGTAGTGGGTTTCCCCCCCACAAAATTGGCTTTCCTTGATTGTGTGAAGCTGGTTGTGGAAAAAGGAAGGAAGGAAGGAAGGAAGGAAGGAAGGAAGGAAGGAAGGAAGGAAGGAAGGAAGGAAGGAAGGAAGGAAGGAAGGAGAAAGGAAAGAATGGTTAGAGAAACTGGCATGTGAAGAGAAGGACCAGGGGAGACATGATAGCAGTCTTCCAATATTTGAAGGGCTGCCACACAGAGGAAGGAGTCAAGCTATTTTCCAAAGCACCTGAAGGCCAGACAAGGAATAATGGATGGAAACTGAACAAGGAGGAGAGATTCAACCTGGAAATAGGGAGAGAAAATTTCTGACAGTGGGAACAATCAACCAATGGAACAGAAATTGTCTTCGGAAGTTGTGGGAGTGTCATCACTTGAAACTTTCAAGAAGAGATTGGAGTGCCATTTGTCAGAAATGGTGTAGGGTCTCCTGCTTAGGTGGGGGTGGGGGGGGGGTGGGCTAGATGACCTACAAGGTCCCTTCCAACTCTGATTATCTGTTATTTAAGAGGAAAACAAAGCAAAGGAAAGGAAAGGAAAGAGGAAAAGAACAAGGAAAGGAAAGGAAAATGCTTGTTCCTTTGTAAATTGAACATGAAGTTCTAAAGGAAGACTCTAAGCATAAAGCACTGAGTATAATGAAAAGCCTATATAGAGCCCAGCTTTGTTGATCCAATATGATCATTTTTTTTACTTCTTTATGGCTGTTGTGTTGCATTGTTCTCTGAAATGGAGGGGTTTGGGGAGCAAGAAAAAAGAGTCAGTCTCTTTCTTTCTTTCTTTCTTTCTTTCTTTCTTTCTTTCTTTCTTTCTTTCTTTCTTTCTTTCTTTCTTTCTTTCTTTCTTTCTTTCTTTCTTTCTTTCTTTCTCTCTCTCTCTCTCTCTCCCTCCCTCCCTCCCTCCCTCCCTCCCTCCCTTTCTCTCTCTTTTAAATGATGAGAGAAAAGAATCTGGCTTGTTGAGTCACCACACCAGGCATTAAACAAAGCTAATTTTAAACAGGTCAGAGTTCACCCATTCCCTCTGGAATTTAGGAGTCTCATGTGTTAAGAGAAAAGGGTCAGAGTTGATGGCCTGCTACAATTTTTTGCATGCTTTCCCTCAAGAACAACCACCCAGTTTAGGATTAGCGAGAGGTCGACGAGGCTGGCACTTCGGTGTCTGGGTTAAAAATGTTTTGAAGCAGCAAATATACGCTCGGTGATGGAAACGAGAATCCCTGGGAGCTTTTGTATTCAAAAATGTGTGAGCGCCGAGGAGGCACGGGCGATGTAATTTAGGGCAATGCATGCTTCATAGCTTTGGAGAATATTGCTTCCTGTAAATGTTACTTCGGCGGAGGGGAGCAATTTGAGAAAAGATGGCATTTCTTGTTTTACATTGGAAAACTTCAGCATAAATAAAAGGAGGCACCGGTCGGAGTGGGGAGCAGGAAAGAGGCCAGCGGCAGAAAAGTACAGGCGGATCCGACTCCTGAAAAGTGCCCGACGGATGGTGATGGGAAGAAGCACCATTGGTGGACAAAGGCAAAGAAAATGAAAGGGGAGAGAAAAGACCACTGTAGGTAATGCTCCATGCCGCCCATGCATATTTTTATCCCCAGGAAGTGGAGAAAATTGTCTTAGCCTGTTTTTTTACCTGTTTTTGGGTGGGGGGTGGAAACAGTTGACTGCTAATGGCAAAATGCAATTGAAGTGATGGAAAGGAGGGCAGGAAAACAGTGTTGTCCCAAACGTGTTTACCAGATCCCAGGTTTGAAATATAGCCAAGACAATCTAGCTTTTTTGGTCTAGTCTAGCTAGGGATGTGGAATTGTGGAATGAATATCTACAAGTATATTGTGTGTTGATCTTAAGGAGTGGGTGCAGTGCAACCAAAATTTCTTTTTCTTTCTTTCTTTCTTTCTTTCTTTCTTTCTTTCTTTCTTTCTTTCTTTCTTTCTTTCTTTCTTTCTTTCCTTCCTTCCTCCTTCCTCCCTCCTTCCTTCCTTACCTCTTTCATCTTCCTTCTCTCCTCCCTCCCTCCCTTCTCTCTTTCTCTCTTTCTTTCCCCTCCCCTTTCTCTCTCTCTCTCTCTCTCTCTTTCTTTCTCTTTCTTTCTTTCTTTCTTTCCTTCCTTCCTTCCTTCCTTCCTTCCTTCCTTCCTTCCTTCCTTCCTTCCTTCCTTCCTTCTTTCTTTCTTCCCCCTTCTTCTCTCCCTCCCTTCCCTCTTTCATTTTTCTTCTCTCCTCCCTCCCTCCCTCCTTTCTCTCTCTCTCTCTCTTTCTTTCCCTTCCCTCCCTCTCTTTTTCTTTCTTTCCTTCTTCCTTCCTTTCTCCTTCTTCCCTCCCTCCCTTCTCTCTTCCATTTTTCTTCTCTCCTCCCTCCCTCTCTCTTTCTTCTTTCTCTCTCTCTCTCTCTTCTTTCCTTCCCCCCTTTCCTTCCTTCCTGACTGTACTACAAAGAGAAAGGTGCATTAAATGCAAAGAACATAGTTCCCTTGTTTGTAATAATAACATGGAAATTCTTTCAACATACCGCTTCATTCCCTTTCATGGGTACGTTATAAGTTGCATCAACAAACAGGTAACTTGAAAGACTGAAGAAGAAAAGAAAAGCTTTTTCTTGAGTGGCTTTAAGATTGGTTTATATTTAACCCAATGCCGTTCCTTAGGTGCATTATATACTCTATTGCATTGCTTTCATCTGCTTGTAATATCTTCTATTAAGGATCGGAAAGTTGCAAAACCAATGAACTTGATGTATTATTGTTTTACTCAGAGCGGAAGAAATGAGGAATGCTGTTTGCATTTAAAAAAAACAAATAATGGATAGAAAAAGGGTGATGACATCTAATCAATGATGACCTTCTCTGCCTTCCTGGGCACCTCTTCCAGATTCCTCCAAAGCAACCGTGAAGCTTTTCTAGAGTTAAACGTAGACCTGATTTCTCTTTTACTTGAGAGTGTCTTTTTCATGAACAATTCTGGTCGAATGGAGAGAGAGCAATCTTAAAATTGGGGAGGATGGAATTTTGCAAAATTTACGGTGATGGATGAAACAGCTTCGGGACATCAAGCCTTTCAAAATATTCAGAAAAGGCCCTTGAGAAGTAGCTGACCTTTTTTGCTGGTAGATGTAAACGAGTCTTGCCACCCTTACAGCTGGTATTTGTTTCTATTTTGCAAAATCGTCTAAAAACACCTCTTTGATTGCATCTGAGCTGCTCATTTCACTTGAAAATACCTAAAGGTTGAAATTTTAATTTGGGTTTATGCACTTTGCCTACTTGTTTCTAAATGTAGCGGAGGTTATAGGAAAAATTACTGTAAAATAACTTGAGCTTATAAAATCTCAGTTCAGGGAGGGGAGTGCAGAAAACGAAAGCAGAACGGTTTATTTAATGTGGAGTTTTGGTTTTGAATTAAAAAATAATTTTGCACGTAAGAGAAACTTTCTCTTTCCCAACCCGTCAAGCCACTTACCGCCCCGCCTCCTCAAATAACACCCCACCCAATTGACCTTGCTTCCAAGAGTGGCCACTTTGATCTGCAGCCTCTTTTTGGCAATTGCTGGAAAGGTTTCTGTTCTATATGTACACTCGCTTATCAGGAGTGAATCTCACTAACGACATTAATACGTTATGCTAACAATGTACAGTTTATGCTAATAACAGCTTGTTAAATAAGCCACAGCATCTGGATTCCTGTATTATACTAAACCATATAGGATCTCCTGCAGGCAGTTGGGCTAAAAGATCACCAAGGTCCCTTCCAACGCTGTTATTCTGTGATAAAACTAGAGGGCTGCCTGATAGTTTAGCTGCATGATATGAACCTAGTTAATCCGTGAATAGAGCATTCTACTAAAGAATTGTGTTCTAGATCGTAATTGTAGCTTTTATATACATGTAATACAATATATCAACACACACACACACACACACACAGAGAGAGACAGAGAGAGACAGAGAGAGAGATAGAGACAGAGAGAATAGAAATAGAACAGAACAGAATAACAGAGTTGGAAGGGACTCTGGAGGTCTTCTAGTCCAACACCCTGCTCAGGCAGAAAACCCTATACCATTTCAGACAAATGGTTATCCAATCTCTTCTTAAAAACTTCCAGTGTTGGAGCATTTATAATTTCTGGAAGCAAATTGCTCCACTTATTAATTGTTCTAAATCTGACTGTCAGGAAATTTCTCCTTAGATCTAAGTTGCTTCTCTCTTATATATATATTTTAAATTAATCAATTTGTATGTATATATGTATATATATATGTGTGTGTATGTAATATACACATATGCACACACACACATACACATATAGTGTCTGTCTATCTATCTATCTATCTATCTATCTATCTATCTATCTATCTATCTATCTATCTATCTATCTATCTATCCCTACCTACCTGCCTGCCTACCTGCCTACCTACCTACCTATCTACATCTATCTATCTATCTATCTATCTATCTATCTATCTATCTATCTATCTATCTATCCATCCATCTACATCTATCTTTAAAGTTGGTGCAAAGAACAGTCAGTCAATTTCTTCATTGCACAGCAAAAATGAAACGCCATTGATGCATCATTCTGCAGACATATGCCGATATATACGATAAAAGGCACCAACCTTCAAACCACATTTAATCAGGACTTTTGTGCTGCTTAGAACAGCCACTGTTTCTTTAGGGAGAAATTAATCAACCTCCCTTCCCCCATCCCACTTTTTTTTAAAAAGCCAGTAAGATGGATGAGCAGAGTTTCTTGCAGCCTTGTTGGAAGTGGGGTGTGTGTGTGTGTACAGGATGATGATCAGGATTGTGGATTGCTGGAACACTGCAAAGTATTAAGAGGCCAACCCCTGCCCCAAGGAATATACAAAGGAAAAATGGTCCCAGAAAAAAAGATTGGGAGAATAGATAGGCAGCTCTTTGAGATTTAGGAAAAGCAATGTGGAATATGGCCTGGGAACATTTTTTTAAATTTATTTTTATTTATTTGTATCCTGCCTTTATTATTTTTTCAATAACTCAAGGCAGCTAACATATCCAATATACTTTCTTGCTACTATTATTCCCATAACAACAATCCTGTGAGGTGAGATGAGGTGAGGTGAGGTGAGAGAGAGAGAGAGTGACTGGCCCCAAATCACCCAGCTGGCTTTCATGCTAAGACAGAACTAGAAGTCTCACATCTGCTGCTTTCTAACCTGGTGCCTTAACCACTAGACCAGGGGTCTTCAAACTTGACAGCTTCAAGACTTGTGGACTTCAACTCCCAGAATTCTCCCTTCAGTCTTGTAAGAATAGAATAGAGAATAGAATAGAATAGAATAGAATTCTTTATTGGCCAAGTGTGATTGGATACACAAGGAATTTGTCTTGGTGTAAATACTCTCAGTGTACATAAAAGAAAAGATACATTCATCAAGAGTCAAGAATCATCAGGTACAACACTTAATAATAATCATAGGGTACAAGAAGCAATGAAATCATACTAGGAAACAGTAAAGATACAGTAAAGAGTACAGTAAAGATACAGTAAAGATACAGTAAAGATAAATACAGTAAGATACAGTAAAGATACAGTAAAGATAAATACAGTAAGATACAGTAAAGATACAGTAAAGATAAATCGTAAAGATACAAGCGACAAAGTTACAGTCATACAGTCACAAGTGGGAGGGGATGGGTGATAAGAAGTGATGAGAAGATTAATAGTAAAAGTAGTGAAGACTTTGTAAATAGTTGGACAGTATGGAGGGAATTATTTATTTAGCAGAGTGATGGCATTCGGGGAAAAACTGTCCTTGTGTCTAGTTGTTCTGGTGTGCAGTGCTCTATAGGGAAGGTTTTGAGGGAAGGAGGTGAAACAGATTATGTCCAGGATGTGAGGGGTCTGTAAATATTTTCACAGCCCTCTTTTTGACTCATGCAGTATACAGGTCCTCCATGAGAGGCAGGTTGGTAGTTACTCTCTGAAGTCTGTCTCTGTTTTGTTGGGTTGCAGAGCCAAACCAGACAGTTATAGAGGTGCAGATGATAGACTCAATCATTCCTCTGTAGAACTGTATCAGTAGCTCCTTGGGCAGTTGGAGCTTTCTGAGTTGGTGCAGAAAAAAAGAATATTCTTTGTTGTGCTTTTTTGATGATGTTTTTGATGTTAGGTGTCCATTTTAGGTCATGTGATATGATAGAACCTAGAAATTGGAAGGTCTCTAGCTCAGGAATTCTGGGAATTGAAATGCACAAGTCTTAAACTTGCCAAGTTTGAAGACCCTTGCATTAAACGAAACAGGCTCCTGAGAAGTATAGTAAAGTAGTAGGAATCTGTGTTTTTCAGGATTTATTTGCAGATTGCATTTTAAGGGCCAAACTATCCTTGATTCGTTTTTCTTGCGTTTTCATACTTGTTTCAAGGGTTCCCCCCCCTCAGGCAGATGGTGTACTGATGCCATTGTCTTGCACCAGAAGAAAATATGACTTTCCGTGACATTGGAAATGCATTTGAAAAGGGGGCATTTGATGCCTGGAAACAATCGTAACCAAAGTAGAGTGCCGTCCTGTTCCTGGGCAGGCTCTGAATTAGTTATAATCTGAGATTTGCAGACTTACTGCTATCCTTATCTAGTTGGAGGAGAAAAAAAAAAACAATTTCTGTTTCAGTCTAAGTCAGAGCTATTCAACTTTGGCAGCTTTGAGATATAAGGACTCCAGCTCCCAGAATTCCATAATGCTGAGGAATTCTGGGAGTTAGCTAGGGAATTCTGGGAATTGAAGTCCACAGATCTTTTTCACTTTTTAAATTTTTTTTAGTTTTTTAATTAAGAGCTTTTTCAATCGTTCATAAAAATCATAAAAAAGTAGCTTCCACATCTTAAAATGGATAAGATTAAGAAACCCTGTTCAAGGGGAATTGCAGTGGTGAAATTCATTTTTTTTTACTACCAGTTCTGTGGGCGTGGCTTGGTGGGCGTGGCTTGGTGGGCGTGGCAGGGGAAGGATAATATAAAATCCCCATTCCTTCCCCACCCCACTAACCTGCTTTCCAGCTCCGTTCTCCTGTGCAGGGCAACCGAAGAAGACCCAGATGATCAGCTGGGACCTGGGTGGCAGAGAATAGGTGGGGGCAGGGCCAGTCAGAGGTGGTGTTTGCCAGTTCTCTGAACTACTCAAAATTTCCTCTACTGCTTCTCCAGAACTGGTCAGAACCTGCTGAATATCACCTCTGGGAAACTGGGTTGATTGGCAGTTGCCTTTTCTCCCTTTTCTGTCTTGTATACTCTTTGCAACATCCCCAGATATCAGATCAGCTTTCTGTGTGTTTTTCATCCTAGGCCATTTAAAGATGTGTGGACTTCAACTCCCAGATTTCCCCAGTGAGCGTGGATGGCTATGGAAGTCTGGGAGTCAAAGTCCACTGATCTTAAAATGGTGTAAGGTTGAGAAATACTGCTGTTTCTCAACTAGTTTTGCCATTGAGCTTGGCTACCTGGGCTACCTGGGGATTGGTGTAGTCTGTACAGTGGCTATATTGATTGTTGTTGGCACTTCTTAGGATAGGTTATTGTTTATGTTGTCTTACACTTAATGTCTCTCTGTGTGGAATATGTTTTGGCTTTTACATAGAAATTGCTGTGAGCTGCCCAGGGCCATGTATCTGAAGTGATTGAAGATAAATTGAATGAATGAACGAATGAATGAGTGAATGATTGAATGAAAGTTCTCCTTTGATGTCCTTCAAAGCCAATACAATGCAAAGAGAGGAAAAAAGATGTACGACAGGATAATTAATATATAATGTAAAATATAATATAATAAATCTAATACCCTGCTTCCCTGAAAATATGACCTACCCTGAAAGTAAGTCCTAGCTTGATTTTTTACATGTGCACTCAATATAAGCCCTATCCCCAAAATTAGCACCAATTAAGATCCCACCCACTCCAGAATACATGGGTAAAAATTAAGCTGGGGGGTGGTGGAGCTGCCCTACTATTTACCTTTGGACAGGTGTAGCCAGGCCTCACACACCCCAACACCTGCCTTGCCAGTCCTTTTCTTCTGCAGCCAGCAAGGCTGGCAAGGCTTTCCTGAAGGCCTCTGTAGCTGATAACAAAGCTCTGGATTGATCTGGAGCTCAGTTATTAGCTACAGAGGCCTTCAGGAAAGTCTTGCTGGCTGCAGAAGAAGAAGTTCCTGACAGCGAAAGGGAGGCCAGAGGTGACATGCACAAGTGAGGTTAGTCAGTGAATGACCTCCCCCGAAAATAAGACCTGGTGCCTTTTTGGTGGCAAAAAATATATAAGACAGGGGTTTATTTTCATGGAAACATGATATAATTTTAATGTAATGTAATATAATAATATAATACAATAATACAACATAAAATAATAATAAGGATAATTAAGGCAGGGCTACCAGGTCTGAACTACAAAATATGTTAATGTAGTATATATTGGAGATGGTCACCCTTTGAGAGCTGTATGCAATGAAATTTCATTTTAATGTATGTCGATTAGTGTACATTCAAAGTGACAGTAAAGTTATTTTAATATGGAAGACCATGGGATGACAGCAAAAAAATATATTTTATAACTCCATATTACTAGCTAGAGATTGTGTAGAATTTTGCTGGCTGGATCTGGTAGCCCTATTCCAAGAAAAAATTATGTAAATAAATTTCAAGTTGGCTTGTTCTGTTGGTGGAAGACAGTTTAATCTGGAGCATTCAGGGTGAGCTCCCTTGCCTGATCTATCGCTAGAGAATTTATGGCTGATTGATCTACAAAGCATTTATGGTTGATTGATCTACAAAGCATTTATGGCTGATTTGTCTAGGCAGCATAACACGGATTCTCTCCCTGACATTCTGGTTCCCTGCATCTTAATGAGAGGAGGGCACAGATGTATATTTATTCTTAAAACTCACAACTTCTGGAATGACAGCTTTGGAAACTAAGATTGCTTGAAGTCTGCGATGCTGAGGCACGAAAGTTGCGATATCACCAGAGACCTCTTCCAGAGAAGTGATTCATAACTTGCAAATTACTCATTTATTTATAGCTCTGGACAGGTTTGTCATGTTCAAGGAGCTGCTGAAGGGGAGGAAGACTTTGATTCTAATCTGCTTGGTTGAGTTTGTGTGGTGGTGAGGGCTTTGTGTAGCTAAACACCGGGAAGCTGGGTTTGCTTGTTTGTTTGTTGTTTTGATAGTGGCTGGCCGGCTTGTCTAGTTTTTCTAGTTCCTAAGTAATAAAACCATCCAGACATCTTTGAATCTCTGGAAAAGAATATTGGCAATAAATATACTGCCTCTCTTGCTTCTTTTATCTCTGTTTCCTGTAATTCCCCCACTTCTGGGCAAGGTAAATGGGTAACAAAGTCTAAATAACCATATATATCCCTTGAGAGTTCACATTGGATGGTGCTGGACTAAGAAGGAAAAACGTACTTTTGAATACCAGTACAATGGTGGGGGGCTGAAGATATTTTCCCCTTTGAGGGAAATTTTGTCCTTGTGATTGCATGCCAAAGAGACAGGCCCTAACTCAGGGGTCCCCAAACTTGGCAACTTTAAGACTTGTGGACTTCAATTCCCAGAATTCTGGGAGTTGAGGTCCACAAGTCTTAAAGTTGCCAAATTTGGAGACCTCTAACCTGACTGAACATTTCTACATTTTACCAATTAGCAATATATACAGGTAGTCTTTAACTTACAACAGTTCATTTTGTGACCGTTACAATGGCATTGAACCCAGATTCACTTAATAACCAGTTCACTTACTTATCATCTGAAGTGATTCCCTGAACAATTGTGGCAAGAAAGATTGTAAAACGGGGCAAAACTCACTGAACCAATGTCTCATTTAGCAACATAAATTTTGGGCTCAATTGCAGTGGTAAGTCGAGGACTACCTATATAGTGGAACACTATATAGGAGCCGAGCCCTGCTGTTTTCAAGAAACATATAGAATATGTTTCATATTCATAGAATATTTAGGTTCAGGCAACATCCAAAGATTAGGTCTCCCATAGCACACACTGAAGTACAAACAGCCCAATGACATTTTAACCTTAGCTTGTTGTATTGCATAGATCCAGGCCTAGCGTTGCAGTAAACGAACCAGAGGGATCACAAGGCAGGCTTTGTGGGAAAGGGTAGATTTTTGGGGTCTTGTTGAAGGCACTTTGGGCCAAATGAACTGAGATAGGGAGCCAGATTAGGTCTTCCAATTGGCAATACAAAACCCTTGCTCTGTTTTGTTTCGTCTTACTGTCTGTATGTCTTAGTGGTGGAATGCATGTAGAAGACCTTAGGTTTAGATGCTGCCATGGCAGTTAGAAGAGTTATTTGGCACCCAAACAGGCAATGTATGGCTTTCTATGTTGTGCCAATCCTTAGAGAAGACTACTTAAAAGGTAAAGGTTCCCCTTGAACATACGTGCTAATCATTTCCGGCTCTAGGGGGTGGTGCTCATCTCCGTTACAAAGCCGAAGAGCCAGCACTGTCCGAAGACGTCTCCGTGGTCATGTGGCTGGCATGACTAAATGTCGAAGGTGCACAGAATGCTGTTATCTTCCCACCAAAGTGGTCCCTATTTTTCTACTTGCATTTTTTTCATGCTTTTGGGCTGCTAGGTTGGCAGAAGCTGGGACAAGTAACGGGAGCTCACCCCGTTACATGGTGCTAGAGATTCGAACCGCTGAACTGCCGACTTTTTTGATCGGCAAGCTCAGCGTCTTAGCCACTGAGCCATCGCATCCCACAAGACTACTTTAAGATAGGGCTAAATGAGAAAAAGCAGCCTAAGATTAAATAAAGTTATACAGAGTCGGTTTGGTGTAGAGTTTAAGGCACCAGGCTAGAAACCAGGAGATTGTGAGTTCTAGTCTTGCTTTAGGCATGAAAGGTGGCTGGGTGTCTTTGGCTCAGTCACCAGGAGACTGGGAATTCTAGACCCACTTTAAGCAGGAAAGCTGGCTGGGGATTTTTTGGCTTACTCTCTCAGCCCAGCCCACCTCATAAGATTATTGTTGTGGGGAAAATAGGGGGAGGAATGAGTGTTATATATGTTCATCACCTTAAGTTATGTATAAAGTAACAAAGGCAGGAAAAAACCAAACAAAAAAATACATGTAAAAATGACCGTTGTGTGAAAAGTTTAAAAGTGTATGCTACAAAGAGAGGTCCTGATTTGAAACAAGAGCAGGTAAGGATATTTAAATTGCCGCAACTTGTTTTCATCTCAGTCCTCTCTATGCAAATACGGAGTGTGTAGGAGAAAAACCACACAACCTGGGGTGGACCACAGAGAAATGGAGCATTCATCTGAAGCTTCTCAATTGAATTTCATCTAGTTTGTCCATGTTTATCATTTGATTTTTAAAAGATTCACAGCTGTTAATTAGAAAGTACATGATTTCCAGTTTCCTGAATATTTTGTTTCCGAGGGAAAAAGTCTTCAGGTTTTCTACCATCTCCTCCAGATATTGATTTATTTTATTTATTTGATTTGTCAATCGCTTACACAATAATAGGTCTAAGTATAAACATGAGTAAGAATACAGAAAATAGGTATGTTTAAATGGGGACAATAGGACAGGGACGGGAGGGACAATGGTGCATTTATGCATGCCCTTGACAGACCTCTTAGGAATCTTAGGAATCTCTTAAGAATGGGATGAAAATTTTATATTTGAAAAGAATTTTTACATTTCTTTTCAGATATACAGTATTTTGGCACTGATTGTTGAGCTTTATGATTGGAAAAGAGTAACTTAGGTAGATGCAAGAAACACCCAGATTTGTTTTATCACATAGGACAGTGTTTCTCAACCTCGGCCATTTTAAGAGGTGTACACTTCAAGTCCCAGAATTCCTCAATCAGCATAGAATTCTGGGAATTGAAGTCCAGCCTCTTTAAATGGCTGAGGTTGAGAAACACTGGCATTGGATGATATAAAAATCAGACAGTGGGACAGGAAAGGAGGAGTGAAATGCAAAATGCTGGCTTGTTGTTGACTCCACAAAGTTTTAAGTTTAAGGGAAAGTGCAGATATTTACATTCATGAATTCTCTTTGCTGCTGTGAATATCTCAGGTGGCACCTTGCGTTGCCGTGATAGGAAACGTTGCCCAAGGCAATTCACAATGAAACGGTGATAACTACTGAAGTATCAATTGTTCCTTATGATACACAATACCAAGAATAATAAAGTGAGACATATATGTACCTTAATAAAGGAATCAAAGCCCAGGATTAAAGAAATACATGCAGGAGTGTCCACAGCAAATTTCAGAAAAAGTCTAACAGCCATGACTGAGTAATCAAAGTGCCCATTTTTTTAATGTGCACCAAAACATGAAGAGTTTTGATGACTGTTCTGACTAAGACTTCCGAGACCGTAATTATGCACACACTTATTTTAAAACAAGTCTTGTTTTATTGCAATGCTGGGAATTATTTTCATTCCCAGCCGGTAATGAATCTCAGTTTCTCAAGATAAGCACCCACCTTTCTTCCCTGTGAAGTGCTGCCAAAAACAGAAGGGTCAAATGAACTAGAAAAAAGAAATCAACTGAAGTACAAAGAGTTTCAAGAATGAATCTGAACTGAACGAACTACTTTGCTTCTTGCAAATGTTTTGTCATCTTTGCCTGTCCTTTATCCCTTATGGGAGGGGCAATCACCTCCCAGCCTTACTCCCAAGTTGCCCCTTTTGTTTCAGCTGCTCTCACCTTCTAGCAGCTCTGCGCACATGTGCACTGGGAACAGGCTCCCCTTGTTCCTCGGCCTCGCTGCTGCCAGACTCCAAGGGTTCCGAAGGCAGCACCCCACTCCCAGATGGTCCTGGCCCCATCTCTGCATCAGACGCAGGACCCTTGTCCGAGTCCTCTCCCTGAGTGGTCCCCTTTCTTCCCCACTGTCCAATACCACTGCTATCTGCACAAGCTGTGGGCAAATAATGACTGTAGCTGCCATGTTGCTTTTTTTTATTATGGCTTACAGACATCCAGTTTGGCTTTTGAAAATCATGCAGGATGAACTTCTGGATTCTGAGCTGGCTGCAGACTGCAAACACGTTGGATTAGGCCTTCAGTTTTTTGGGGAGCTCTATCCTATGATGCCTTGTGAGCCTCTGTTGCTTTGGGTCAATATAAAACCACAATTACTCCTAATATTGGCAATGATGTTGTTGTGGTTCAGTTGCTAAGTTGTGTTCATCTCTTGGCAACACCAAGGACCACACCATTCCAGGTCCCTGTGTCCTCTGCTAAGTACCACTTATTGGTATCCTTATTATGATAGCAGGTAACAGATAATCAGAGTTGGAAGGGACCTTGTAGGTCATCTAGTCCAACCCCCTGCCCAAGCAGGAGATCCTACACCATTTCTGACAAATGGCAGTCCAATCTCTTCTGGAAAGTCTCAAGTGATGGTGCTCCCACAACTTCCGAGGGCAACTTCTGTTCCATCGGTTGATTGTTCTCACTGTCAGAAAGTTTCTCCTTATTTCCAAGTTAAATCTCTCCTTGTTCAGTTTCCATCCATTATTCCTTGTCTGGCCTTCAGGTGCTCTGGAAAATAGCTTGACCCCTTCCTCTCTGTGGCAGCCCATCAGATATTGGAAGACTGCTATCCTGTCTCCCCTGGTCCTTCTCTTCAGTAGACTAGCCAGGCCCAGTTCCTGCAACCGTTCTTCATATGTTTTAATGTCCAGTCCCCTAATCATCCTGGTTGCTCTTCTTTTCACTTTTTCTAGTCTCAACTGTAGAAAATTTTCTTATAGCGTGGTGACCAAAACTGGATGCAGTACTCTAGGTATGGTCTTACTAAGGCTTTATAGAGCAGTATTAGTACCTCACTTGATCTCGATTGTATCCCTCTGTTGATGCAACTTAGGTATGCATTAGTTTTTTGACTGCTGCTGCACACTGCTGGCTCCTATTTAGCTAAGATCCCTCTCACAGTTACTGCTATTAAGCCTGATTTCACCCAATCTATATGTGTACTGTTTTTTCTTGTCTATGTATAGGCTTTACTGATTATTATTACTCTGTTGCTTCGCATGTACAGAGTGGCTTTTGTACTGGAGACAAATCCTTTGTGTGCCTAATGACACTTGGCCAATAAATTATTCTATTCTATTTTGTCCAAATTCATGTTCATTGCATTGATGACACTGTCTAGCCATCTCATCCTCAGCCCTCCTTCTGCCTTCCATCTTTCCCAACATTTTCCAAAGGAGCCCTCTCTTCTCATTTGGTGGCCAAAGTATTTGAGCTTCAGCTTCCGTCTCTGTCCTTCCAAAGAAGAGTCAGGGTTGATTTTCTTTTGAGATTGACAGTGGTAATGATGATATGGCAATGAATCACACAGAATAAATCTGTGTCCTTGCTTGTGCTTCTTAGCAGGTCTTCCGGGCACCACCCATGCTGATAGGGTCCAGTTGGCAAGTCTGCAAATGATTCTAGAATTTGTGTAAATTATCTAGTACAGATACATCTCAAATACTCTACACAATGTGCCTCTGAGTCAGTTTTTGACTCTTGCAGACTGTTTGAATTATTAGTCCCTGCACTCCACTTGACAAAGTTTTGTAGAAGTGGTTTGCTGTTGTCTTCTTTTTCTTCCTAAGGCTGAGATTGTGAGATGGCCCAAGGTGATCCAGCTGGCTCTGGCTCTAAGGTAGGACTAGAACTCACACTCTCTTAATGTCTGATGCCTTAGCCGTCACATCAAGCTTACATAATTTGCTTAATTTAATTTACTTAACATATCCCAAAGGTGCTTCTTCAGGAGGCAACTGGACTTTCTGTTTTTTTCTTTGAAGACTTTTTCACATCTTATCCAAGAAGCTTCTTCAGCTGAAGAAGAGCTGAAGAAGTTTCTTGGATGAGTAGCAAAATGTCACATGACGAATACTATGTAATACAGACAGGAAGTCTTCAACTTAACAGCCACAATTGGGACCAGAACTTCTGTTGCTAAGTGAGGCGCTTGTTAAGTGAGTCACACCTCCTTTACAACTTATTTTTTTGCCACAACTGTTAAAGTGAATCACATGGTTAAGTGAATCTGCTTCCCACAGAGTCACAAACGGAGATCAGGTGACTCCAGGACACTGCAACTGTGATAAATATATGTAGGTTGCGTCATGGTCATCCTCGTGACCATGAGGATGTGGCAACAGTTGTACATGTGAGGACTGGTCTTAAAGAATCTTTTTCAGTACTATAGTAACATTGAACGGTCACTAAATGAATTATTATAAGATGAGGACTACCATTATAGAAGCGCTCTCTCTGTCTCTGTCTTTGTCTCTCTCTCTGTCTCTGTCTCTCTCTCTCTCTCTCTCCATGTCTGTCTCCGTCTCTGTTACACGACAAGAGTGCTTGTACCTTCCCCCACCCAGCAAGGAAGCCACAGAGTGATTTCTGTTCTGTACCTTCATTTGCATTCTTGAAACCCCGCGTTTTGATTGGTCAAAGCGCGGGGTGATCTGATTGGTTTAGCGAGCCTCGCTGATTGGCCCGCTGAGAATCTCCCGTGATTGGCGGATACGAATCGCGGGAGATTCAAAGCGGTGCCATTGGCTGCGGCCGCGGCGGCTTGAGAATAAAAAGCCGCAAGTTTTCCCTTGGAGCCAGGTCAGTTCCGGGGGCCAAAAAAAAACCTGAAACCACAGTCACTGCCTCCTGGTCTCCTTGCCGAACGGACACGACAATTTCCATCTGGGAAGGGTTAACATTCCCCTCATAATAACAATAATTTTGTGACATGGAGCAGCACCCACCAGACAAATTTTCGTTTTCATTTGCTTATTTATTTATTTTGATGCACTGGCCTAATTTTTCCCACCGGCCTAATTTAGGTTTGGTGTCAAAATGGATGCGCATTTCCTGCTGAGAAGAAAAATGTGCCTCACTTGTTTCTCTCTTGTGCTTTCTCTCTCTCTCTCTCTCTCTCTCTGATCAGGAGTGATCAGGGATGGGATTTTTCTGGTTCAGATCAGTTCGTGTGAACCGGATGTTAAATTTGCATCTGGTTGCCCAAAGCAGTGTTTTAACTGACCGTCTGGCCCTGCCCTCCCTGGAGTCTCCACGTGGCCCATTTTTGATGCAGGTAAGTGCGGAGGCTCTGGGAGGGGGGAGAAATTGGCCTTCTGGAAGTACTGGAAGTCTAGAAATGGGCTTGTTTCCGGCTTCCGGAGGGCCTCCAGAGCATGGGGGTGGCCGTTTCCGCCCTCCCAGAGGCTTGAGGGAAGCCTCTGCACCCTTGGGAAGGCGAAAAATGGCCCTCCTGGAAGTTCTGGTAGGCCACGCCCACTATGACCATTCCCACCTAGCAATTGGGTAGCAAACCAGTTGCTGGGATTTTTGAATCCCAACCCTGGACGTGATCCCTTTTTGTGACCTTCTGATAAGCAAAGTCAGTGGGGAAGCCAGATTCACTTAACCAGCATGATTTTCTTGGATGATTGTTGGACTATTCCAAGAAGCAAGTTACAGGTATTCCCTGACATTTTTTCCACATTTGAAGGAGTCTTCCTTTCTTAAGTTCAAAGTTATTAACAGCACTGAAAAAAGTGACTTATGGCCATTTTTTCACACTTATATGACCGATGCAGCAAGCCCCACTGTCACCTGATCAAAATTGAGATGTTTGACAACCAGTATGTATTCATGACTATTATAACGTCTCAGGGGATCATGTGGTCTCCATTTGCGATCTTCTCAGTGTCAACTCATAAAATATTTCTATGGCCTTTTTAGAGTCGGCAACAGAAAGAGAGGTGGAGCAGTGCGATAGCTTGTAAACCGAATCTGCATTCCATAAATGTTTTCAAAGATAGTAACTAGGTGACCGAAGTTTCTGCCGTGCAAAATTCTAACTGGAGAGTATGATTGATGACTCTTGGCTATGGATGTGTCCCATTGGAGAATATGAATTACGATACACCCAGGAGGTGGGGGGGGAACCAGGGTCAAGGGCGACAATGAATGATGTATCTCAGAGTCGGCTACACCCAGGCAGTGCCAGACATGTTAACTCCCAATAAATCCTTTTGAAGTTTTGGAAGTTTGACTCAAGACTCATGTTTTAAATGGGGTTAAGTGCTGGAATCCTGACACTCAGCTAGTTTCCAATGAGCAAAGTCAATTCGGGGAAGTTGGATTCATTTAACAACTGTGAGATTCACTTCACAGCTGCGGTGATTCACTCAATAACCATGGCAAAAAAGGGTCATAAAATTGGGCATGACTCATTTCACCACTGCCTCGCTTAGCTATGGAAGTTCCGATTCCAATTGCCACTGTAAGTTGAGGACTTACAAAGGATGTAAGCACAGGGGTGTTGTCTGGATTGCAATCATCTAAACCAGGGGTGTCAAACTCAAGGCCAGCAGGCTGGATCCAGCCCGCGGGGTGCTTAGATCTGACCCATGGGGCTAGCCTGGAAACAACAACAAAGGACTAGCCCGTGGTGCCTCTGCCAGCAAAAATGGAGCTCCACTGTAGGAGGCCGATGTGGACAAAAACGGGACTATCAAAAGAAACTAAAACCACACACAAAAAAGGAGAAATGTTTCCCCTTTTGCATTTGAGCATGCAAGAAGGGACAGGAAAACAAGAAAGGGAAAGAGGAAAGAAAAAAAAAAAGAAGGAAATGTGAGAAGAGAGCAAGTCAGGAAAAAGAAGGAAAGAGGGGAAGGAAGAAGAAAGGAGAATGTAGAGGGAAGGAAAAAGAAGAAAGGGAAAAAAGGAAGGAGATTATAATGAGAGGGGAGGGAGGATTTCAGAGAAGTCCTATCTTAGCACTTGGCCACCACAGGTGCCCTGACATGAGTGACTCCACAATAGATGCAACCTTAAGGTAACCCGCTACAAACTCGATTGCAGAAAATACGACTTCAGCAATCGAGTTGTTTACAGATTACAAATAATCAGAGTTGGAAGAGACCTTGTAGGTCATCTAGTCCAGGGGTCGCCAACCTTTTGGACCTCAGGGACCACCAAAATCATAATTTTAAATCCCAGGGACCACTAATTGGTTCTGTGGGTGTGGCCTAATTTGTGGGTGTGGCTTGGTGGTCATGTGACTGGCTGGGCATGGCTTGTATGTAAATATTATAAATATTTATATAAATATTGAATTTTTTTTTTTTAAAAAAGCAACTTTTATCCAAAATCAGGCAAAGCCAGCAGGCAGATTGAGTTGCTCACAGAATCACAGATTCATTCGGAGATCTGTCTATCTGCCATCGGCTAACTCAGTCTGTCACATAAAAGTTGCGTGCAAGCAAACTCTTAAAATTTGCTAGCAAGCAACTCACAAAATTAACTCACAACACACCATGTATATTGGATGTTTTTATTTTAAAAAGAGCAACTTTTATCCCAAATCAGACAAAGTAGGCAAGCAGATGGAGTTGCTCACAGAATCATTCAGTGATCTATCTATCTGCCATCGGCTAGTTCAGTCTCTCAAATTTGCATGCTGTGAATCTGCACTGAATAATAGAACCTTCAGTCCTAAGGGAGGTTTGGCTGTGCTTAAAAGCAGAGCCAAAGATCTAAAGACTAGCTAGAAAGCAAGAAATCCAACCATTTCCTGCTTTCTAGCTAATCTAAATCTCCCCGCACAGCAGAACAGCTGATGGTCAGAAAAAGGAAAAATAGCAGTTTAGTAGGCAAGTTTGCCAGGTAAGGAATGAGTGGGCGGGGAGGGTTCCCGCGGGCCATGTGGGCGGCGCAGCCTTGTGTTTCTGTGCAGCCTGGATTTGCTTTGGGGGGAATGCTCTGGAGGAGAGATTTCTTTGCGGCCCACCAAAATTTTCTCATGGCCCACTAACCGTCTATTCCCTGCTCAAATGGGAGACCCTACACCATTTCTGACAAACGGCAGTCCAATCTCTTCTTGAAATCTCAAGTGATGACCACCATGGCCACGTGCTGGCCATCATGGCCACGCCCACCCTGGCCACACACCCCTGGCCTTCTGAGGTCAAATACAACTCTGATGTGACTCTCAGTGAAATCAAATTTGACACCCCTCCTCTAATCCCATTTAAGGGCTATTAGTTCTACTGAACACCAACTTTCAGGAAACTCTCTTACACACTCTTGATGGAAATGCACAGATTTCTTCTACAGCAGATTATCCATGAGTGCCAAGCCTTTTTCCTTTTAAGAAAAATGTGTGCTTTTGATGCACAAAGGGTGACCCATGGGAGCTCCACCAAGTTGTTGTGGGTTCCAGACACAACTGGATCCCATGGAATGTCAATGGAATCATTAAGATTTAGCCAAGGGTTCTGCATTATTCATTGCAAGCACTCACAGCATGCACCTTGTCTCCTGTGAAAGCTTAGTTGGAATCATTTACATGCCTCTATTATGGATCTATAAAACTCAATGCATTTGGGTACATTTTGTGCATTATCTTCCTACAATGCATTTCCAGCCTGCCACAATCCTGGGCAGATGGAAACTGCTTTTAAAACAGTAATGTGCAATTGTAGACCGGAGTTTTGGAAAAACTATAAAATGCACACAAAGAATAAAAACTTTCCAAGTGGGAGGGGTCCAGAGGGGAGAATGGAAGTTTTGCTTAAGGAAGACTACCAGATATGAATTGCTTACTTTTCTTCTTCTCTTTCTGTCTTCTCCACTTTTTCTGAGATTCCTGCATTATTACTCTTTTGCTTTGCATGTACGCTAAGAACATCTGTACTGGAGACAAATTCCTTGTGTGTCTAATCACACTTGGCCAAATAAATTTATCTGTACTACCTCTATTCTATTCTATTCTATTCTATTCTATTCTATTCTATTCTATTCTATTCTATTCTATTCTATTCCTTCCAATGTCTATTCTATTCTGTTCTGTTCTATTCTATTCTGTTCCTTCCAATGTCTATTCTATTCTGTTCTGTTCTATTCTATTCTGTTCCTTCCAATGTCTATTCTATTCTGTTCTGTTCTATTCTACTCTACTCTACTCTACTCTACTCTACTCTACTCTACTCTACTCTACTCTACTCTACTCTACTCTACTCTACTCTACTCTATTCTATTCTATTTTATTCTATTCCTTCCAATGTCTATTCCATTCCATTCCATTCCATTCCATTCCATTCCGTTCCGTTCCGTTCTATTCTATTCTATTCTATTCTATTCTATTCTATTCTATTCTATTCTACTGTGCTCCTTCCAACATTGCAAAAATCATGCTTAAAAAGAAGGAAAGTGTGGGGTCCTTTGTTGCTCTCTGAGCTTGCTTGTCTTCTCGAAGACATTTCCTTCCCCAAATTAGATAACGTCACCAGTGCTCGTAAGGAGTGGGGCTTGCTCTCAGTTTATATTCTAATGCCTTGTTCTGTCAGTGTGGATGGGGTGGTCTTAGAGATTCTTTGGTTGGGCTAATTACTGTTAGCTTTTTTGGCAATTCCTTGATTGGATTATTGTTTACTTCTTGATTGTTGGCCTGATGTTAATCTTGGAGTTAATCTATGCTCCTCTGGTCCAGAATGTGTTAGCAGAGGGAGTAATAGGTAGCTCTAGTTACACCAAAGGGCTCCCCTGCTCTCTGAACTGCAATGGATACTCTTTGGTTTCTGGGTGTAACTGAAGGTCTGGTAATCACCTTTAAAGGTTTTTCCCCCCATATTATAGAGCGCGATTTCATTGAGGGTTGTGTCAGGGTTGTGTTTGACCTTGAGGGCCCCAGGGGGGAGGCATGGGCAGGGGGGGAGTGGCCAGCTCCACGTCATTCATCGAGGCGCTATTTTTGGCCACGTCAGCCAAGCTCCTGAGCTCTGTTTTCGACCACGACCACCTCCCGCAGCCCTTTGCCAGTGAAAAACGGAGCTTGGGGGAGGCCCTGCATCTTGCCCAGGTTCTGTGTTTGGCCGCGAAGGCCTCCTGCCAGTGAAAACAGAGCTCAGGAGGGCCTCATGCAGCCTCCCTGTGCTCTCTTTTCGCTGGCAGAGGCACAGTGGGCCAGTCCTTTGCTGTTTCTGGGGTGGGTCTAAGCACCCTGTGGGCCAGATCTGGCCCCTGGGCCTTGAGTTTGACACCCGTGTTATAGACCCTGGTTACGTGAGAAGCAACCTCCAGTTCTTTCTCTGTCTGTTGAGATCAGGCAGAGTGTGGGTGTGCTACCTGCAATTTCTTTTTTCTTTTTTCTTTTCCTTTTGTGGTTGTCTTTTTAAACTGAAGGCCATCTGGAGTTGCATGCATTAAATTAAAATGGCTCTCATGGCTGTGCAGTTGATACCCTGAACCTTTGTACATGAATACATCAGCGATATGCACACAGAAGAGATTGCACACTGCTGTGACCACCATTTTGGCTTTTTGTTTTTTTAAATGCAAACCTCACTGGCTCTATCAGTTGCCTTTCACCTGGGCAGATGAATGAAAACGTTCTTTGGACCTGGGCTTTTTCAAAACAATCCCCTTACTAAAATATTCATTCCCCCACCCAAACAGAATACAATATGCAGCTGAAACATCTTTAGCTTCAATTGAAAACATTCTGCTTCATCCTCTGCCAAGTTCTCTGAATTTACCATGGCGTGAAATGTAGGGTGAGCAGAACCCTTATTTTCCCCTGACTGCAGGACTTCTTGTTGGAAAGTTGTGGTGTCTTTACCTCAGTGAAGGACAGGACTCCGGGAACTTTGGCCTGGATCCACACAAAGTTTATTTACTTATTTGTTGACTTTATTTGCCATCCATCTCATAGCAAACGACTCTGGGTGGCTTCCAGCATTGGAACACTGAATTCCTAACATAAATATCTTTAAAAGAATAAAAATAGAAAGCTAGGTATCACCAGCTGATATCAGACAATCTTCATAGTGAATTGATAAAGCGGGTGCAGGAGATATAGTTATTTTTTTATTTTTTGGTATTCTATGTGTGGATAACCAAGCAACTCTCTGTTGGAAGAAATATTCATCTGGTTCAGTTCCAAGCTGGGAGAAATATACTGGAAATATGGAAGCTGATTGGAAAGATGGTTTATTGATGAAACAGAACCACATGGGTTTGTGGTTCTGGGCAGTTGACAAAATGGAGTTGAGAGTAGGTGGCTTTTATATCTTCTTTTGGGCTTTGTATTTTACCTTCCTGTTCCTCTGTGTGATGACCCAGGGTGGGATACAAAACAAATACAGTCACAGAAAACAGGTGAAGTCCTTTTTATTCCTTCAGTTTGCTTCCAAGCTCCGAATATCTTTGACGGAAGACAAAAAAAAACCTCTCACACAAACAGTTACATGAAGAAGGAAGAAAGAAACACAAACCAGGCAAGATAAGGGCTGCAGGATGTCTACAGATAACACACACTGGGAAGGATGCCAAACTCAGAGAGGAAGCATAAACTAGAGATATTTACATGATTTGTTTCCAGCGTTAGCCAATACGCAGGTCCAAACTCTTATTCAGTTGTCACACCTCCAGCCCATGAAGAGGATCAAGGCTCTCTCCTCCCGAGGAGACCATCTCTCTCCCTGATCCTCTCCTCCCTACGTGCCCAAGGATGGAGAGGGGATGGGCCTGGGTCCCCCTCTGACTGCTCCAGTCGGCCTCTGCTCTTCCCCAGCCTCCTCCACAACATCCGGAGCCACACTTCCACTCCCTGTTGGCTGTTCCTCCACACCTTCAGAGTCAGTCTCCACCAGGGGCATGACACTCTGCAAGAACATGTCTTTTAATATATTATTGGCTGTTGTCAGATTCCTATGTGGGTCATGTAGGGGTTATATAGGGATCATAGCTGGCTCTTTTGGCAAAAGAGGAAATGTAAATCCTAAGTGTTTGTCTGAGCTAATCTGGTCACTCTCTGATTTATTGTTTATCAGTTTCAAGGTTTCTATGACTTTGAAGTTTGGACTGCTCTAAGATGGTGCAATGAAGGGGCTTGTGTTCTGAAAGGGTGTTTGGCAATTCCTATTGTGGCTAATTAGCTTTCGTCCTATATTGGATTTTGGTTGAGGGGCTGCTTCTAATTCTATCCTTCTGCCTTTGTTAGCTGTCATTGCAAGCAGTTTCAAAATGTCCTGTTTTGAATGCATTTCTGCCTGCAGTATTTGCTTTGCTTGTGAATAGAGCCATCTAGATAGTTGGCTTCTTTCAATAAGATCTTAAGTGCTGACATCTGCTGTGTGCTTTAAGAAAAAGTGGGGGCTGTTTTCTGCCTCTTAAAAAACACATTTCTCCCTTCGGGGAAATATAATATTCTGCCTTTTTTTCAATATTCCTCAAAGTATTTCATTCTTCTAGGAGGGAGTGGCTTCCCATACCTCCAAACTTTGTTTTTTAATATACTTAGTGTGATTGCAGCAGTCATGCATCTTTGTGGCTTTCTGTGCTCTTCGCCCGCAGAGAAAACATAGGAACAACATGAAAGCTTCCGCCTTGTCTTGTCATGAGTCAGTTTGTCTGTGATTCCTTAGAAAATTTTGAAATCTCAGTAAAAAAAATTTCGGTGACAAATTTTCACCCATTTTCCACACATTTTGCTTGCTCAATTAGCACCTCTGAGTCGATTGCCAGTGTTAGGTGTGAATTCATTTGCAAAAACGTCAGCAAAGAACCATCCCACTGTCTCCGTTGGAAATATGCGTGAAAATGTACAGGACAGAAATCTCAACCTTCTTTCTTTAGTCAAACACGACTGATTTTCTTTATTCTGTTTGTGTCTCAAACCATAAAAGACCCTTGTATTGTTTACATTGATGATTTTGTTTCATTTATGCCGTTGTTCTCTTGGTGAAATTAAAGCCCAGATTGATCACTCTTAGGTGGGAAAGCATTAAAAAGAGGAGAAAAGAGAAGATCATGTAGTGGGTGTTTTGACCTAGGCTTCCTCAATAGCACGAAGCTGAGTGCTCATCCCGATAAATTCCTTTTGTTTAATTTACAATGAATTCCTCTCCAATGAAGTCCCAGCCAACAGTCTTTCAAGATAGTTCCCTATTACAGACCTTTATCAGCCTTGGAGAGTGGCCAGGCCAATATCTTTCAGATGCCTAATTGTTTCCTGCAAAGCCCCACTCCCCTTTTGCTCCTCTTTTTTTAAATTTTTTTTATTGGTTTTTAAAAACAAACATAGACAAACAAAACATAAAAACATCAAGCCATCTTCCATATGTATACATACAGTGTGCCGGTTGGTTTACAAATTGTTTTGTGCTTCCATTTTGTAGTCTTCAATTACAATTACATTGCATATAATCTCATATTTTCAATCAAAAATTAAATACCTTAGTATCATTATTAATCAGTCATTTGACTATACTTTTATTCATTCATGTTTTACAAGATAATCATAATTTACTTAGTTTATTTTATAAATTCATATTATCATCCCAAATCTATCCTAAAATCATTTTGTAGATATAATAAGAAAGAAGTACATCTTTATATATTTATTATTTTCTAAAAGTCTACATATTTCATTACTGTATTTCATTGTCTAACCATTGATAGAAAAGATCCCAAATTTTATAAAATCGTTTATCATCTTGTTCTCTAATTTCAAATGTCAATCTACTCATTTCAACACATTCCAATATTTTCTTAATGATTTCTTCCTGTGATGGTATTTTCTCATTTTTCCAGTTTTTAGCAAATACAATCCTAGCCGCTATTACCATATATACTCGAGTATAAGTCGACCCGAATATAAGTCGAGGCACCCAATTTTACCACAAAAAACTGGGAAAACTTATTGACTCGAGTATAAGTCGAGGGTGGGAAATGCAGCAGCTACTGGTAAATTTCAAAAATAAAAATAGATACCAATAAAATTACATTAATTGAGGCATCAGTAGGTTAAATGTTTTTGAATATTTATTTCAAAGAAAAACAGTAAACTAGCTCTGTAAGTGGAAAAGAGAGCCAACAAAACCAATATGGTATCAACAATAACTTTAAAAGTACAAAAACCTTAGCTCAATCAGCAACCAAGCTAAAACACAAGAGTTAAAATCCTTCAAAACTGGATTCCTCCTCCTCATCTGTATGTCCAAACAGAGTCACTCTCTCCCTTGCAAGAAAAAAGCATGTGTATGTGCTGCATGTACATCCTGTTTTGGAGAGCCACCATCTCTTTCACAGCTCTCCCTCATGCCTCCATTGCATCTGCACACATGCCATGGCTGCATGTAGGTCAACATACAGATGTCACACTAGGTTCCCTCCTCAAAAGGAACATCCAACCTTTCTTGAGAAGTACAAACTTCATCTGTTCAGGATTGTGGTGACAAAGGTGAAGGAGGATGGGGCTGAGAGAAGGGAAGGGAAGAAAAGATCATTGACAGGGAGAAAGACAGGGAGAAACACCTGGAAGTGTGAGCCCTCGAGTTTCATTAGGGAAGACCAGACAACAAGGGGAGAGGAGAGGAGGAGGAAGAGGAGGAGAGTTAAAAAAAAAAGAGTGGGAAGCCAACTCACGCGTGCCATCAAAGCCAGGGGGAAGTGGGGCTTTCTCCACCTGCTGCTGCCAGAGGAGTGTGGGGGGGGGGAGTGTGGAAAAAGGGGGTTCGTGCTGAGGCTCCGCAAGCGATTACCAGATTTGCAGCTCTGTTTGTTGGTGAAGCTGGAAGCGCGCAACGCAGGAGCTCGCGGGGCCCCCGGGCGCCCATTAATGGGGAAGGAGAGGCCGCTTGGGGTCGCCAGGCTCAGGCAGCCTCCCCCCCCAGCAGCGAAGAGCTGCTCCGGGGGCTCCCGCCACGGTGCAGCCAGGCACTTTGTCTCGCTGCCCCCGAAGCAGCTCTTCGCTGCTAGGCTAGGGGGTGGGGGAGGCTGGCTGAGCCTGGCAGTTTCTTTGCGAAGCTGGAAGCGCGCAACGCAGGAGCTCGCGGGGGCCCCGGGCACCCGTTAATGGGGAAGAAGAGGCCGCTTGGGGTCGCCAGGCTCAGGCAGCCTCCCCCCCCAGCAGCGAAGAGCTGCTCCGGGGGCTCCCGCCACGGCGCAGCCAGGCACTTTGTCTCGCTGCCCCCGAAGCAGCTCTTCGCTGCTGGGCTAGGGGGTGGGGGAGGCTGGCTGAGCCTGGCAGTTTCTTTGCGAAGCTGGAAGCGCGCAACACAGGAGCTCACGGGGACCCCGGGTGCCCGTTAATGGGGAAGAAGAGGCCGCTTGGGGTCGCCAGGCTCAGGCAGCCTCCCCCCCCCAGCAGCGAAGAGCTGCTCCGGGGGCTCCCGCCACGGCGCAGCCAGGCACTTTGTCTCGCTGCCCCCGGAGCAGCTCTTCGCTGCTGGGGGGGGCGGAGGAGGCTGGCTGAGCCTGGCAGTTTGTTTCCTGGGGAGTGCGGCGTTTGCGGTTCTCCTGTTCAGTCCCCAACGGTGAAAAGACTTTCGGAGCTGCGGGCTCTCCTTCCCCATTAACGGGCGCGCTTCCAGCTTCGCCAAGAAACTGCCAGGCTCAGGCAGCCTCCTCCGCCCCCTCCCCTAGCAGCGAAGAGCTGCTTTGGGGGCAGCGAGACAAAGTGCCTGGCTGCGCCGTGGCGGGAGTCGCCGAGAGGAAGAGGGCCACCCTTTCCTGGGGAGTGCGGCATTTGCGGTTCTCCTGTTCAGTCCTCAACGGTGAAAAGACTTTCGGAGGTGCGGGCTCTCCTTCCCCATTAACGGGCGCGCTTCCAGCTTCGCCAAGAAACCGCCAGGCTCAGGCAGCCTCCCCCCCCCAGCAGCGAAGAGCTGCTCCGGGGGCTCCCACCACGGCGCAGCCAGGCACTTTGTCTGGCTGCCCCCGGAGCAGCTCTTCGCTGCTGGGGGGGGGGCGGAGGAGGCTGGCTAAGCCTGGCAGTTTGTTTCCTGGGGAGTGCGGCGTTTGCGGTTCTCCTGTTCAGTCCTCAATGGTGAAAAGACTTTCGGAGGTGCGGGCTCTCCTTCCCCATTAACGGGCATGCTTCCAGCTTCGCCAACAAACCGCAGGCTCAGGCAGCCTCCTCCGCCCCCTACCCTAGCAGCGAAAAGCTGCTCCGGTGGCAGCGAGACAAAGTGCCTGGCTGCGCCGTGGCGGGAGCCCCCGGAGCAGCTCTTCGCTGCTAGGGGAGGGGGCGGAGGAGGCTGCCTGAGCCTGGCAGTTTGTTGGCGAAGCTGGAAGCGCGCAATGCAGGAGCTCGCGGGGGCCCCAGGCGCCCGTTAATGGGGAAGGAGAGGCCGCTTGGGGTCGCCTGTGAGGCCCTCAGCGGGTAGACAGCCGCGGCGGCGATGCTGCCCTGGAGGCGCGATCGGTTGCAGCCACGCCAGCACAGGCTAGGCATGGTGCCTTAGCGGCTGACTCGAGTATAAGTCGAGGGCGGTTTTTTCAGCACAAAAAATGGGCTGAAAAACTCGACTTATACTCGAGTATATACGGTAATACATTTACAATCAGGTATTTCAAGTCTTTACTATATATTTCAGGTAAAATTCCCAATAAAAATATCTCTGGATTCAAGTCTATATGTTTCTTTGTCATTTTTTCCAACCACATGTGGATTTTAGTCCAGTATTTTTAGCATCTGCACAAGTCCACCACATATGGTAATATGAGCCGGGTGTCTGATGACATTTCCAACATTTTTCGGATTTATTCTTGAACATTCTTGCTATTCTTGTCGAAATAAAATGCCACCTGTAAAACATCTTATATAAATTTTCTTTATATGCTGTTGACATTGTCATTTTATAATTTTGAGACCACAATTTTTGCCATTTCTCTAACTCGATCCCATATCCAAAATTCTTCCCCCAAGCAATCATAGTTTCTTTAACTTGTTCTTCTTCTAATTTAATAAATATCCATACAGTTTTTTTAATCACCTTTTCATCAGTACCTGTCAAAATCTTATCTAAGTCAATTTATCATAGAAACCTTCCATTTTAGAATCTTTATCATACCTTGAATGTATTTGCGCATACGAAAACCAATTCATCTTTATACCTTGTTCCTATAGTTTTTGTATAGATTTGAGTTCACACTTTTCATTCAATATTTCACCATATCTAACTGTTTGTTCCTTTTTGTATATTATAGGATAAGAAAATGCTTCAATTGTCGATAACCAGACTGGAATTTTCAAATAACATTGTCTTTTAATTTTCTCCCAGTTTAATCACAGAGACTCCAGTATATAATGTCTTCTAAAATACCCCTGTGTTTTAGTTCCTTTATACCATAAAAAAGCATGCCACCCCAACAACAAATCATGTCCTTCTAATGTGAACAATCTAGTATTTCTTAGTGTTATCCATTCCTGAACCAACATCAGATTTGTAGCTTGATAGTACAAATCCCAATTAGGCAAACTAAATCCTCCTCTAATTCTAGCATCTTGCAAAAGTTTTAACTTTATTCTCGCTTTCTTACCTTGCCATATATATTTCAACACAATTTTATTTAAATCTTCAAAGTAATCTTTTCCAAGCCTAACTGGAATTGTTTGAAACAAATATAAAATTCTGGGTAATATATTCATCTTGATTGTTGAAATTCTCCCTATTAGTGACAGTTATAAATTTTCCCATTTCGCCAGATCTAGCACTATCTGCTGTTTAAGTTTGATATAATTATTCTCTTTTAATGTACTACATCTTGCTGTCAAATATATCCCCAAGTACTTGATCTTATTCGTGACCTGAATTTTCAATAGGTCTGCCAGTTCTTCCTTTTGTCTTAATAGCATATTCTTTGTCAAGATCTTTGTCTTATCTTTATTTATTTTCAAACCAGCCACCTTTCCATATGTCTCTATCTTTTCTATCAATTTTGATGCTGTTTCTAGAGGGTCTTCTAAGATGAAAACCAGATCATCTGCAAATGCTTGCAGCTTAAATTCTTCCTTTTTGATTTTCATTCCTTTTATATTCTTTTCATCTCTAATATTTCTGTTTAGCACTTCCAAAATTAACACAAACAACAAAGGTGATAGTGGGCACCCTTGTCTTGTTCCTTTTCTTATATTAATAGAGTCTGTCAGTTCTCCCTCTATCATTACCTTTGCCGTTTGCTTATAGTATATAGCTTCTATTGCTTGAATAAATTTTCTAGCAAAACCCATCTGTTCCAACAGTAATAACATGAATCGCCAATTCACATTATCAAATGCCTTCTGTGCATCTAGAAATATCAGAGCCATTTGTTTTTCAGGATGTGCCTCGTAGTATTCCAAGGTGTCCAAGATTACTCTCATATTGTCTTTAATTTGTCTCTTTGGCAGAAATCCATTTTGATCAGGATGAATAAAATTAATTAAATATTTTTTAAGTCTTGCTGCCAATATTGAAGCAAAGATTTTATAATCTGCATTTAGTAGAGAAATACGTCTATAGTTCTTAATTTGTAATGGATTGGCCTCCTCTTTTGGAACAAGTGTAATATGTTTCTGACCATGATTTAGGTATCCTCTTCTTTAACATAACTTCATTCATAACTTCTAGCAATGGAAGATTCAATGATTCTTGTAATGTTTTGTAAAATTCTGCTGGAAGTCCATCTGGGCCTGGTGCCTTTCCATTATTTTGCTTTTTGAGTGCTTCAGTTAACTCCATCATTGTTATATCACTTTCTAACATTATTTCAGTCTCTTTAAGTATCTGAGGTAAATTAGCATTCTGTAAGTACTGTTTAACTCTTTCCTCATCAATATTCTCTTGCATATATAATTTCCCATAGAAGTCTCGAATGATTTCCTTCTTCTCTTTACTACCATAGCAAACTTGGCCTTGGTCATCTATTAATTGTAATGTTTTCCTTGATTCTTTATCCTTTCTCAATTTGTATGCTAACCATCTACCTGGTTTGGTTGCATCTTCAAAGTAGTTCTGTTTAGCACCTCTAATTTTCTGTGCTAATTCTTCTTTTTCTATTTGACTCATTTTATGTTTAACTATATCCATTTTTAGCTTGATGTCCTTTTTCTGTGTCATTTTCTGTAGCTCTTTTTTTTAAGTCTTTTATACTCATCCTCTAAGGCCTTGGAGGCTAATCTTTTCATAGTATTCCTTTTCCTTGTATAGTGTATTATCAAGCCTCTAACATATGCCTTCATTGTATGCCAAACATTCTTCTTTTTTGTTTTCTCTAAAGAAAAAAACCAATTCTTTCTCCATCTATTGTGTGAAGTCTTTTCCCTTTAAAATAGTATTATTTAACATCCATCTAGATCTTCTTTTTTGTCCTTTCCATTTAATTATTATTGGATTGTGATCTGCCCAAGTACTTGTTTCAATATTTATTTCTTGAATATTAGTTATTAATTCTGTTGACATCCATATCATATCTATTCTGGACCATGATAAGTGTCTATTTGAATAGGAAGTGTATTGTTTCATTTTAGCATTTCTTTCTCTCCATGTATCTTTTAAGTTTATTTCATCTACCATTTAAAAAAAAGATTTAGGGAGAGTCTTTTTGTTTTGCTTTATTGTTTTCTGTGCTGTATAGTCCAATTTATTGTCTACAATTCCATTAAAATCTCCCATCATAACTATATTAGCATAGTCCAGTTCAATTATTTTCATATGCAATTTTTTGTAGAATTCTTCTTGTTTGTCATTTGGAGCATAGATTGCAATCAGGAGTGTTTTTGTATTATTGTCCATTATTTCTACCATTAGTATTCTTCCATCATCAAAGGTATAAATCAATTTTGCTGGGGTGGTCTCTTTAATATATAAAACCACTCCTCTTTTCTTACGTTGTGTCAAGGAAGTAAATATTTCCCCTAATTTTGGCTGTATCAACAATTGTTCATATTATTTTTTAATATGTACTTCTTGTAGACAAATTATATCAAATTTTAATTTCTCTAATTTATGAAAGGTTTTCCTTGTTTTAACGGCTGAGTTAAGTCCATTTATATTAATTGTAATCAGTTTTTTCTCTTCCATGGTTATATTTTGTAGTTAAGTTTAGCAGCTCTCGTAGATCTTAGTTCACGTTGTTCTTTGGCTTCCACCCTTCCACCTACGGCACCTTCTTCTTTTTCAATCTCCATTTGGCAGTCCCCTTGGAAAATTAGTGAGATCTCTTTTTCTGCCTCTTCCTCTTTCCCTCCAAAAAATTCTGTATAAAATAATTCCGCTTTCTCAACTGAGTCAATTCTATGTCTCTCTTCTTGCCTTGTGACCATTAAACCTTCTGGAAACAGCCATCTATAATTCACCTCTTTTTAAAGTAGCATTTTAGTCAGGAATCGGTATTCTCTTCTCATCTCTCTCACTCTTATGGGTATTTGTTTCAAGACCACAATCTCCTTGTCTTTATATTTCAATGTTTTCTCTTTTGCCACTTGCAATATTTGCGTTTTAATGGCTTTCTTTGTAAATCTAATGTGAACTTCTCTTGGTAAACTATTTCTCATTGCATATCTTGTGAAAATTCGATAAACCTCATCTATTCCATCCACCGTCTTCTCTTGAGTTATTTCCAAAGCTTCAGCCAGTATTTCTATCATTATCTCAGCTAAGTTTTGTCCTTTTTCTTCTTCTACATTTTGGAATCTAAGATAGAATTCTGATCTATCCATCTCCCATCTCAACATACCACTTTTATCTTGTTCAACCACCGTTAATCTATTATCAATATTTCCAATCTTCTTGTCTCTTTGTTTATCTTCTTCAATTTTTTGGAATCTCTCATCATACTTCAACATCATTTGTTGGATGTTCTCCACTTTTTCATCGGTTTTCCCTGTTCTTTGTTCAATGTTCTCTGTTCTTTGTTCAATGTTCTCTATTCTTTTTTCAATATTCTCTGATCTTGCTTGAATATTTTGAATTCCTTGCATAATCATCTGCAGAGTTACTTTTTTTTTGTTCTTTTTCTTGCTTTAATATTGTCTGTATTGAACGTTGTCCTCCAGATGGTGGAGAGGAAGAAGTAGAAGTTGAAGAACCAGGAGCTGTAAATTTCCTACTCATTTTAAGCAATTCAAAATCTTCAGGTTTTTCTAAACCTTAATCCAATTGTGAAGTAACCAATTATAGTTCAGAATAAAAATAGTAGAAAAAAGAAGCTCAATAATAATGATTAAAAAAAGAAAAAAAAGGGAGGACAAAATTTCTTCAGGTTCTTGTATACCTTAATCCAATCAGTAGTTAGATGAAGAAAAAGGCTTGAAAAAAAAAAGAAAAAAAAGGAAAAGGAAAAATTATTCAGGTTTTTCAACACCTTAATCCAATTGAAAGGTCTCAAATAGAAAAGAGTGCATAAGAATAAACCATAAAAGTAGGAAGAAGGCGGAGCCTCATCGCCAAAGGACAGTAGATCGCAACTCTCTGCGACTATCGTTCATGCTCTTTCGTTGGAGAGCCCCAATTATCCTGATTAGGGGCTGAAACTGCCTTGGAGGGGCAGCAGAGTAAGAGGAAGCAGCAAGCCTGTCTGTGTGGAGCCGCATCTCCCCCCCCCTGGGCTTGGCTTTTTTTCCTCCCAAAGACGACTGCAGTGATGGTCTAAAATGGCCATCCTGAAGAGGATGACTCAGCTTGACTAAGATCTGCGCAGGAGGGAAGAAAGAGGTGGATAACATCTGAACCAGGACAACTGGGCAGTATAACCAAATAAAAGTACCCCGGGATTAAGGTAATATGGAATTTTTAAGAAAAGGAAAGTGAGCTGCGAAATTACAAAGGGACAGAGGAAAAAAAAAAAGAAAAATATTTTTGACAGCTAAATGGGGCTTCGAACCGGGAAAGGAAGAAACTGGAATTAAAGATTTAATGAAATTGGACTAAAATAATTTGGGAATAATCAAGTATAAAATTAAAGCTGGACTTAATATTGCCAAAGAATAATAATAATAAAGTTTATAAATTGGAGAATGGATTGTCTTGGAATATTGAGGTTCGAAAAACCTTAAATAAAAATATAGGGGGAAAAAAGTGAAGACTTCGTATAATGGAGAGTGTCACCTTTTGATAAAAATTTAGTTCAAATAAAAAGGAATGCATTTTGTTTTTGAATGAACTGGTATAAAATTACAGAAATAGTGAAACAAAGTAAGAATTTTAGAAAGTGAAAGCAGAACCAGAATAAAGGAAAAAGCAAGGAAGGAAAGATTGTTTGTGGGACTGACTGATGTTTTTGGTATGAACCCTGAACTGGAATAGCTGAGAACTTTAAAAAATTGAAAGAAGAAAGAAGGAAAGTAAAAGTGGTTTGTTTGTTTTTTTGTGGACTTTGAAGATTATAAAATATAAGAATGATGATATCTCTTTGGGACTTAAAAATTGAACTTAAAAATATGAGAGAATTACTACAGGAAAGAGGCGAATCACTTTGCTCTGTGCTAGAAAAAATGGAAATGGCGATTGAAGAACAAGAAGAAAGATTCTCAGAAGAGCAGGAATTGACTCAAGGAGAAGACATTTTGAATGGACAATTAACACAAACAACATTACAAAGAAGAGGGGAAAGAAGGAAGGTTAAAAAGTTGAATTTTAAGAAAGCAATTAAAAGAGGGAATAATTGTGAAGTTAGAAAAGGCAGGAAGATTCAGCAGAAAAGGGAAAGGGAAGATATTAAGAAGGAGATAAATTGGAATGAGAAAAGTCATGGGGAAAAAAGAGGGAGGAGAAACAGTAAGACTAGTAAAATGGTGAAAGGAAATTGTTTCTTTACAATTAAAAGAAGGAATACTTGTGAAGTCAGGAAATGTAGAAAGAATGAGAAAAGACATGGGGAAGAGAGCGGGAGGAGACTTGGGTTCGCTCCCTGGACAATACACTGGAGAAGCAGTAAGAAACAGGCATGTGACAGAAAGAACCACAGAACTAGTAAAATGTTGAAAAGAAATTGCCTTTTCAGAGATAATGGTTGATGAATTAAAAGGGGGATTCTGCAGGGTGACAAGGAGTAATAAGAATATTTCTGCAATTAAAAATATTTAGAAAATAGGGTAATATAGATATTGATAACTCTTATTAAAGGGGGGGGGGAAATATGCTCTGGAACCCAATTGAGAAGATGTAATGACTAATGGTTTATTGGGAATTAAGATGAGGGAATAAAGATATATTCTAATCATTAAGGTGTCACACTCAAAATAGTAAAAGAGGGGAAACTTATACTTGTTCTTTTTTCTTTTTGTGTGGCTGTGTTAAGATCTGTATCAATTTAGAACTTATTAAATGTGTGTAATTGAAAGGGAATGTGACAGACTAAAGAATCAGCTAAATTAATAAGTTTAATATAGATTATTAAAAGCAAGGAGAGACATTGGTAACTTCATTATTACCACTATTAGGCAAATATATATTGTTTATTTGTATTTTTAAAATAAATATTAAGGATTATATTTGAAATAATTGAAATGAAATTAAATGTTTAGATTGGGATTAATGAAAGAATTTAGAATTAAACCTTATTAGTATTTATTAGGTAAATACATATTGTTTATGTTTAAAAACAAATACTAAAGGATTAATTTGAAATAATTGAAATGAAACAAAATTGATTGAAATTAAGGAAAGAGGCTAGAATTAATGTGTTTGTTTCTCTCCCTACTGAAAATTTGGAATGGAAAAGGTAATAATAGAATTAAGTATGCATATATCATTGTATAATTTCTGTCATATATGTATGTAAAGATGATGACCCGGAAATAAGGTTGTCCACCAAAAAGAGACTTTTGTTTTTAATGTGAAAATTGAATAAAGTTTGTTAAAAAAAAAAAGAAAAGAATAAACCATAAAAGTAGATGAAAAAACAAAAATACCAGGAAAGGGGAAAAAAGGCTATTCCCTTAAAAAAAAAAAACATTAATACTAAAGCTTTCCCTTTAAAATAAAAAGCAAACGTAGAGATTGGATTTCCAAAGAAAAAAGAAAAACAAAGACAAGCTCCAACAAAGCCAAAAACCCAAATAGTTATTACAAGAAATAAAAAGGTAAAATAAAATACAATAAAGCTGGTGAGGAGGGATAGCACAACTTAGAAAAAGTAAAAAGAGCACACTGCCCTTTGTTTAATTATCCAATGCTCTTATTATAGTCCTCTTCTCCAAATACTTATCACCTTTTTTCCCCTACGTTTCAACACCAGACTCCAGCTGTTGATAGAAACCCAGAAGATCACCTGCAATAATACTCTCCCATGCTCTTCCCTCTATCTTATCAAATAGCAATGTCCTTGAAAAAGAGTCTCAGTTCTTTCTTTCTCAGCTTTGTCTGGTCACAGGGAAACAGAATATTTTCAAGCCTCTAGTTGGCAGTGTTACAAAGTTTCTTTGCTCTCACTTTCCCCCTCTTTTTCCAAGCAAGATATATTAAGAATTAATAAAAAAAAGAAAAAGATATTTTTTTAAAAAGAAAGAACTAAAAGGGAGCCTCTGGCCTAAAATATTACAAAATCAAAAAGGAGAAAAAAAAATAGATGTAAAAGAAAAAACCAGTCCAGTTTCAAAATATAAGATCGTGTATAGAAAATCCAGCAATGAGAAAAAAACATTACTTTGACATTCCTGTTTAAAATTGCCACTTAATCACTTCTGTCAAAACTTTTACAGATTCTTTCTTTTCCTTAGGGTGTCCTTTCAGATCTTGAAATAAAGAAAAAGTTCTCACCAAACCGGCACACTCTCTCTTTCTGTTCTCTTCCGTTTCGGAGCTGTCCCAACTTCAGCAGCTTTAATGGCTGCCTTTTTGCCGCTGGCAAGAAGAGCTTCTCCTGGATCTACCAGGGACTTTGCTGTATCCCTGGGATTGACAGGATGCGCTCTTCACTTTCACCGCCTCTTCAGGACGGTTTAGATCTGATAGGACCGTCCAGGAGCAAAGATATCGGCAGCGATCTCAGACCTCCAAGATCACATGCCGTATCGTCGTGACACCAGCTCCACCCTCCCCCTTTTGCTCCTCTTTTATTCTCTAAGGGAGGGGCCATTCACCATCCACCTATGGCTTTACTCCCAAATTGGCCCTTGTTCCTCAGCTGTGCCCTTTTTCCGGCAGCTCTGCCCATGTGCACATCAGGATCAGGCTCCAGCTGTTCTTCTGCCTCAGGGATCTCTGACTCTGAAGGCAGCCGATAACTGTCAGACCACCCTGGTCCCATCTCTGCCTCCGACACAGAGCACTTGTCAGAACCTTCCCCAGATTCCAGGACTGGTTCATGTTCCTCCCAAATCTCCTCACTGTCCGAATCTACTGCCAGTTTCACTGGCTGCTGTCAGGCCACAACAGTGGGGAAGCAGCAGTGAAATGATTTTGGATACCTGCAAAATTATTTTTCTCTAAATTTATAACTCCGAAGGCATAGGTAGGAGAAGAATAGGCAGAGCTGGGGGATGGATGTGTCATCAGCTTAAAAGTTGTGTTCCCACAAGGATTCCCAAGTCCAAACCCTTGTGAATTGCATTAATTTAGCAGTGAACTTTAATTGACCAGACTCTTGAAGGCTCAACCTAATCTGCAATCTAATCAACGGCACTGATTCCTTGTTCCTGATGTATTTTGCCACTTGTAGTCTAAGTCAGTGTTTCTGAACCTCAATACATTTTAGGTGCTGGCTGGGGAATTCTGGAAGATGGAGTCCACATATCTTAAAGTTACTGTGGTTCAGAAATGCCTGTTCTGGACCCCTGCTTTGTGGTCTGGTAATTGAAAGGGATTTTTTCCTGGAAGGAAAAAAAAAAAATCAAAACTCCTTTGATCTCGATGCAGTTGCTGAGAAATTTCTGGACCTTTGCAAAATAGTATGTAAAAAGTTCTGGGACTTTTCAGTTCATCTAAGATGTTGCATTGTTTCTCTGTTAACCTACTGTGAACTGGAAGTGCAGCTAAAGCACATTAAACTCTGCAAAGCAAGAGCCAGCATTGTAAATAATGGTGTGAAAAAAACCAAACTATTTTCCATTTCCTCAAAATCTTATTTCTCACTGTTTTTCTATCTCATGTTGAAGGTAGTTTTTTTTTTTAAAAAAAACTTCTGCTTAGTTTCTTTTTGTGGTGATTTTACTTCATTTTTGGAAGAGAATGGAGGATGCCTTTATTTTTTCATATGTGTATATATGTATCTGAATGTGTATTTGTATATACATATCTGTCTGTCTGTCTGTCTACCTATCTATCATCTACTTAATCATCCCTTTCTCTCATCTCTCTCATCTGTATGCCTATCTATCTATCTATCTATCTATCTATCTATCTATTATCTATCTATCTATCTATCTATCTATCTATCTATCTATCTATCTATCATCTATCTATCTATCTATCTATCTATCTATCTATCATCTATCTATCTATCTATCTATCTATCTATCTATCTATCTATCTATCTATCTCTATCATCTATCTGTCTGTCTGTCTGTCTGTCTGTCATCTATCTATCTATCTATCTATCTATCTATCTATCTATCTATCTATCTATCTATCTATCTATCTATCATCTAATCTCAACCAGGGACTTCTGTCTCTGTTGGATTTTTCAGTCTAAGTAAAATCTTCTAAAAGAATTTAATCAGATTTGTAGGAAGCCTGAGAGACGGAGGGAGGGAGGGGACTGCAAATCTACCTGAAGTTTTATGATACAATGAAAAACTGGACACCTGCATATAGAACTTGATTGTCTAGTCCTAAAGGTAAGCCCAAAAACCTCTGTATTTGACCTGTGAGGATTTCACCAGGAGACTAGTCTTCTTAGCAAAAAGAAAATTGAAGGAGATGTTGGTTCTTGAGGACTCAGACTAGCTGAAACGGTTCAAAACAAGGGCAATGGGAGTGAACTCCTTGAAGGAAATAGGGTGCAGTTAGCTTTGTGAGGAGAAATACAATTAGTCCTTGGCTTATAACTATTGATTTACTGACTGTTCAAAGCTATAACAGCACTGAAAAAAAGGGACTTATGATTATTTTTCACACTTACAACCATTGCAACTTCCCCATTGTCATGTGAATAAAATTTAGAAACTTTGCAACTGTTGCAGTGTGACTATGACAGTTGCAGTGTGATCTCCTTTTGCCGCAATCTTCTGACAGACGTGGTCAATGGGGGAGCCAGATTCACTTTTAATGACCACGTTGCTAATTTAACAACCTCAGTGATTTGTAAACCACTATGTCAAGGACCTTGGAGTTTTCATCTCTAATGATCTAAGTGCTAGAGCCCACTGTAACTACATAGCCAAAAAGGCATGAATTCTGCATCGCTTTTTCTCCGGTAATATTGTAGTACTAACTAGAGCAGGGGACTTCAAACTTGACAGCTTTAAGACTTGTGGACTTCAACTCCCAGAATTCCTCCTCCAGTCATGTTAGCTTAGGAATTCTGGGAGTTGAAGTTCACAAGTCTTAAATTTGCCAAGTTTGAAGACCTTTGAATTAGAGCATACAAAACATTTGCTAGACCAATTCTCGAATGCAACTCATCTGTCTGGAATCTGCATTGCATATCGGACATTAATACAATCAAGAGAGTCCAGAGATATTTCACGAGAAGAGTCCTCCACTCCTCTATTTGTAACAGAATACCTTATGCCTCCAGACTTGAAATTTTAGGCTTAGACAGCCTAGAACTACGCTGCCTTTGGTCCGATCTAAGTGTAGTACATAAAATTATCCATTGCAATGTCCTCCCCATCAATGACTATTTCAGCTTCAACCACAACAATACAAGAGCACACAATAGATACAAATTCAGGGTAAACCACACAAAACTCGATTGCAGGAAATTTGATTTCAGCAACAGGGTGGTTAATGTCTGGAACTCACTACCTGACTCTGTGGTTTCTTCCCCAAACCCCAAAAACTTTAACCTCAGACTGTCTACTGTTGATCTCACCCCATCCCTAAGAGGTCTGTAAGGGGGCATGCATAAGCGCACCAATGTGCCTACCGTCCCTGTCCTAATGTTCCTTTTTATTCATATCCATTTCATGTATTCATAATTATGTTTATACTTGTACATGTTATCAAGAATAAGACATAATTTTAAATACAAGAAATAGGAACTAATAATCGGGGACAATAGAATAGGGACGGTAGAGTGGAGTGGTTTACATTTAGTTTAATCTGTTGTGTGCTCTTGTGTTGTTATTGTTAAAGCTGAAATATTCATTAACTGGTAAGATATTGTAACATATGATTTTATGTACTATGTTTAAGTCTAATCTTACTCAGTGTAGTTCAAGGTTGTTTCAGCCAAGAATCTCACATCTGGTGCTATAGGGTATTCTATTGTGAGCAGAGGAATGTAGCATTCTTCTGGTAAAATACTTCTGGACTCGCTTTTGTTGCTCTGCACAGGAGAACGGAGCTGCAAAGTAGGTTAGTGGGGCGGGGAGGGAATGGGATGTTGCAGTAACCTTCCCCTGCCACGCCCACCAAACCACACCCACAGAATCGGTAGTAAAAGTTTTTGAATCTCACCCACATGTATGTATGGCATATATTCTTTTGTAGATAAAACCACTGTTTATTACAAACCTCTGTGTGCTATTATTGCTCCTGGATTGTCTCACATAGTAAAAGCTGTGGACACTCTGACATAGGGGGGTGCTGTGGTTGTTTTAAGTGCAGGCTTCGCTTCTGGGAGGTTGGCTGGGGAGTTTGTTCATGGTATCTTGTGAGGCTGGGATACTACAACCATTGTAAATATATGCTGGTTGCCAATTGCTTAAATTCTGATCCTGTGACCTTGGGGAACGCTGGAAGGGTTTGTAAGGGCGAAGACCAGTTATTTAGCGATTTTTTTTTTTTTCAGCGGTGGCTGTTATTTCAAATGATCTCTAAACGGATGGTTGTAAGGCAAGGACTACCTGCAGGAGTGGTGGAAAAACATCGGCGAAGAAATGCACGACGTTAGCTACGAGTCAAACATCTCGGAGAAAAAAAAAACTCCTTTGCTTTTTTTCTCTTTGAGGCAGTGGTGGGATTCAATTTTTTTTTTTGCTCCCGGTTCTGTGGGCGTGGCTTGGTGGGCATGGTGTGGCTTGTGGGTGTGGCTTGGTGGGCATGGCAGGGAAAGGATACTGTAAAATCCCATTCTCTCCCCACCCTACTAACCTGCTTTCCAGCTCCGTTCTTCTGTGCAGGGCAGCCAAAGGAGACCCAGCCGATCAGCTGGGACTCAGGAGTCAGGGAATAGATGGGGGCGGGGCCAGTCAGAGGTGGTATTTGCTGGTTCTCCAAACTACTCAAAATTTCCGCTACCTGTTCTCCAGAACTGGTCAGAACCTGCTGAATACCACCTCTGCTTTGAGGCCACCCAAAGAAGTTTCAGAAGAAATCCAAACTCTCAAGCACGTTATTGGAAAACCACTACATCAGCAGAATAACAATTCTCCAACTGTTCAATAGCTGGAAACATGCTGGGAAAAAACCTGCATGCCAGTTTTCCTCAATGTTATGAGTTTTCCCTGTATTGTACTGTTCTTTTTTTTTATTAAGACTGTTTATTACGGATATGCAGGTTCGGCAATCTGCTTGATATTTCCACGAGCCGTTGATATCCCTAAGGCATGACTTATTCTTTTGTTCAGCTTTGCCAAGTTTTAGGAAGGCAAGTCTTTTTTTCTCTCTCGATCTCTGCTCTTCTTCGGTTGCTTCCTCCCGTGTATCCCTCAAGAAATATAAATGGTGATCATTTAAATGTGAGGCCGTATATTATGGCGCATCTCTTTTGTGTGTGTGTGTGCCATTTGCCTGATGGTGCCCCCCCCCGAAGGAAAATAAAAATAACTTATTACTCACTGCTTGCCACGATTCCTAGGAAACCCACTGTAGCTTTATTTAAGGTTCACAATAGTAGCTGCGGGGTCTCCTCCACTTGTAATGTTTTTAGGTTGAGGAACAGCTGTTTCAACAGAAGTAAAAACTTGGAAAATAAACATTGTAAATTATAGAGATCTGCCAGTAATTGTGCAGGTAGAAAGTTGGATCTTCTGAGAGAGATAGAGAGACAGAATAGAATAGAATAGAATAGAATAGAATAGAATAGAATAGAATAGAATAGAATAGAATAGGATGGGATGGGATGGGATGGGATGGGATGGGATGGGATGGGATGGGATGGGATGGGATGGGATGGGATGGAATGGAATAGAATAGAATAGAATAGAATAAAGAATGGAATGGAGTAGAATAGAATAGAATAGAATAGAATAGAATAGAATAGAATAGAATAGAATAGAATAGAATAGAATAGAATAGAATACTTTATTGGCCAAGTGTGATTGGACACACAAGGAATTTGTCTTGATGCAAATGCTCTCAATGTACATAAAAGAAAAGATACATTCATCAAGAGTCAAGAATCATAATGTACAACACTTAATGATACTCATAGGCACAATCAGCAATCAGAAAGAGAGAAAGAGAGAGAGAGAGAGAGAGAGAGTAATTGTGATGACCCAGGACATGGCACGAAAGCAACAAAGTCACAAAAATGGGTAAAGTGCCTTTAATACTTCCAACTTGCCCCCCAATGTCCAGTTATCTTTGGCTGGAGATCAAACTTCCAAAAACAGCCTACATAGGAAAGAAATGCAATCCGAATCCAAAGTACAGATAAATTAGAAATAAAAAAACCAACACAAGCCACACTGTAATAATTAACACAACAGACCAGGATAATAAATTGCAGACTTCCAAAAGAGAATGAAGCACGCACAGTTGGGAGGATGCCAAAACCCAGATAAGCCTCGATAAAGATAATGCACGATTTGCTTTCAGCAAGGTGCTATGTGCAAACACCCTTCTTATATCTTCTTCTTCCAGCTGCAACTAATGAAAGGGATCAGGGCCTTTTTCTCTCCCATAAGCCACATTGCTCCCTTCTCTGTTCCTCCCTGTGTGCCCTAGGATGAAGAGGGGATGGCCTGGGTCTTCCTCTGAATGCCCAGCCAGATTGTGCCTTTCCCCCGTTTCTTCCACAGCCACTGGAGCCACACTCCCACTTCCTGTCATCAGCTCAGTCTCCCCCTCAGAATCAGGCTCCAACAAGGGCATGACACTAATGTTGTAGAGTGTTGTTCTCTTTTGTGATGTTTATTCATATGGCCGTTTCTTAACTAAAACTAATCTTGGCAGTTGTTCCTTGTTCCCTGTTGTGATAGTGTTGAAGAGTTTACAGCAGGGGTATCCGACCTTGACAACTTTAAGACTGGTAGACTTCAACTCCCAGAATTCCCTAGCCAGCTGGCTGGGGAATTCTGGGAATTGAAGCCCACCAGTCTTAAAGTTGTCAAGCTTGGACCCTCCCCTGTACAGTGTCATTTGAGAGTTCTCTCTTGGTTTTGAATATACCCCGTGCTTGTTCATTTCATGGCTGCTTTGGCAATCCTCATTATTGCGGTCTTAAAAATGCTTTCAACCAACCCAGAGTGGCAGTGTGCACAAATATCAGTTTCACAGGTGAGTTGTTTCTATGTGACTAACGAAGGTTACAAAGAGCGGTTATCCTTGATGTTATTTAAAGAACTTTACTGTGTAGCTGACTAGAAAAATGATTGCAGAGTTTCCCCTCACTTCCCGATTCCCCCAAATTAGGGTCCCACCCTCTTTTAGAGGGTGGTCGTGGGTGGGATAGGCCACGAGAAGATGCAAGTTGCCATATCTATACATCTTACAGAGATTTTGATTTCTAAATTATGATGACTGAATTGACCAGGCTCCCTCACCAAAGCTAAAGACATCCTATGATGTGAAGTATTTGAACTTGGCCAATGTGCGATCTAAACAGCTGACTGTAGTAAAGAATTGGTTGATGTGTGCAACCATATCAGCTCTGGTTTATCTAATTTCAATTATATGAGTTCTAGCCCCACCTTAGGCATAAAAGCCAGCTGAGTGATTTTGAGCCAATCACCAGGAGATCATGAATTCTAGTCTTGCCTTAGGCATAAAAGTCAGCCCGGGTGACTTTGGCCAATCACTAGGAAACTGTGAGTTCTAGTCCTGCTTTGGGCATAAAAGCCAGCCAGGTGACTTTGGGCCAATCACCAGGAGATGGTGAGTTCTAGTCCTGCCTTAGGAATAAAAGCCAGCTGGATGACTTTTAGGCAATCACCAGGAAACAGTGAGTTCCAGTCCAGGCATGGGAGTGAAAGCTGGCTGGGTGATTTTGAATCAATCATTTTTTCTCAGTTCAACTCTCCTCACAGGGATGTTATTGTGGGGAAAATAGGAGGAAGAAGAAGTGTTAGCTATTCTCACCAGGTTAAGTTATTTATAAAAACAATAGAGGTGGGAAAGAAAGAAAGAAAGAAAGAAAGAAAGAAAGAAAGAAAGAAAGAAAGAAAGAAAGAAAGAAAGAAAGGGAGAGAGGGAGAGAGGGAGAGAAAAAGGAAGGAGGGAAGAAAAAAGAAGGAAGGAAGGAAGAAGAAGAAAGAAAAGTGAAAGAATGAGAAAGGAAGGAAGGAAGAAGAAAGAAAGAAAATCAAAGGAAGGAAGGAAGGAAGGAAGGAAGGAAGAAAAAAAAAGGGAGGGGGATTAGTCATGATCCTTCCCATTTCTTTTTCTGTTTCTTGGAGTAGAGTAACTCCTGAATGGAAAAAGATTGTATAAATATTGTCCTAAGGGCTCTCTAGCCATATTTAACCAATCATTATTGTATCTGATTAAGATATAATACGGATATTCTCGTTCTCTTTAGAAGGGAGATTCATTCATGGCATCTTTGAATCATCCCTTCTATCTGTTTTAAAGCATTCTAGACAGAAATGGCTACTTGTATAAGCTTTCAGCGCAATTCCACTGAATTCATTCACACTTGTTCACAAAGCCTGGGGAATTGCTGCAGTAAATAAACTGTGGAGAATTACTGCTTAGACTTGCAGCAATCTTGTTTTCCAAATATTAATACTTGTACCACTTTAGAAAGGTAAAACAGTTTAAAGAGAGAACCAGCTGGGGAAAAAAGTGTACAGGTGTAAAAGGCAAAACATATGGTGGAAGAATGAGAGTGCCAGTGGAGAAGGTAGGTGATTCACATTCATTAAATCTTTAAAAAAATTACACCTTGCAGAATCCCAGACAGAGCCTTTCCTTGTAAGTAGCTTTTGGGGTCTCTGAGCTGCCTGATTCAACTTGGATGAAATGATTCAGGGGTAGGTGTGGGAGGAAGAGGAGGAAAAGGAGAACAACAAAGAAGCAGAAGCAGGAGGAAGAAGGAGGAGGAGGAGGAGGAGGAGGAAGAAGAAGAAGAAGAAGAAAAAGAAGAAGAAGAAGAAGAAGAAGAAGAAGAAGAAGAAGAAGAAGAAGAAGAAGAAGAAGAAGAAGAAGAAGAAGAAGAAGAAGAAGAAGAAGAAGTTTTTAGTAAGTGTGTGAGGAAGAGAACAGGAGGAGGAAGGTGGTGAAGAAGCTGATTTTGTGGCTATGTGGGAAAGAGGAGAGGAAAAAAGAAAAGAAGAGAAGAAGAAGATAAAATTTTAAGTGTGTGAGAAAAAGAAGGAGGAGGAAGAAGAAGCTGTTTTCATAGGTGTGTAGGGAGAGAGGGAGGAGGAGATTTAAGGGCACAAAATGGATGAACTCGGTCACCAGTCTACTTGTGGGGATGGGTAGAGGTATCTGTGGGGAACTTCAAGGGGAGATCAGATGATGAAAACAGCATCATGTCATTGCAATCCAAGCTATGCTCCTTAGTACAGGGGTCCCCAAACTTTAAGACTTGTGGACTTCAGCTATGCTGGCTGAGGAATTCTGGGAGTTGAAGTCCACAAGTCTTAAAGTTGCCAAGTTTGGAGACCTCTGCTTTAGTATGTGGATGGTGACATGGCAGCTCATATGAAAAGGCCAGAACTTGCATTGAGACAGAACAACGCTCTTTCCATCACTTTAATGAAAACTTCTAATTTTCCGCAAGTCTTTATTCTCTCCCCACCTTCTTTGAATTTTATGAAACCCGTTTTGGGACATCAGTATTTCTCACCTGGAAGAGGTAAGAAATTGTGCGCCAGTTTTCAGCAACGACCTGCCGATAATAGCTTCATGGCTGCGGGGAAAAAAGGGGGGGGGAGAAAAGGGGTGGAGAAGGAGGAAAACTTATGACTTGAAGCATAACCAGTTTTCTGGTTCGTATGAGTTTTGTTATTGCAAAGCTCTTTCCATTTGGTGCTGTGTCACACCCTAGCTACAGATTACATTTCTTTCAGAATTAAGATTGTCCTCCTCTATTCTCTCAGCTGCTCTCGGTTTTTCTTTGATTTCAAATAGTCGAGAAAGTTTTCTGCTGGGGACTTGTATTGTTTTGCATCTGTTGCATAGCTATTTGGTGACTTCTGAGAAAAGTCCCTGTCTTTTTGTCACCATGTATTCATACCTATTTCCTGTATTCTTACTCATGTTTATTCTTATACCTATTATCTTGGAAGTGATTGACAAATCAAATAGATAGATAGATAGATAGATAGATAGATAGATAGATAGATAGATAGATAGATAGATAGATAGATAGATAGATAGATAGTCTGAAAATAAAGACAAAGCTTTGTGGAATTGTTCCTGATCCTTACAATCCCGTAATTTTTCTTAGATGAGATGTTCATCACTGTTTATCAACAGACGAGAATATTGGTAGCTCAGGGTTGAAATAGCAATGGCAATAGCACTTGTATGCCACTTCACAGTGCTTTATAGCCCTCTCTAAAGTGGTTTACAGAGTCAGCCTATTGCCCCCAACAATCTGGGTCCTCATTTTACCCACCTCGGAAGGATGGAAGGCTGAGTTAACCTTGAGCCTGGTGGGATTCAAACTGCCAAATTCCAGGCAGCCAGCAGTCAGCAGAAGTAGCCTGCAGTACTGCTCTCTAACCACTGCGCCACCGTGGCTCCAAACTTGGTAACATCATTTGCGCTAAGTAAGGAGGCAAACCCTACTCCCAACCAGCATGGAGGTTGTTACCTAATTCAGTAATGAAATGTCTGCAAGAAAACAACGAAGCTCAGAGAGCACCAAGGACCCCTCGTCTCTATTTAATGAAGCTGTAATTGACTGGAGTGTAGAATTGTAGTTAGTGTATAAAGTCTATCAGAATATTTGCAGCACATCCGACCAGCACACAAGTAAATATTTGTGCAGGATTTATTTACATAAGAAACTTCTTTATATACAGATTAGTGGAGTGGATAACAATTTGATGTGATATTAAATGAGAATATTGAAAATGTAATTATGACTATGTATAAATGTTGTAATCTGGAGCCACGTTGCTCACGTGAAGAGATGTGTAAAAAATAAAAATAAAAAACTTTATTAAAAAAGAAAGAAACTTCTTTATATACAATACCATACAGCAGAAGCCAGCATACAAAATCAGGAACACAGGAGCAATTTTATCTCCCTAACCGCTGAGATCAGGATAGGAAGCAATGGGTGGAAGTTCATCAAAAGAAGACCCAACCTGGAAATAAGAAGGAATTTCCTGACAGTGAGAACAATTCATCAATAGGAAAACTTTCTTCCCGTCATCGTGGGTGTTTCCATCAGTGGAAGTTTTCAAGATTGGACAACCATTTGAATGGGATGATATAGGAATTCCTGCCTTGGGCAGGGGTTGGACTAGAGGACCTCCAAGGTCCCTACGATTCTGTGATTCAATTACCAGGATCCAGCCAATTTTGTTAAAATGGTCGCTAGAGGTAAGCCCTCGAGTTGCAACCAATTGAGCCAGTGGTGGGATTCAATTTTTTTTTACTACCGGTTCTATAGGCGTGCTTGATGGGGGTGGCATGGCTTGGTGGGCATGACTTGGTGAGCATGGCAGGAGAAGGATACTGCAAAATCTCCATTCCCTCTCCACCCCACTAACCTGCTTTCCAGCTCCGTTCTCCTCTTCAGGACAACCAAAGAAGACCCAGCCAATCAGCTGGGACTCAGGAGGCAGGGAATACATGGGGGCAGGGCCAGTCAGAGGTGGCATTTGCCAGTTCTTCCAACTACTCAAAATTTCCGCTACTGGTTCTCCAGAACTGGTCAAAACCTGCTGAATGCCCACCTCTGGACTTTTTTCTGAACTCGAGAAAGAGAAGCTGATGGCTCGATACTTTGCTAACAGCAATATTTTTTTTTAACCTAGATCCAGGAGCGTATAACCCATTTCACAAGCCTCCTTTCTCAGAAGTGTCCGCTTGTGAGGTATGGGAAATGGTTCCCACCTGATTCTCACCTGCATACCTTTCTTTTTTTTTTTTTTTTCAGCACAATTGGGAAATAAAGTGACAGAAAAAGCTGCAAATAGAACCTGGGTGCTGTGCTCCATTTCCCCTTCATTTCATTTTAATGTCTCCACCCTCTCTTTTTCTGATCTGTTAATGAAGATAAGGATGAAGGAGAGTGCTTCCAGAAATTTCTCTTCTTAGAACATGGTATAATAGCATTGAAAGGAACCTTGTTCATTTATTTTAAAAAAAAAATTAGATGGCTGCCCACTCTGACTATGGGCAGCTGACAAAAGAAATAAAAATAAAGAAGCCAATATACAACAATAAAATAGCAATTGCACTTGGAGTTACCGTGCTTCACCGTGCTTTCTCTAAGCGGTTTACGGAGGTAGCCTATTGCCCACAAAATATGGTGTCCTCATTTGACCAAAGTTAGAAAGATAGAAAGCCGAGCCAACCTTGTGCCAGTCAGGAGCAGTGAGTTAGCCTATAATATTGCATTCTAACCACAAAAACAATAACTCCCCACCCCCTGGTGATAGCAATCAGTCACACAAGCCAGTTTGTTTGGCAAATCCAGGTATTCGGAACCTTGTGAAAGTCAGTCATTGTAGGGCAGTGGTGGCTCACCTTTTTCGGCTCCTGTGCCAAAAATTGTGTGCATGTGCATGCACGCACAGTCCCTCTGCCACCCCCTTACCTGCACTGCACTTCCCAGCTGATCTTTGGCTGATTTGAGGCCTTTTTCGGCCCTGCCAGAGGCTTGAAGGAAGCCTATGCAGGCTTTGTGGGCTGAAAAATGGGCTCATTTCATCACTTCCAGTATTTCTGGAAATATAGAAGTGATGAAACGGACCTATTTTTCGGCATGCAAAGCCTGCAGTAGCATCCCTCAAGCCTCTGGCAGGCTGAAAAAGGCCCGAAAATCAGCTGGGAGGCGCACACATGCAGAGTGAGGTAGTTCGCCATTAAGGTTGTAGGGGATCAATTTAATTTCTTCAGGGATGATGTTTCAGAGGGGGGGGAAGCTACCATGGAGAAACCTCTTCTTTGGGGTCTTTCCAGATGTACCTCCTTAGGATAGGGGATACATAATGTTATGTATGTAAATAGTTGAATAAAGGCAAGCTTGGGGTAAAGTGCAGGGTTCTGGCCCTGCACTTCTGATTGGGTGTTAAGCGGCTAGATCGGATTGGTCAGGTTCTGAGAATCTGATTGGCCCTTAACGAAGGACTCTTATTGGTACTGGAGCTAGCGTTTCACAAGCTCCTGTTGGTTATTTCACATTAGCATTGCCTATATAAAGCAGAATTGTTGTTATACAAGTTAGAAGTCACTATGCAATAAAGAGTTGAAAGTTCACCAACTAAGACTGTCTCCATTCATTCTACCCATGCCTGAATCCATGACACATAACATTCCCTGCCTCCCCATTTTGGTAGGTCAGGTGGATATAACTAGGGACAGACTATCCTTTCCATAAGTTGTCAACCAGCACCTTGAATTGCTCCCGGAAGCAAATAGGAGGAATAGAATAGAATAGAATAGAATAGAATAGAATAGAATAGAATAGAATAGAATAGAATAGAATAGAATAACAGAGTTGGAAGGGACCTTGGAGATCTTCTAGTCCAACCCTCTGCTCAGGCAGGAGACCCTATACCCTTTCAGACAAGTGGTTGTCCAATCTCTTCTTAAAAACTTCCAGTATTGGAGAATTCACAATTTCTGGAGGCAAGTTGTTCCATTGGTTAATTGTTCTAATTGTCAGAAATGTTTTTCTTAGTTCTAGGTTGCTTGGAGATATTCTAGTCTAAACCCTTGTTCATGATTTGGGAATTTTAGGATCTAAGGAAGAACGTAGCAAGCTCAGAACAGTGGATCTGCAAGGAGGAGCACTGCAAAATATGGGATTTGTTAGTGGGCGAGCATTCGGATTGGGGGCTGCCTCTTGATTTAGTCTAAACCAATTTCCCACCCTGATTAGACGGTGCAAGGTCTGAAAAATAAGGCTATTTGGTTTGCTTTTGTTATGAATCATTCAACAATATCATCCTGCCTTTGTTTTGATATTTACCACAAAGCAATATGTTTCGGTATATTCATTTTGCACATTTTTTTTCTAACTTGGTGCTTTTTTCCTCTTCTGTCTTTTCTTTGCCGGAGCCTGATATATGCTGATGCTAATATCGAAGTGTGCACAATCGTAAATGGACTAAGGAAAAAAAACATCTGCAAACACCCACTGTATTTTACTTGGAAAAATATGTAGTGTGTGTATGTGTATTCACAATTTGGAGAGTAAGAAAATCACAAATTAACATGGAAACTGGCTGAAGCTGAATTGCAAACCACAAACAACTGGAAATTAACGTATTTGTCTATTCTTTTTGACACCTGTTCATTATATATTGCAAATATTTTGTGATACATAAAAAAAATAAACCATACAGATTCTGCTCAACCTGGTTATGGATTTGTTATGATCACAGAGTCATAGAATTGGAACTTGCCACTTAACCCTATAACCTTGCCTTCTCTATAACTATTGTTTCTCAACAATAACAATTTTAAGTTATATGGACTTCAATTCCCAGAATTCCCCAGCCAGCTTGGGGAGTTGAAGTCCATATAACTTAATGTTGTTGTTGTTGAAAAACACTGCTTTCCTTGAATACATCAAGCAAACGAGACCTTATCACCTCTTTTAGAAATTCATCGCACAATTTCACATACACCCCTAATGTTCTGTTATGCAAAGAGTTATTTGTTTGCTATTGGGGTGCAGACTGCACAAACACAATCAGCAAATGCTGGCCTGCTTAAATATCATGGAACGATGAATTATGAATGTTAATTAATGGATCCTAAAAGAGCCGTCTGATCCTCTAGCAATAAAATTTGCATGAAGGAGGCTGGCTATTTCTTTGGGAATAAATACTCTGAATTCAGGGGGATTTATTTATCCAAGATAAATGTCCAGGGTTGCCAAATCATTTTATGTGTGCAACCTCTCAAATCCCCGCCCACTGAGTGGCGGCCCCAGGCACTTATGGTCTTCTGAAACCTGAAGGACAAGTTCCCACTCAAGTCAAAAGGAAACCTTAAATAGATTTTGCATTTATTTTGAATTCAAGCTTGGCCTGCCAACTGTTCTAAGATTAGGTCTGTCCTCCCTCAGATCGGTCAAGTGTGCCAAACTCATTTTCTGTTCCTTCAGTAGAGTGCAAAGGAGAAGGAAAGGAAAGGCTGGCCTTTTGTATTTGGAAGCAAGGCAGGAACTGATAGAAGGGATGTCCATCTGTTCTTCCTCCTTCCCACTATGTTGGAATTCGCTGCCATCTTCTCTGAAAACTAAACGTTTCATTCAGGGCTGATTAAAGAACTATTTCTCTACATAAAGGGTAATTAAGCTACAGAAGATGCTGGCATCCTTTGAGACAGCGATTGATTTAAATGACTTTTAAAGTGGCCTGAAGCCATGGAAGATCACTCTTATCAATAGCTAGTGGTTGTCAATCCATAAAACATTCCTATGCCTGTTTTAGTAGTTGCCATTTAAAAAAAAGGGGGGGGGGAAGAGGAAGGAAATCTGGAAGAACAGTGCAGCAGTTTGAAAGCAAAAGTACATTCCAACTCTTACCAAAACTTGTAGCTAAACTACCAGAGCTTTTGCCTGTAAATATATTTAATTGGAGAATGTGAATGATGACACGTGCTCAATTGGAGAATCTGATTTATGAGACACCCAGGGGGGAGGGGGGAAACAGGGCCACAAGTGACTGTAAATTACATGTGCCAGATTTGGCTTCATACAGGGAAGTGCCAATATGTCGCCTCTCATGAATCCTTTGAAGTTTTTTGAAGTTTGGCTCAAGAATCATGATTTAGTTAGGGCAATTACTGGAATCCTGTTGGTGGTTTTTATGATTGCTTTCTATCTCTGGAATCACAGACAGTGTACAGGTAGTCCTCAACTTACAACAGTTCATTTAGAAATGCTTCAAACTTACAACGGTGCTGAAAAAAGTGACTTGTGACTATTTTTCACACTTACAACCTTTGTGGTACCCCTGTGGGTGACAATTCAGATGCTTGGCAAATGACTCATATTTATGACGGTTGCAGGGTTGCAGGGACATGTGATTCCCCTGACAAGCAAAGTCAATAGGGAAGCCAAATTCACTTAACAACCATTAAGTGATTCACTTAATAATTGTGGCAAGAAAGGTGGTAAAGCAAAGATTACTTTACCAATGTTTTGCTTAGCAACAGAAATTGTGTGCTCAATTGTGACTACCTGTAATTGGCAACATCCTCTTCCTACATCTTTGAGCTTCCTGAAACCATCTATCTAGCTGTTATGTGTGTGACACAGAATGCTGGCTAGGTTGGCCATTGATCAGATCCTCCAGGAAACGTCTCACACCGAGATAGTTTTTATGTTGCACAGAATTTTCTGATCTTTCTATTCATTTCATGCATTGTGTTACATGGGATTAAACACAACAGCGAACAACCCATATGAAAAAAGTATTGTGAAGTGGTTTGGTCATGTGGAGAGAATGAACAGGGGATCAAACTGCAAAAGAAATGTGCATAGTAGGAGTGATTTGGCTGAAAGGATATCCTGAAAAAGAGATAAGTAATTTAAAGAATAGTTGTAGGTAGGCAAGATTTAAGCAAAGTCCCATTGGAAAGATAGGGAACTAGACACAATAGTGTTGGTGCAGAGTGGCTTTAGTTAAGTCAGTTTTCTTGCTTAGTGTTTTATACTCCTTTTTGTACCTTGCAGTAGGAGAAAGAAAAGGGATAGGCATGCATGAAACACACAAGTGCATATCTTACTCATTCCTTAATTTTTTTTTATTAAAAACCAGAAGAACTAAGATGTTCCATGTGGTACTTTGGCTGAACTGTGGTCCAGACATGAATTTTGAAGGACTTCCAAAGACCACATCCAAGTCTTTGTGGTTAGTTCTGCAGCCTGATTTAACAACTCCGATTAAGACATCAGACTAATCCAACACATTGCACTGAAGATAGGACAAGAAGCAATGGATGGAAACTAATCAAGGAAAGATCCAACCTAGAACTAAAGGAGAAATTTCCTGACAGAACAATTAATCAATGGAGCGACTTACCTTCAGACTTTGTGGGTGCTCCGTCACTGGGGGTCTTTTAAGAAGAGTTTGGGACAGCCATTTGTCTGGGGTGGTTTTAGGACCTCCTGCTTGAGCAGAGGTTTAGATTAGAAGACCTCCAAGGAACCTTCCAACTAGAGGTGGTATTCAGTAGGTTCTGACCAGTTCTGGAGAACTGGTAGCGGAAATTTTGAGTAGTTCAGAGAACTGGCAAATATCACTTCTGACTGGCCCTGCCCCCATCTATTCTCTGCCTCCCTAGTTCCAGCTGATCGGCTGGGTCTTCTTTGGTTGCCATGCACAGGAGAAAGGAGCTGGAAAGCAGGTTAGTAGGGTGAAGAAGGAACGGGGATTTTACAGTATCCTTCCCTTGCCATATCCACCAAGCCACACCACATCCATCAAGCCACTACCACGGAACCAGTAGTAAAAAAATTTTAATCCCACCACTGCTTCCAACCCTATTATTCCATTCTGTTATTTTATATTTTTTTTAGTAAAGAACTGGGGACAAAGACTTCTCCAGATCTTCAAGTAGCTGGAGGTGAATTGCTAGAATTCATATTCCTTCTCTTTGGTCCTTAAAGAGCAAAGATAATCATCCTTCATCATCTTGAGAGCAAAACTAATCACCAGCACCATCCAATTTGGTCTTTCTCCCTTCTTCTATGTTAATCATGAAACTGAAGGGAAGTGGGGCTGGTAGTTATGACAGCCGTCTCTCATCTAGAAGAACATTATGCCTTTCAAGTCTTTCTGTAGAAGTCTCACTTCCCTGATTCCGTTTTCTGAGGCGAAACCCTCATCTTTCCCAACTCTTTAACATTCACACAAAGTGCTATTTTGGAAACTTCTCTCAATTCTTTGCTGCAACTTTGCCATCGTTTAATGGGAACAAACAAACAAACAAAAAAAAACCATACAGCATGGGAAATGTGTAAGCAGTCTGACTTTGCATTCCACTTGGTGTTTTGCTAATACATAGCTCGGTTCTGCTGTTTTACCATAACAGGTGAATGAATGAGGGCTGTTCCAAGAACAGCACCCCCCCCCCACTGCAGTATCAAAACAGTGCCCTGGGTAGATTTATCATTCTGAAAACAGGATAGGTCGTAATGTCATGTTAACGTAGCAACTTGTAAGGTTCATTGCGGGGAGGGGGAAAGGTTTTGTAAGCTCCCAACTGTAAGAGCCATTTTGCTTGGAATATTTTATTTTGTTACTGATTGCACAGGGGGAATAATAAAAAAAAACCTTTCCCACCCCAAAGCCTGTCTCTTGGGTGTTTATTTGTGTTTCAACTCAAACTGCCAAGAGCAGAAATATACTGGGAACAAATCCTTGGGCCTGAGCACTATTTTTTTATTTTTGCTTTCCAGAAGGGTGTAGTGCTTATTAGGATGTCTACCATTCAGCTTTGGTGAGAAATGAAACATTGTCACTTTGGCTAGACAAAAGTTTCGCCTTAGGGGGAAAGGATTTTTTTTTTTTCCGGACAGGCACAGTGTTCCTGTTCTGATAGCTTAAAAAAGACAAGGAGGAGAAGGGATGTCAAGTGGAAGGTAGAGGAAAGGAAACTGAGGCATGGAGAAGCTGTTGAATTCTTGAGCATTGGGGGACTGAAATAGTAAGCGATGACCCAGCTAAGAGTTGGAATGGATAAAGGTTGAGAAACAAAATGGGTGGGAAGTTACCATCAATGAGGGTATCCATCAGTCACTGAGCCGTGGTAGCCTAGTGGTGAGAATGCAAGTTCTGTAAACTACTTCTGCCGACTGCTAGTAGTTCGAGTCTCACCGGCTCAAAGTTCACTCAGCCTTCCATTCTTCTGAGGTGAGTAAAATGAGGACTCAGGTTGTTGGGGGCAAGATGCTGACTCTGTAAACCACTTAGAAAGGCCTGTGAAGTGATACATAAATCTAAGTACTATTACTAAGTGCTATTTTTCCATCCATCCATCCATCCATCTCTCTCTCTCTCTATCATCTATCTATCTATCTATCTATCTATCTATCTATCTATCTATCTATCTATCTGTCATCTATCATCTATCTATTTATCCATCCCTCCATCCATCCATCATCTACCTATCTCTCTATCTATCCATCTCTCTCTCTCTCTCTCTCTAATCTATCTATCTATCTATCTATCTATCTATCTATCTATCTATCTATCATCTATCTATTATCTCTCTGTCTCTCTATCTCTCTACGGTATCATCTATCTATTTATCCATCCATCCATCCATCCATCCATCCATCCATCCATCATTTATCCATCTCTCTCTCTCTCTCTCTTTCTCTCTCTCTCTCATCTATCTATCTATCTATCTATCTATCTATCTATCATCTATCTATTTATTCATCCATCCATCCATCCCTCCCTCCCTCCCTCCATCCATCCATCCATCCATCCATCATCTACCCATCTCTCTATCTATCCATCTCTCTCTCTCTCTCTAATCTATCTATCATTATCTATCTATCTATCTATCTATCTATCTATCTATCTATCTATCTATCAATCTATCTATTATCTCTCTGTCTCTCTATCTCTCTACGGTATCATCTATCTATTTATCCATCCATCCATCCATCCATCCATCCATCCATCCATCCATCCATCCATCATTTATCCATCATCTATCCATCTCTCTCTCTCTCTCATCTATCTATCTATCTATCTATCTATCTATCTATCTATCTATCTATCTATCTATCTATCTATCTATCTATCTATCTATCTATCTATCTATATCTGCTGTGGTGGTACAGTGGTTAGAATGCAGTATTACAGATTAATTCTGCTGACTGCCAGCAGTTTGCCAGTTCGAGTTTCACCTTGCTCAAGGTTGACTCAGCCTTCCATCCTTCTGAGGTCGGTAAAATGAGGACCCAGATTGTTGGGGGGCAATAGGCTGACTCTGTAAACCACTTAGAGAGGACTATAAAGCAATATATAAGTCTAAGTGCTATTGTTATCCTTTTGTACATCCTGCAGGAAGTAGGTGTGAGAGGCTTGATGTTATGGATTTTCTCCTCTTTTCTCCACAATCTGTTCCACTTGGAACAGGTTGCAGAGGAGAGGTTGAATCTCAAAGCTCTGTTTTGGAGGAGAAGGAAATTAATTGGTTCAAAATCCGGTCTCCTCACTACAGGTAGTCCTTGACTTACAACCACAACAGACCCCAACGTTTCTGTTGTGGCTAAGCGAAACATTTGTTAAGTGAATTTTGGCCCAATTTTACAACCTTTCTTGCCACACTCGTTAAGGGAATCATTGCTGTTGTCAAATAAGAAACTCGGTTGTTAAGTGAACCTGGCTTCCCATTTTCCTTTGCTTACCAGAAGGATGCAAAGGATGATCCCAAGATCCAGGGTCACTCCAATCATCATGAGTCAAGAGTCAGTGGCCAATGTCTGAATTTTGCTCTTGTGACCATGGGGATGCTGCAACAGTCGTAAGTTTGAAACAGGGTGAAGAGATTTCCCCCCCCCCAGTGCTGTTGTAACTTTGAACAGTCACTAAATGAACTATTGTAAGTTGAGGATTACAGCATCTGGTGTGGCTAAAGAGGCCAATTCAAGAGTGGCAATCCCTTCCACACTGTGGACAGATATAGTCTGTCCCCTGTCCAGGTGGTTCCGGGAGTGCCTCTTTGCCTCAGCCTGCCAAATGAGGGTCTCTTCTTCAAATTGGAGACGGCCAGGCTGTGTTCTTTAGCCTCCAATTTGAACAATCAGAGGTCATGGTTTCCCAACTGATGATGTCCATTCCCAAGGCCTTTAGGTCCCTCTTTCAGATATCCTTATATCTCAGCTGTAGTCTCCTTCTCTAGGTTGCTTTCCCTGCACTAATTCCCCATACAGGAGATCTTTTGGAATCTGACCATCAGCCATCCTCACGACATGCCCAGCCAGCATAGACGTTGCTGTTTCAATAGTGCATACATGCTAGGAATTCCAAGATGTTCCAAGACTGCGCTATTTGGAATGTTGTCGTGCCAGGTGATGCCAAGAATATGTCAGAGACAGCGCATATGAAAGGTGTTCAACTTTCTCTCCTGCCGTGCATAAAGAGTCCAAGACTTGTTGCAGTACAAGAGTGTGCTCAAGGCACAGGCTTTACAGACCTGAATCTTTGTATGTTTCATCAGCTTAATGAGATATATACTGAAAATATTCAGTTGCACATTTCATTCTGTAGCTGTTGTGGTTAGTCGGCAGCAGGTGCAGATGGCCGAGGAGAGCGAGGACTCAGATGAGGGGCCAGGACCATTAGGGAGTGGACTGCTAACTTCAGAGTTTGTGGGAGCTGGCAGCAACAATGAGGAGGTTCCCGAGGAGCCTGTGCCAAGTGTGCAGGCACACAGGATTGCTCACAGGAAAGAGCAGCTGCAGCAACATGGGTGACTCGGGAGTAAGGCTGCAAGGTATTGGCCTCTCCTTCAAGAAGATAAAAGCCAGCTGTGAAGCGAACGTTCTTTGCAGGAAGCAAAGACGTTTTGAAACTCAGCCTCGTGGACATTACAATATCTTAAGTTGGTATTTGAAGACTCTTGTGTTGTGAAATATTTCTTATCTGTGATTCTTGGCAGTCTCACACAGTTTTGGCGAGGTTTGTGCTTATCAAAGTTAATTAGTTTGCAGCATCCTTTTAACTGGGGATTCATAAGACTAACTAAAAAGGTTTCTGTTTCTTTTGGTTATTGTTTGTTTTAGTGGAAAAGGGTTTGGGTCAGAACAGTAGCCAGCTAAGTGATGTTCATGGATTCTCCCACTGTCCTTTTGGGGAGTACTTCCCTCACTCTTTTTGAAAGCCTCTAGTGATGGAGCACCCACGACTTCCAAAGACCAGCTATTCCATTGGTTGGTTGGTCTCACCCTTAGGAAATTTCTCTTTAGACCTAGGTTGCTTCTCTCTTTGGTTAGTTTCCATCCATTGTTTCTTGTTGTGCATTTTGGTGCTTTGGAAAATAGATTGACTCCCTCATTTATGTAGAAACCCCTCAAATTTCCTGACAGAACAATTAATCAGTGGAACAACTTGCCTCCAGAAGTTGTAAATACTCCAACATTGGAAGTTTTTAAGAAGAGATTGGAGAACCATTTGTCTGAAGTGGTGTAGGGTTTTCCTGCCTAGACAGGGGGCTGGACTAGAAGACCTCCAAGATCCCTTCCAACTCTATTCTATTCTATTGGAACCATGCTATTTTATTGTGCTATTTTATTATGAGTTGGACTAAGGACAAATTTCCTAAGGGTGAGACCAATCAAGTTGACTACGCCTACCCAGTCACATGCCCACCCAGCCATGCCCACCCAGTCATTAGGGCAGAAAACCAGTTGTTAAATTATTTGAATCCCATTTACTGGTTCTCCTTATTCTGAATTGGGTGACATTCCCTATTTGCTTTATGTCTTGTTTGCAATAAGGCAATTAATCCTGAATCAAGCCTGTGATATTTCTCCTATGAGCTAGTCAGTGAATGTGATGTTCTGTTTCAGGAAATTGAAGATATTAAGTTATATCTGCCTGAAATATCAAAAGAGGGGTTTATGAATACTTTCTTTCTGACCCAGCAATGTTCAGAGGCACAGACATAAAAAGACTTCCAAACACATCCTTTCACGTTGCTATTTTTTTCACCTACGACACTTTGAGAGTGTCACATCAGTTCATGAAATGAGCCAAGTGTGGTAGAAATAGAGAGGACTCCATTCCTGTGAGGAAACAGTGTTTGCCGCAGCAGCCTTTTTGCATCAGGCACTTGAATATTCATTTTAAAAAAATATAGATCTGCTGGTGACATACCCTAACCCTAGGGTGTGTCACCAGCAACATGGCTGCAATATTACTTATGCTGCACCACTCAGTTGAGATGGAATGAAACATTTTTCTACAGGTTATGCTCCATTTTGTAGGGCACATCCTATATGGAACAAGTCCAGTATTTGCTAAATATTTGTGCAAATATTTGATTCAGAGATTTGATTCTTAGAATCATAGAAGCTATGAGATTAGATAGATGATAGATAGATAAATAGATAGATGATAGATAGATAGATAGATAGATAGATAGATAGATAGATAGAGTGAGTGAGTGAGTGAGTGAGTGAGTGAGAGAGAGAGAGAGAGAGAGAGAGAGAGAGAGAGAGAGAGAGAGAGAGAGAGAGAGATAGCAAAACAGAACAGAATTAATAGACTAAATGAAACTAGACTAGACTAGAAGAGCTTAGCTTAGCTTTTTTGGCTAAGTATGATTAAGCAAGGAATGTTTCTCTGGTGCAGAAGCTCTCAGTGTACATGCAAACCATCAAAGAAATAATAATCCTAATCATAATACCAATAAGAGGGGGCAGTAAAGAGCTTCCGGTTTGAGTCTCTTTGGTGACAGACTGAAATCCACGATCATGCGCAGTTTCGATCTGTGCTCGTCGCCGGAGCGCCCCGAGCCGGCTGGTTTCGGCTAAGCCACCCTGTAGAGATGGTGAAGAGGGGGGAAGGCTGCCAGCAGGGTCCAGGAGAGCCGCATCTCTCTTCCTCAGCTGACCATTACTCGCTTTCCCAAAGGCAATTGCAGCGGTGGTCAGAAATGGCCACCTCAAAGAAGAACTCAACTGGAAAAGAATGTACAGGAGGAAGATAAGAAGAGAAAGTTTTGGTTGACTGGGTTAAACTGAAAAAGCAATAACGTAAGGTACCCTGGAATTTAAACTAAATACCATTGTTCCCAAGAAGATTTTGAAGCAGCTAAGGAGAGAAAAAAGGGAAAGGATTAGGTTTTTTTTTTCTTCCCTTTCATATGCTAACAGCTAAGAGACTTAAGCAAGAAATTGATAAAAAATCCACTTTCACATTAATAGGCATTTAAGCTGAAAATAAAAGTCAAAGGGATAATAAAGATTTCTGGATATTTAAAAGTTTTTAAAATCAGGAAAGGAGAAAAAAATAATAAAAGGGTAGGATTTGGAAAAATGGAGGAGACTGCCTGGAACTAAGGAATGGAACTGCAACCAGAAGGAACTTACAGTGAAACTTTAACAAGATTCCCCAAAGATACGTCCTAACTGAAACTTGGCAACAAAATAATAGAACCCCAGGAAGAGAAAGTGGAAAAAAGAAGCAAGAAGAAACAGCCTTGGATTATTTGGATTACTTGGTGATTTTTGTTTTTTGTATCTAAATGACTAAAACTAATCAGGTGGTTGCTTAAAAGTGTTTAAAATGGCATCACTCTTAGAAGAACTGAAAATGGAACTTTAAAAATGGAATGAAGATGCACAAGAAGGGACAGGTTCTTTTGGCTTCGTATTTAAATTCTTAGATATGGAGATCTGGAACCATGAGAAACAACAAGAAACGCTTGCAGAACAAGAAGATCGGGACAAAGAAGAAGCCATCTTTAATGATCAAATAATTTTAAGTGGGGGAAAAAAGGAAAGGGGGGAAAGAGAGTGAAAGGTTTAAGACTAGAAAAAACAACCAAAAAAACAACCACTGGTTCTGCTCAGCTCTGATGGCCCACCCGCCTGCTTGGGCTCTTACCTGTCCTTTATTTCCTGCTATTTCAACCTCAGCTGCTTTGCACAGCATAGCTGAGGTTGAAAAAGCAGGAAAAAAAAGTGGTTTTTCAAACGCTGCACACCTATGTGCAGCACTTATCAGCTGTCCGGGCAGCACAGCTTTAGGTGTATTTCATGCACGTGCAGCGTTTGAAAAATGTAATCACCGAACCGGTAGTAACACTGATTGAATTCCACCCCTGAGTAAGATACATAGATAGATAGATAAATAGATGACAGATAGATAGATAGATAGATAGATAGATAGATAGATAGATAGATAGATAGGGATAAGAGAGAGAGAGAGATGATAGATAGATACCTAGATATAGATATATAGACAGAATATATAGATGGAATATGGTAATAGAATACGAAGAGACAGACAGACAGACAGACAGATAGATAGGGGAGGGAGGGAGGGAGGGAGAAATGAATTGCCGCAATGATGAAGTGCCTTTTGTATATCTGCAGGAAAGCAGAAATTGCCAATTAAAATAATTTCATAAATTCATTTGGAATCTGACCTCCTCAGTTCAATTTTGATTTGACAATCTGAATCAGTAATTCACATTGATTATTTTAATGAGACCTGATCTAATATGAGAAGCCTTATCATGTCATGCTTTTATATATATGCATATGTCTGTGCGTACCCATACATAGCCATACATAAGATTCCTACATACCTACCGGAAACGTTCTGATAGCCTAACAAGAATAAGAATTATTTTCCAAAGAAAAACTGTTTTTTTTAGAGCTCGCCATGTTACTTGGGAGTAAGCTCCACTGAACTTTTGTATATGCACGTATTGAAATTGCACTATATGCTGGTGATTTTCCGTATCCTTGAGTACCACTGAAAATAACTTAATGCAGTGACATTACAACCAGAAATTGATTATCCACGAACCTTTATATGAATAAAGGAAACCCCCAGAAAAACCTAGATTTCCTCCCCTCAAAAAAGATACTTTTTAACATAATAATCTTCTTTTTCCAAAATGCATTATGAAAAAAAAAAAAAGGCCTTGGCACACTCAAGATACCGCAGTTCCAAAAAAGGTAGTTCTATGCATTTTCTGAAGCACAAATAGCTATCAAAAATGAACATGCCATTCCAAGTTTCTCTGAAATGCATTATTCAAAGAAATAAAAGTTAATAAAAACAGAAAGGAAAAGAATGAGTAGCAAAAGGCATGACTGCACACCGGCAGATGTAAAGGTATTTATTTATTCATAAAACATTTGTACTGATTTTTTGCTATATAAAAAAATATCCCCATGGTTTAGCATGATAAATTATATGGTAGGAGGAGGAGGGAGAAGGAAGAAAGTTAAACTTAAGAGTGACAACCGTATCATGAGTAAACATACTGAAAATCTGCCAGAATGGATGTCTCTTAATAACCTGCTTAACGATTACCAAAGGAGATATTAGGTCAGTGTTTCTTAACCTTGGCCACTTGAAGATCTGTGGATTGGCGTGGTTGGCTGAGGAATTATGGGAACTGAAATCCATGTATCTTCAAGTGGCCGAGGCGGAGAGACTCTGGATTAGAGGCATCTGCATTGAAGTTAGGACGCTCGATGACTCAGTGGTTAAAGACTCTGAGCTGTTAGCTGAAAAGCTGGCATGCCAGGTTTGAGATTCAAACACTGCAGTCACGGGTGAGCTCCGGTTACTTGCTCCAGCTTTGGATCACCTAGCAGTTTGAAAGTGTCATGCCCCTGGTGGACACTGATTCTGAGGAAGAGGAGGAACAGCCAACAGGGAGTGGAAATGTGGCTCCAGAGGTGGTGGTGGAGGCTGGGGAAGGGCAAAGGCCGGCTGAGCAGTCAGAGAAGGACCCAGGCCCATCCCCTATCTATCCTAGGGTACTTAGGGAGGAGAGAATCAGGGTAAAATGTGGTCTACTCAGGAGGAGAGGGCCATGGGTTGCAGGTGTGAGATTTGCATAAGAGTTTGGACTCACGTGCTAACAGATGCTGAAGACAAATTAGTGTTTTATTCCTAAAGTAGGTTTATCTTGGTTGGTGTTCTTCCAACGGACTGTCCTTGGTTATCTTCCTGAAGTTGGCAATTATCTATCCTGGTCTGTCGTGGAGCTTTATTCAATGTGGTTTGTTTTTGGTTTTTCCTTCATTATCAGCTCTTTGAATTTGAAATGTGTTTCTTTCCTTTGAAATGTTATTTTGAAAATAGTCTACTCCTCCACTGTGAACAATTAAACAGTGAAACCAAGTTGAAGGCATTAAAGGACTTTTAGTTACGTTTTGGATTTTGTTATATTTCTGATATACTCTTGGTCATCACAGAAAGCTTGGAAATGTGAGTAGATTAATAGGTACCACTTTGGTGGGAAGGTAAATGTGTTCTGTGTGGCTCAGCATATACTCATGATAGCCACATGACCACATCTTTGGTTAAAGTTGGTTCCCTCGACTAAGAAATGGAGATAAACACCACAAACTTGTGTCAGTCAAAACTGAACAGGGGAAGCTTTTACTTTTACCTTTACTTTGGCATTATCTAAGGCAGTGTTGGCAAACCACCAAGTGCCGAAATGGGAGTGCACGTGCATGGGGGGAACACTGGAAACTGGAAGAGCAACTCCCTGGCGCATATGTGCAGGAGCACCGGAAACCAAAAGAGCAGTTCCCCAGCACGCATGCACATGCCAAGAAGCTAAGCTTCTGGTTTCTGGCACACGCATGCGCTCTGGCTACCTGGTCTTCCAGTTTCTGTCACGCATGCATGCACAAAGACCAGCTGGCTGGCATGCATGCATGCATGCCCTAGAAACTGGAAGCTTGCCTCTCGGTGCGCGCATGCATACTGGGGAAATTGCTCTTCCAGATTCTGGTGTTCCCACGCACTTGAAGACCACCTAGCCATTACACAGGCATGCACTGCAATCTGGAAGAACAACAGGCGATGGCTGATGTGCCCGGAGAGATGGTTCTGTGTACCACTTCCAGCACATATGCCATAGGCTCACCATCACAGATCTTATATAAATATATTATATAAATATATATAACATATATATTCTTAAGGTTTTGTGGGTACTTACATGTATGGTATTCAGCTTTGTTTGGGTATTTTCTCACGTCATTGTAGTTGTGCTTTTAAAGTTGTAGCAACGTTTCGGCAGAATCTCATCTGCCATCATCAGGCTCCTGTGTTGTGTTCGTCTATATATATCAATTACACTTTCCTTTGTGTTGAAATGGAGATCAAATAATTAGAAGAACAACCAGATGTGATTAGCTGTTTCAGGTGGTTATTCAAATAATTCCAATCTGGAGTCATTTAAGACTTTAAAAAATATTAAGTAGCATGTTAATTTATGCTGGTGCAGTCATTAGAACTCCTTAATTTGGTGCACATAAAGTGGAAACGTACAATCTGTTTGTTAAATAAATCACAGATTGGTAAATCATGTCTTAGGAAGATGTATGACCCAAATAATCAGTGTTAAATACATCGGAGGTTGTTAGAAGGCACTCTGTTTTCACTACATGATCACACAAATGACGCCGACTATATAATTTGTTGTTGCATATTACAGAATTCATGTCATTTGCATTATGGCATTATGTAACTTCCCCCACCCTTCAAATAATTTAAATCATTGATGGAAACCCATGTTAGTGTTGAATTTATTTTGCAAGAAAGGGCCACAAGGACCAACTCAATTCAGGTAGTCCTTGTCTTACAATCAATTTAGTAGCAGCATCTCCATGGTCCCATGATCAAAATTTGGCCGCTTGGCAAAGGAGTTCATATTTATGATGATTCCAGTGCCCTGCAGTTATGTGATCCTCTTTTTTGTGCTGTTGTTCTGACAAGCAGAGTTGTTCTGACAATGTTCTGACAAGCAGAGTTAATGGGAAAGTCAGATTTATTAAACAACTTTGTTACTATTTATTTTTATATTTGTCAAACATATACAAGATAACAAGTATAAGTATGAACATAAACATGAACAAAGGAAGTAAATATAGATAAATGGGGATAGTAAGACAGGGATGGTAGGCATGCTGGTGGGCTTATGCACTCCCCATTTAAGGACTTCTTAAGAATGGGGTGAGGTCCACGGTAGACAGTTTGAGATTGAAGCTGTGAGGGGTTGAGGCTGTAACAACAGAGTCAGGTAGGGCATTCCAGGCATTGGCCACTCTGTGGCTGAAGTATTTTCTGCAATCGAGTTTGAAGTGGTTTACCTTAAGTTTGTATTGGTTGTTTGGCCGTGTATTATTGTGATTGAAGCTGAAGAAGTTGTTGATAGGCAAGATGTTATAGCAGACAATTTTGTGAAGTATGTTCAGATCGGACCTCAAGCGGTGCAGTTCTAGATTGTCCAGGAGCAACATTTTGAGCCTGAAGGCATAGTTGAATTCTATGGTGAGTGCAGAAGCGGAGTACTCTTCCTGAGAAATATCTCTAAACCTGCTCAATCGTGTTAATGTCCGATATACCTGTGAGTTCCAGGTAGATAAGATGTATTTGAGAATTGGTCTGGCAAAGGTTTTGCATGCCCTAGTTAAAAATTCAATATTGCCAGAGAAGAAGCTTCGCAAAATAAGGTTAACAATTCTTAATGCCTTTTTGGCAATGCTGTTACTGTGAGCTCTGGGACTTAGATCATTTGAGATAAGTACTCCTAGGTCCTTGACAGAGTGAGGGTCATCTACAAGATCATTTCCGCCTAACTTGTATTTGGTTTTCTGATTTTTTTTTTATTTTTTTTGCCAATGTGTAGGACAGAGCATTTGTCACTGGGAACTTGAGACAGACTAGGATTATTTAAAGTTAGAGGGAAAAGTGATGGAGGGATGATTTCCTGGTGTGAGAAAAATGAAGTGTTGGAGTAAGTTAGAGGGTTTGGGGTGTCCTTGAACTCTCTGTATTGAATTGTGACGTGTGCCACACGTTTCTGCTTGCAACTTGCTTGAGGAGAAATGACGCCCTTCTCAGACAAAGCTTTTTCCTAGCAAACTTCCTAGCAAACACAAGTTGAAAGCTGTTCATCCCTCTTCGAGAGATTGAGAATCTAAGGTGTGCAAATAAGAAATGTGGGATTAAGTTATCCTGTTCAGGCATGGAACAGTCCAGTAATTTTCCTTTTAGAGAAGGAAGTTGGTTGTTTTGTTTTAATTCTTTGCTTGAGGGATAAACTGCCTGTGATTTGCAGCCATGATCTTTGGAGTGGGAGGTTATAAAACCGATGACCATGCTGGCTGGAAATTGAGGGTATTGTAGCCCAAATGCATCAACAGGTTGGGGAAGATTTGCAAATTCGCCCGGATTTCTTGGACATGCGAAGAGACCTTTAGAGCCACAGAAGAGCCACAGAAACTGTTGCTTTACAGTTGTTACTGCCGTCCCCCTCTCATATTGCCGAAGAAAAGGTTCAGGAGTAGATGAAACCACCAGGAGCAAAAATATGTGGCATTCTCAAGTGAAGCGTGATAACTCCATGGCCTGTTTCCTTGTCACAAAATGTTTTGTACTGAAAGGGTGAGTTGAAAATGGGGAAGAACAGGTGGAGTGGGTGGAGATGGTAGGGGTTGTGGTTGTGGTTGTGTTGGTGGCCGTGGAAAAGGAAATCTTAAAACATCACCGCTTCCCTCCCTGCAAGAGTTTTAGAGCTCCTTTCTTGTCAGTGCTGAAAGGTCATTGTAGGCCTCAAGGTAGTGACATGGTTCCTTAAGTCGAACCCTCAGTGTAAACTGTTGTCAACACTTGCCATGAAAAGCAAATGACCTTTTTAGTAACTTGCCCAGAAGATAAACTGTAGATTAACATGATAAATATACTTTATCAGTATCATGCCTCCTGCTTTAATGTGTAACTACATTTTCCTTCTGTCTTTCTGTTTTTCTGACCCCCCTCTCTGTCTTTTTCTCTGTGAATTCTCTGTGTGTCTTCTTCTGTCTGTCTTCCTCTCTCTCTCTCTCTCTCCCTCTCTCTCTCCCTCTCTCTGTCTTCCTCTGTCTCTTTCTGTCTTCCTCTCTCTGTCTTCCTTGTCGGTCTCTCTGTCTTTCTTTATCTCTCTCTCTCTTCCTATCTCTGTCTATGTCTCCCTCTCTGTCTTTTTCCCTCTCTCCCTCTGTCTTTTTCTGTGTGTGTGTCTTTCTTTCTTTTTCTCTTTCTGTTTCCTCTCTCTGTCTCTGTCTTTCTCTCTCTGTCTTTCTCTCTGTCTCCTTCTCTCTCTCTTTCTCCCTCTCTCTCTCTGTCTTTCTTTCTCTATTTCTCTCTTTCTGTCTCTCTCTCTCCCTGTCTCTCTCTGCCTCTTTCTTTCTCTCCCTCTTTCTTTCTCCATGGAGATCATTATCAAGGCTTGGTGATCATTACCAAGCACAGAGTCGATTTGTCTTGTGTTTCAGGGAGACAATGTGCTTTGTTATTTGCTAGGTAAACTGTGTGGGAGAGCAAATAAAACACAGAGTTGTTAAGATGTTACAACAAAAACCCAAGGAAAGCTATTAAATGATTTATTTGTAAGTGTCTCCCTTCCTCCTGGTTTCCTGACAGAGCAGAAGATTTAAAAGAAGCCGCCTTTCTAGGAAAGAGTTGTCAGCTTAAACAGTGTATTATTTTTTTAAGGCATAAGTGTTTTGTTTTCCTGTTGTAGTTACTCCTACTGGAAAGGCGTTGGGAAAGAAACAAACACCCCCTTATACACATGTATGTTAATGGGGTTCGAAAGTGAGGCAGAGTGTAAAATCCAACATCAACAATATTATGGAATGAATCCTGAGTTCATGTAGTCACACCAGATCTCCAGAGCCTATCCTATTAGTAGAACAAAGGCGGGAAACCTCTGATCTTCTCATAGCTGCTGCATTATAACTTCAACATATCCAACTAAGCATGGCCAACATTAAAAGGTCATGGGTTCATTTCAACAACATCTCAAAGGTCTCAGTTTTCTTCTCATATTCAATGAATAATCCAGCTTCGATACCATGAACGGACAGCAACTTGTGATTTAATTTAATATTATGCTTTTATTGTCTGGAATGGGAAACAATTTGGGGTCAGCTGCTACTGGTTCACACCAGTTCAGGCGAATGGGTTGTTAATTTTATGGCCAGTTCAGTGAACTGACAAAGCTTATGCCTGGTTGGTCCCATCCATCCCGCCCCACACCTCCCAGGAGTCCCCACATGGCCCATTTTGGATTGCAGGTAAGTGCAGGGCCCATGCAGAGGCTTGAGGAGGGTGAAAAAGGGGCCTCCAGAGAGCCTCCATAGCCCATGGAGGTTCTGGAATGTGGAAGTTCCGGAAGGCTGGAAATGTGTCCGTTTCTGGCTTTCAGAGAGCCTCCGGAGCCTGGGGAGCACGGGTGGGATTCTACCAGTTCTCACCTATTCTCTAGAACCGGTTGTTAACAAGCAGTTTGGAGAATCGGTTATTAGAAGAAATTACTGGCCTAATTCTGTAAGGAAGGCAGGAAGGAAACATTCTGGTGTTGCTTACAGAAACTGCCTCTCCGTTAACCCTTATTACATTCTTGGCAGGACTAGACTTCCTGTCTCAGGAACGTCTCTGGAGTTTTTCCCCCCTCCTTTGCTGGTACTTTGCTTGTGAGGAGTGACTATTCAAAGTTACAATGGCACTGAAAAAAGTGACTTATGACCATTTTTCATACTTATGACTGTTGCAGCATCCCCACAGTCATGAGATGCGTGCCTCAATGTGAGTGATGTTGAGTTGGCCATGCCCAGCCTGTCACATGACCACCAAGCCATGCCCAGCCAGTCACATGATCACCAAGCCATGCCCACCACCTAAGCCACACCCACATAACGTTGTTAAAAATTTGAATCCCACCTCTGCTGGGGAGAGTGAAAATGGCTCCCCCCCCCCATGGCTCATTTTCACTCCCAGGGCTGTTCAGGAGGCCAACCAGGCCACACCCACCATAGCCGTGCTCACCCAGCAATCAGGCAGAGAAACGGTTGTTAAATTATTTGAAGCCCACCCATGGAATCAATACTTGCAGGATTCATGGTGCAAGTTGCCAAATGGGGCTTAGCTTGGCTGAGATACACTGTACTAACACCGAGGGTAGCAGAAAGTAGGGCTACTTTTGTTCTTCTCTTTAGGAAACAACACAGGAATAATGGCACAAAGAGAGATTCAGTTGTGTTTTTTTCACTGGAAGTAATTCAGGTGAGCATTGGTCAGTTTGCATGGTGGAATGTAGAATCATGATTAAGTGAATGGAAGTAGCTGTTCCACTTACTTGTGAAAAGACTGAGGCTATTTATAGGTAGTTCTCAATTTACAAGCGTTTGTTTTGTGACCATTCAAAGTTATAACAGAACTAAAAACAAGTGACTTTTGATAGTTTTTCACAGTTGCGACCAGTTTTCAGTTACGATCCTCATGGTTATGTGGTCAAAGTTCAGAAGTTTGGCAACTCGTATTTATGAAGGTTGCAGTGTCCCAGGTCATGGGATCATCTTTTGAGACCTTTCGACAAGCAGAGTCAAAGGGGAGGCCAAGTTCACTTAACAACCATACTACTAATTTAACAACTGCAGTGATTCACTTAACAACTGTGGCAAGAAAAGTTGCAAAATGGGGCAAAACTTAACCAACGTTTCGCTTAGCAACACAAATTTTCAGCTCAATTGAGGTGGTAAGTCAAGGACTACCTGTAGTTTATCTCCAGTTGTGGAGGTTGTCCATAGGACCCCTGGCCTGGCAGAGAGCAGAAGGGGAGAAGCTACATATTATAGGTAATCCTCAACCTATGACCACAATTGATCTCCACCTTTTTTTATGCTTGACTACATGGCAGCACCCCAAAATTTCAAATAAATAACTGAAGCAGCTTGGTGGAACCACAAATGCCTAATTCCCTTCCCCTGTTTTACATCAGATGAGATGAAGAGCGTGAGACGGGGCTATTGATTAGGCAAGAACAGAGAAGAAAGAAGGCTGCAGGCAGGGATGGGATTCAAACATCCCAGCAACCGGTTCGCTGCCTGGTTGCTGGGTGAGTGGGGCCAGGGTGGGCAGGGCCTACTGGAACTTTCTGTTTCTGGCTTCTGTTGGGCCTGCAGAGCCTAGGGAGGCCTTTTTCACCCTCCCAAGGGCCCAGAGGCCTCCCCTAGGCCTCTGGGAGGGTGAAAACTGCCTCCCGTAGCCTCTGGAGGCCCACCAGAAGCCGGAAATAGGCCTGTTTTGCCACTTCCGGTTTTTCCAGAACGGCCATTTTTTGCCCTCCCAAGAATCCAGAGGCAAAAATGGCCTCTCTGGGCTCTGGAGGCCCTCCGGAAGCTGGAAATAGGCCTGTTTCCAGACTTCCAGAAGGCCTGTTTTTCCCCATCGCACAGCCTCCGCATGGACCCTGCACTTACTCCTGGGAGGGGCCGGGAGAGAGGAGTGGAGCCAGCCAGTTGGTTGAAATATTGGTTCAGCAAACCAGCTGTAACTTGAACATCCGGTTCGCCTGAACCAGTCCATGGCAGTAGAATCCCACCCCTGGTTGCAGGGTTGTGATTGCAAGCATAATGTTTTTTTCCTAGTCTTTAGATTTAACCCAACTAGGGCAAGTAGAGTAATTTTCATTTCCTTTGTTGGTTTAAAAATATAACAGGCCCTCCTGCTCAGCATTTCCCCCCAGTAAGAAACATCATCCTTGTTTTAAAAATTGAGAGGAATCCAAGAGTTGGAAGGGAATTCCCCAATTTGGCTTACTTTCTTTCTTTCTTTTTTTTTTAAATGTTCTATTGCCACGAGTCAGAAACAGCCAGGGTGAAGCATTGGTTCTAGCTGAGGATCCAGCATTCTAGAACAGTGATTCTCAACCTTGTCTGCTTGAAGATGTGTGGACTTCAGCTCCCAGAATTCCCCAGCCAGCATGCTGGCTGGGGAATTCTGAGAGTTGAAGTCTATACATTTTCAAGTGTTCTAGATAATGGGTTCAGCCTTGATGGAATTTGCCTGTAGGGAAAGAAGGAAGAAGAGACAGGCTTGGAGAAAAATTGGAGAGGCAAGAAGGAGTATAAGAGATTCTTATAAGCCAGTTAGAAGTGGGGAACAGAGAGAGTGAACCTCATTTATGTGCTGTTGAGATTTGTGATTGCATTTTGAAGAGCTAAATGGGCATTAGAACTAAATAGAATTGCAGGTAAATAGCTTCAGTGAGTTAAATGAACAAACCTCTTTGTCATAGTATGTATTTCCCCATTTCTTCTGCTGGTGGACAGGGCTATGAGGCATATGGTTTCTCGTTTGTGGCAGGCTGAGAAAGCGGCAAACTAAAATTGTGATAGGTTGTACAGAATGCCTGGAAGCAAGGACGGGCAGCTTCTGAATCTATTTTGTATTGTACTCAGAATTTCCTCAAGCCACTTTTGGTGTAGGAGATGACCAAGCTGAACCCGAGGGAGGCGTCAAATGTATCATCAGTCTTGAGTCCTTTCACAAGAGATTGAAATCCAGCCCTCATTGAATTCCATTGACTCTTTATCTATCACCAGTTTGCTTTGACCGTTAATAGTTCAGATTCATGTAGAGAACATTAACATGCAATAAACCTATAAATTCATTTGAACTGCCAGGACCCTTGATTTTCTCTGTTTGATATTAGGTGAAATTCAGCAGCATGGTTTCATTCCACTTAGTCCGTTATTTTAATTTATATCCCAAATTTATTATTTTTATAGATAACTAAAGGTGGGCAACTATCCAATATTCCTTCCTCCTCCTATTTTCTCTACAGTAAGGTAAAGTGTGAGGTCGGTTGGGTTGAGAGAGAATGGTGAGAAAGAATGACTAGCTCAAAATCTTCACAGTTGGCTTTCATGCCTAAGGCAGACCTAGATCTCACTATCTCCTGGTAATGGGCCCAAAGTCACTCATATGGCCTTTGTGTCTAAGATGGGGCTAGAACTCACAGCCTCATGGTGACTGGCCCAAGGTCACCCAGCTGGTTTTCATGGCTAATACAGGACTAGAACTCACAGCCTCCTGATGATTGATCCAAAGTCACCCAGCTGGCCTTCCTGCGGCTAACTCCTTTTCATGATAATTGTTTTACCTTCTTTGCTCTTCAGTGCTTCCCTAACTGTCTAATAAGGACTCCATTGGATATACTGTGCCTTTTATTTATAGGTTACTAAAGGTTTGTTCATACAGGAGGTTGAAAATTGGCTCCCGCAGGCACGAAAAGCCTCAGTTGGCAGGAACAGTGATAGTTTTAACAGCTGATCCAGCCAGCTGGGAAGCCTCAACCCAACAGTTGATCTGCTCACCTCTTTGCCAGGATCTTGATTTTTTGGGACAGAAAAGAAGTGAATTGTAACAGACATGTAAAAAAACACATGCAGCCCTTTTTGACCGAGGGTGAAAAACAGTCATTGACAAGACCAGCGGGGTATTAACTAAAGTGAATCTGAAAGCTCAAATGCCTGCAGGGAATTGTTCATAGATTTGGGTGAGAACTGAAGTTACAGCTCCTCCCTGCTTCCATATCTTTCTTGGAATCTCTCCTGCATAAAACTTTTATGACTGCATAAAGCTGTCATCCTTGAATACTGTAATGTGGATTAGGTCACCAAGCAATTCTTTTCAGTAGGGAATGATGTCTGGTTCATTTGAGGCCAAGCTGTGTCTTGGGAAGACCAACTGGCAGGATGTTCTTGGGCACTGCTGACTCAACAGAAAGTCTAGGTCGTGTTCTTCTGCACCACACTTCTTGAAAAGTCCTCCTGTGACATTCAAGTAGCACTTCCTGTTGTCTTCTAGTTTTTCTTCTCAAACAAGTTGCTTCACCTGTTTAGGTTGGAGAGTTGGTTCGGGACTTAGAAGGAAATTGTTTGGGCTGGAATGTATCATGGTCCATCAGAAAAAGAGACCCTATCTCTGATCTTCCCCATAAGGACAAAAACGACTGGTCATGGAATGGATCTTTAGGAGCTTTAGAGCCATGGTGGCACAGTGATTAGAGTGCAGTACTGCAGGCTGCTTCTGCTGACTGCTGGCTATCTGCAATTTGGCAGTTTGAATCTCACCAGGCTCAAGGTTGACTCAGCCTACCATCCTTCTGAGTTGGGTAAAATGAGGACCCAGATGGTTGGGGCAATAGGCTGACTCTGTTAACTGCTTAGAGAGGGCTGTAAAGCACTGTGAAGCGGTATACGTCTAAGTGCTCTTGCTCTTGCTAACCTTATGTTTTATACAAATGGCAACCTATCTCAAAAGGAACAGATCGATGGTATGAAAAAGATCTGAAGCCACTGATAGATAATTCTCATCAGTAGTATCAATAATAAAAACTGTATATAAAAACTGAGCAGCTAAGGAGATGAATCTTACTTCTGTTTTATGAATGAAATGATCTACTCCATCATACTTGATGGTGGAGACGTATGAAGATGATGAAAGAGTTGTATGGCCCATCTAATGTTGTTTATTTATTTTTATTTGTTTATTTATTTTATTTATTTTGTCAAGCATGCATTTGATAATATAAGTATAAACATGATTATTGATACATGAAATAGATATGAATAAAAGGGAACATTAAGATTGGGATGGTAGGCACGTTGGTGTGCTTATGCATGCCCCTATCTTCCATATTTGTTTTTTATTTATTTTATTTATTTTATTTGTCAATCGCTTACAAGATAATAGGTATAAGTATAAAGTTATAACTCATAAAGTTATGAATACATGAAATGGACACATATAAGTAAAATAAAAGAAACAATAGGACAGGGACGGTAGGCACAATTGGTGCACTTATGCATGCCCCCTACAGACCTCTTAGGAAAGGGCTGAGGTCAATAGTAGACAGTCTAAGGTTAATGTTTTTGGGGTTTAGGGAAGAAACCACAGAGTCAGGTAGAGTATTCCAGACATTGATCACTCTATTGCTGAAGTCGTATTTCCTGCAATCAAGTTTGGTGCGGTTTACCTTGAGTTTGTATCTATTGTTTGCTCTTGTATAGTTATGGTTGAAGCTGAAGTATTTGTTGACCAGTAGGACATTGCAATGTATGATTTTATATACTATACTTAGATTGGACCAAAGGTGGCATAGTTCTAGGTTTTCTAGGTCTAGAATTTCAAGTCTGGTGACATAAGGTATTCTGAAACGAGTAGAGGAGTGGAGAACTCTTCTTGTGAAATATTTCTGGACTTTCTCAACTGTATTAATATCAGATACTTACCCATTTTACCACTATTGCCAACTCCTTGATATTTGCCACTTAAAATAGCCTTTTATTCTGCCAGATGCCCAATTCTGGCGACATACTGCTATCAAACCTCGATAGATATCTTTACAATTTTCAGAATTTATTCATAATTACAATTGTTCAGAATTTATTGGGAATTTACAAAGCCAACCCAATAGCTACATTATTAAGGAGGTCCAACCTAGATCTCTCTGAATCTCTCCTAGGTGGTTCCTAATCAGGTCCAACCTAGAACTGAGGAGGAATTTATTGGCAGTTAGAACAATTAATCAGTGGAACAACTTACCTCCAGAAGTTGTAAATGCTCCAACACTGGAAGTTTTTATAAAGAGATTGGACAACCCTTTGTCTGAAATGATTACAAACAAATAATTCCCTCAACACTGTTCAACTATTTACAAAGTCTGCACTACTATTACTGTTAATCTTCTCATCACTCCTTATCATCCTTCCCCTTCCACTTGTGACTGTATGACTGTAACTTTGTTGCTTGTATCCTTACGATTTGTATTGACTGTTTCCTAATATGATTTGATTACTTATTGTACCCTATGACTATCATTAAATGTTGTAGCTTATGATTCTTGACTCTTAACAAATGTATCTTTTTTTTTATGTACACTGAGAGCATTTGCACCAAGACAAATTCCTTGTGTGTCCAATCACACTTGGCCAATAAAGAATTCTATTCTAATCTGTTGTGTTCTATTCTATTCTATTCTATTCTATTCTATTCTATTCCACTCCACTCCACTCCACTCCACTCCACTCCATTCCATTCCATTCCATTCCATTCCATTCCATTCCATTCCATTCCATTCTATTCTATTCTATTCTATTCTATTCTATTCTATTCTATTCTATTCCACTCCACTCCACTCCATTGCATTCTATTCTATTCTATTCTATTCTATTCTATTCTATTCTATTCTATTCTAGTCTAGTCTAGTCTAGTCTAGTCTAGTCTAGTCTAGTCTAGTCTATTCCACTCCACTCCATTGCATTCTATTCTATTCTATTCCATTCCATTCCATTCCATTCTAGTCTAGTCTAGTCTAGTCTAGTCCAGAGCAGTGGTGGCAAACCTTTTCCGGCTCCCGTGCTGATAATTGCGCATGCGTTCATGCTCACGTGCCAGCACCCAGAAGGCAATTCATGATGCCCCCCCGCACACACCCTGCTCGTGCATGCGTGATCCCCTCGCAGCACCATGTGCCTGCACCTGCGTGCGCGCAATTCCCTTTACTGCGCACCGTACATCTGTGCCTGTGGGTGAGATCCCTCTCATGCACCGTGTGCCTCTGCATATGCACCCATGAGCACTCCCATGCGCCATCCATTTGCACATGCGTGCATGATCCCTTCGCGTGGTGCCCGTCTATGCACATGTGCCTGTGACCCCCAGCATGTGCTATGCATCTCTGCACATGGACACATGTCTCCTGCACCCCCCTCCCCCCAGGTATGCACGCCAGATACCTGGCAATCAGTGGTTGGGCATTGCGGTGCGTGCCACATGTGCAGTGGGGCTCTTCCGGGTGAGCTCCCATTGTCCCGGGGGAAATGGTTCTGCATGCCATTTCCGGCATGCGTGGCATAGGTTTGCCATCACAGTTATAGGGTTTCCTGTCTGAGCAGGGGGTTGGACTAGAAGACCTCCAAGGTCCCTTCCAACTCTGTTATTCTGTTACATATCTATCTCCTGCCGTGCATAAATATGCAATGTATGTCTCTACTTATTTGTCTGTTGTGTCAAAGATGCTCTAATTGGTGACTCCTTTCGGTGCTCTTATTTTTCTTTAAAAAAATAAATAAATTCTTGCTATGCTATTAAATATGCTACTTGGCAGGAAGGTATTAGGGAACATGAGGTCAAATCCTGCATTCTGGTTCATGGGCATGGCTGCCTTGGTCACTTTGTCACTGGGGGGTGGGTGAGTGGTGGAGCTTCCTTATGCATATCCAAGACCTGGGACGTCATCTGCAGTTTTTTCTTCTGCACAGGCCAACTTTTTATAGCTAAAAGTTCTCTGAAAGTTGGTTAGAAATTCTAGCAGCAGACAGTATGGGACAGAATTTGGGCTGAGGATTTGCACACAGTCCCCTTTGAATGCAGACAGTGCATTGATTTTATTCCCTTGTACCTCCTTTCCGTATTTTTTTTTTCTTTCCTGAAAGGCCTCCAGGGTTTTAAAATCAGGGAGCGTGGCAGATTGGTTCAGTTTTACAGATAATCCTTGACTTACAGTTCATGTAGTGACCAAAGTTTATGACACTGAAAAAAAAGTGACTTATGACCATTTTTCACACTTAAGACCATGGCAGCATTCCCATGGCCATGTGATCAAAATTCGGACACTATTATGACACATGGAACAGATATTACCAATAGCTGGAATTAAGAGGTGGGAATCGGAACACAAAATAACTAGGCTAAGTAGACCCTGACTGAGATATGATATATGTATTAGAACAGTGATGGCAAACCTTTTTGTTGTGGTGTGCCGAAAACCTGTGCTTGCTGGCACCCACAATGCAATGCGCCCTGCCCCCGCCCCTGTGCATGTGTGCACAACACCCCTCCTTACCTGCAATGCGCAAGCGCATGGCTCCCAGCTGATTTTTGGCTCGTTTAAAGCCTTTTTCGGCCTCCCAGAGGCTCGAGGGAAGGTTCTGCAGCCTCAGGAGGCTGAAAAACGGGCCTTCCGGAAATACCAAAAGTGCCGGTTTCAGCCTCCGGTGGGACCTCTGGAGCCCAGGGGAGGCCATTTTTGCCCTCCCAGAGGCTGGAGGGAAGTCTCTGCAGGCTTGGGAGGCCAAAAAACAGGCCTGTTTTGGCACTTCTGTTATTTCTGGAAGGCCTGTTTTTCGGCCTCCCGAGGCTGCAGAGGCTTCCCTCGAGCTTCTGGGAGGCCGAAAAAGGCCTCAAATGGGCCAAAAATCAGCTAGAAGGCATGCGGATATGCAGTGCAGTTAAATTTGGCTGGTGCCCGCACAAATAGCTCTGTGTGCCACCTGTGGCACATGTGCCATAGGTTCGCCATCACAGTATTAGAATGAATATGTTGGTCAAAAATAATAGTACAAGACAAGCAATGTATAAGTAGTATATATGTCATTTGTCTTTCACTTTAGTGTGTATGGTGGATGAAATGTAAATAATAAAATGTAAATAATAAAATCTAAAAATATATTTTTATATATAATAAAATATATTTTTAAAAATAATAAAAATATATTTTTTTAAAAAATCGGACACTTGGCAACTGACTCATATTTATGACAATTCCAACGTCTTGGGGTCTCGTGATCACCTTTTGCAACCTTCTGACAAGCTAAGTCAATGGGGAAGCCAGATTTCACTTCATAACCGTGTTACTAACTGGATGACCGCAGTGATTCTTTTAAAAATTGTATCAAGAAAGATCGTACAATGGGCCAAAATCCATGTCACTTACTAACAGAAATTTTGGACTCAATTTTGTTGTAAGTTGGGGACTACCTGTATTGGGAATATCATAAAGCTAACTAAAACACATCAATGAGGCCCTCAGACATGTGGCTATCCTAAGTGGGTCTTGATCAAATTTTTAAAAAGACAGATAACAGATAATCAGAGTTGAAAGGGACCTTGTAGGTCATCTAGTCCAACCCCCCACCCAAGCAGGAGACCCTACACTATTTCTGACAAATGGCAGTCCAATCTCTTCTTGAAAGTCTCAAGTGATGACGCTCCCACAACTTCTGAAGGCAACTTCTGTTCCATTGATTGATTGTTCTCATTGTCAGAAAGTTTCTCCTTCTTTCCAGGTTAAATCTCTCCTTGTTCAGTTTCCATCCATTGTTCCTTGTCTGGCGTACAGGTAAATAGCTTGGAAAATAGCTTGACCCCTTCCTCTCTGTCACAACCCCTCAATATTGGGACACTGCTATCATGTCTTCCCTGGTCCTTCTCTTCACTAGACTAGCCATGCCCAATTTCTGTAACAGTTCTTCATATGTTTTAGCCTCCAGTCCTGTAATCATCCTGGTTGCTCTTCTCTGCACTTTTTTTTTAGAATGTCAATGTTTTTTTTTTATAGTGTGGTGACCAAAACTGGATGCAGTACTCTAGGTGTGGTCTTACTAAAGCTTTATAGAGTGGTATAGACCCTACAGGAACTCCTCCAAAACAGACAATGAAGAGGACAATAAACGAAGCAACGTATGTCATTCCATATGTTGCAGGAATATCGGAAAAGCTCAGGAGGATCTTCAGCCAACACAACACATACGTGCACATTCAAACCCAAAAATACACTAAGGCATCAGCTTGTCCACCACAAGGATAAAACACCCCGATATAAACTGAGCAATGTGGTATATGCAATACAATGCAGTAAGCCATGTGCAGATCTGTACACTGGGGAAACAAAACAACTACTTCACAGACGCATGGCACAACATAGGAGAACAAACCCATCGGGACTAGATTCAGCAGTCCATCTGCATTTAAAAGACAGCAAAGTCCACATTTTGGACAGAGAGGTCCGCTAGTTTGAAAGAGGGGCCAAAGAGGCCATCAATGTCAAAATTGAACAGAGGGGGAGGGATACGGCATCATCTATCTCCAGTCTACAACACAGTCCTTTCAACACTTCCAAGAAGGTTCCACACCCATTTGCACCAATGAGGTGACTTTGATGACACAGGTAAACCTCCAACAACTCTCTAAAAGAATGCAAAAGACCAGCTGTCTGCAAGGAGTATAAATCCTTCCATTCCCCAACATCCAGTCAGAGCTAAAGAAGCGTCTTGGATGAGAAGTTAAATGTCTTCAAACAAAAACCAGAAAGTCCAGCTCCCTCTTGAAAACGCACCTGATGAGGTAAAATTACCCTCACTCAGAATAAAGGATCACTTCAACAGGGCAATTATCCAAGTATAATCTTTTTCATGGCTTCTAAAAAGAAGATTTCCTCCAGTTGTGCCTCAAAATTTCTGCAACCTGACATTTATAGATTGACTTCTATGACCTTTAAAGTAAAGTAGGGAATACACAAGTGTCAAATTTGTCTCTACTCTTTCCTGTTTGTGAAGCCATACTCTTAACTGAAGTATCCCTGCCTTCTAGAGATTTTATGTACCCCTGCAAACAAATAAGACAGAAGCTTTAGTTAAGTACTTTGTTGTATATTTTCTGACCAACGCTATTGATTTTCATATTATGCATCATCCTGGCTCCGTAATGATTCATCTCTTCTTTAGATGTGAAAATAGGCTCTTCCTCAAAATGGAAGTCAGGGCGCTGATTTAAAACAACTCAGTTGTGTCATTTTGGCTTTATTTAACACAGAGTTGTCTTTGCTTTTAAAAGCATAAATTTGGGAGTGGGTGGGTGGGAATTAGGAAAAAAAGAGGTGGTGCAACTTTTGATCAACAAATATTTATTTTATTTTATTTATTTATTTTTGTTGACTGCTTACAAGATAATAGGTATAAGTAAAAACATAGTGATGAATACATGGATACATATAAGAAAAAATAAAAATATATATAAAAGAAACAATAGGACAGGGACAGTAGGCACGTTGGTGCGCTTATGCACGCCCCCTACAGACCTCTTAGGAAAGGAGTGAGGTCAATAGTAGACAGTCTAAGGATAAAGTTTTTGGAGTTTGGGGAAGAAACCACAGAGTCAGGCAGAGTATTCCAGACATTGACCACTCTGTTGCTGAAGTCGTATTTCCTGCAATCAAGTTTGGTGCGGTTTACCTTGAGTTTGTATCTATTGTGTGCTCTTGTGTTGTTATGATTGAAGCTGAAGTATTCATTGACAGGTAGGACATTGCAATGTATGATTTTGTATACTATAGTTGGATCAGACCAAAGACAGCATAGTTCTAGGTTTTCTAGGTCTAGAATTTCAAGTCTGGTGGCATCAGGTATTCTGCAACAAGTAGAAATATCTCTAAATGATGGGGAAAGAGAGCTGAAATTTTCAGACAAGCTGTTTACACATAGTCCTTGTCTTACAATAGTTTGTTTAGTGACCGTTCAGAGTTACAATGGCACTGGAAAGAGTGACTTATGATCAATTTTCACCCTTTCAACCAGCAGTGGGATCCTACCTGTTCCATTACTCGTTCGGTGATTGAGTGCAGCTTTCCCCACACTAGTTGAGACCTGCAGTGCCAATTAGCTGGAAGGATAAAGAAGAGAAAAACACAGGGGCAGGTGGGAGGGCTAATCTTGCGCTTTTCTCTTCTTTTTCCTCTCAGCTGATTGTCGAGGCTTTTTTCCTCCTCTCCACTGATCGTTGGAGGCTTTTTTTTACTACTGACGAGACCGAACCAATCCAAACCGGTAGTATACAGAGGTGGGATTCTACCAGTTTGCACCTATTCGCTAGAACCCGTTGTTAACCTTCTAAGCAGTTCAGAGAACCGGTTGTTAGAAGAAATTACTGGCTTAATCCTGTAAGGAAGGCAGGAAGGAAACATTCTGGTGTTGCTTACAGAAACTGCCTCTCCATTAACCCTTATTATATTCTTGGCAGGACTAGACTTCCTGTCTCAGGAACTTCTCTGGAGTTTTTTTTTCCTCCTTTGCTGGTACTTTGCTTGTGTGGAGTGACCATTCAAAGTTACAATGGCACTGAAAAAAGTTACTTATAACCATTTTTCACACTTACGACTGTTGCAGTATCCCCACAGTCATGAGAGGCCAGGTGAGGAGATGCGTGCCTCGATAAGAGTGATATTGAGTTGGCCATACCCAGCCAAAAACATGATCACCTAGCCATGTCCATCCAGTCACATGACCACCAAGCCATGCCCACCAACTAACCGGTTTCTGCCCACAGAACCGGTTGTTAACAATTTGAATCCCACCCCTGGTAGTATACCACTGTTCTGACCCAAACCTTTGTCCAATAAAACAAACACGAACCAAAGGGGACAGAAACCTTTTAATGATTCTTACCAATCCCTGGTTAAAAGGCTACTGCAAACTAATTAACTTTGATAAGCACGAGCCTCACCAAAACTGTGCAAGGCTGTCAAGAATAACATGGGTTTTTTGGAGGGTGGGTGGGTCAAACCAATTAATTCCTTAACTGCAGCCCAATTCCCAAATTAACTGCTCCCTCGTCTGTCTTCCCTTGGACTAAGATACATCTTTTTTCTAGGCTTACCTTAAGTGACTTTCAGAGGAGCTGCACAGACTCTGTGTAATAAATGAGCTTTGCTAGCAATGTGGTTTTTCTCAGAAATAGCTGGAGGCCACTTTTCAGTTCTGCTCCCCAGGTGCCTGGGAGGAAGGAATGAAATAGTATTAACACCATCAAGGGGTCCAGGCTCAGCTCCTGGGTGGCTGACTGGAGCCCCCATTCTCAAGATCACGGAATGGAATGGAATAAAATGGAATAGACATAGGAACAGATGGAATAGAGTAGAGTAGAGTGGAGTGGAATGGAATAGAATGGAATAGAATAGAATAGAATAGAATAGAATAGAATAGAATAGAATAGAATAGAGCTGGAAGGGACCTTTGAGGAGAACCTATATTATTTCAGATAAATGTCTGCCTAGACTTTTCTAAAAACCTCCAGTGATGAAGAAGCACCCACAACTTCTGAAATCAAGCTGCTCCATTGGTTAATTGTCCTCACGGTTAGTAAGTTTCTCCTTAATTCCAGGTTGCTTCTCTTTATGATTGGTCTCCAGCCATTGTTTCTTGTCCTGCCCTCTGGTGCTTTGTAGAATAATTTGACCCTCTCTTCTCTGTGGCAGCCCCTCAAATACTGGAATACTGCTAGCTGGGGAATTCTGGGAGTTGAAGTCCATTTATCTTAAAGTTGCTGAGGTTGAGAAACACTGAAATTGTCTGTCTGCCTGCCTGTCTGTCTGTCTCTCTCTCTCTCTCTCTCTCTCTCTCCCTACCTACCTACCTCTGGAAGAAATTCAAGAGGAGACCATTTCAAAGAAAGGCAAGTTGTCCCCCAGGAATTAAGTTTTATTTTTTTCACCTTTGGAAATCAGGTGCTAAGATTAAAAACACTGTTTAGGCTGAGGGAGGGGGAGCTCTTTGCTATTTGTTACCTTGTCTTTCTTTTCCTGGCCTGCAGACTGTCCTGAGCAACAGGGCAAACTTCTCTCCATCTCCTTTCAAAAGCACCTGTTGATCAGCCTGAGAAAGCATCGCTTTGAACTTACCCGTTCTGGTCCACTGATCACCTTCCCCCACTTTTCTTTTCTTTTTTTCTTTTGGAATGCGTTTACTTTTAAGATCTTCTCTTTCTTTTGTAAAAGAGGCAATTAGAGTCATATCTGTTTATTTTAAACAAAATGGCTGTTAATTAGCACAATCAAAAATCCTGCCATTATACACTCTGGGTTTCCCTTTGTAGTTGCACTAAATTGCATATGGTTTGGTGCCAGTTGACATGATAGAAACATTGAAGATTGGGCTTTCTTTCCCTCCTCCTCTCTTCCTTTCCATTTTATTTTTTATTATTTTTTTGGTAACTTAATGAACAAACAGATTAATGGCGTTTTGTGATGTTCCATTTCTGATTGATGGGTTCAGAATGCATCATTTTTGTTTCTTAATGAGTAACACCACATTTTAAGTTATTAAAAGTGATTTAACTGACTCTGCTTGTTTCTTCCAGTTTTCAAGAAAACTCCATCCTGTTAACAACAGCTGAACAATTATGGCATCCTTGTGCGATTCAGCTCTAATATTATTGACTTTTCAAATGAGCAGAATACTCATCCTTTTATTGACTATATAGATATCTGGCCCAGTGCACCAATGACACATAACAATCTAATTTTATTTGCTCATAGCTAAGAGACAGAATCTTGCCAGACTAAATCTATATTATTGTCATTTGAATGGATATACTCTGGGAGATTCTAGGGAGTGGCTATTCTAAACTCTGTCATGCCCCTGTTGTAATCTGATTCGGAGGGGGAGGAGGCCAAGCAGCTGACAGGGACTGGGAATGTGGCTCCGTTGGCTGTAGGAAAAACTGTGGAAGGGCACAGTCTGCCTGGGCAGAGCAGGGAAGAGGTGGAGCAAGGGAGAGGGAATTCAGAGGAAGACCCAGGCCCACCCCCTCTTCATCCTAGGTCACACAGGGAGGAATGGAGAAGGGAGCAACATGAGTTGTGTGGCTTACGGGAGAGGAAAGGGCCCCGATTCCCTTCATTCCCTTCACAGGCTTATCTGGGTTCCTGGCATCTTCCCAACTGTATGTGTTTTGCTGTGCTTTCAAGTCTGCAATTCATTCTCCTGTCCTGTCAAGTTAATTACTGCAGCGTGGTTTGTTTGGATTTTAAATTACAGTTTGTATGTATTTTGTTTTTGGACTGAATTTCCTCCACTTAAAGGCTGTTCCTGGGAGAGTTTTTCCTCCAGCCGAAGGTAACCTGGACATTGGGGGCAAAGTTGGAGATAATAAAGGGTGTCTTCTTGCTTATTTGACTGTGTTGCCTTTGAGCCATGTCCCAGATCATCACAACTCTCTTCCTCTGTCTCCAATCCAGTTCTGGGCCCTGCTGCTTCTTAACAGAATAACAACAGGATAACAGAGTTGAAAGGGATCTTGGAGGTCTTTTAGTCCAACCCCCTGCCCAAGCAGGAGGCCCTATACCAGAAGTCTTCAAACTTGACAGTTTTAAGACTTGTGGACTTCAACTCCCAGAAATCCTCCTCCAGTCATGTTAGCTCAGGAATTCTGGGAGTTGAAGTCCACATGGCTGAAACTTGCCAAATTTGAAGACCTTTGGCCAAGACCATTCCTAATAAATAGTTGCCCAATTTCTTCTTAAAAACCTACAGTGGTGTAGCCTCCCCCCACTCGAATATGATCCCTCCTTCCTGGGAACCTCTGCTTCACTATAATCCATCACATCACCTCCTTTGTAATAGGTACTGTCCATCATAATAGGTAATGGTATGATAGAAAAACAGAGAAGGGAGCTTGGAGGTGTTCTAGTCCAAGCCCATGCTCAAGCAGGAAGCACTGTACACTTTCAGACAAATGGTTGTCCATTCTCTTTGTAAAAACTTCCAATGTTGGAGTACCTACAACGTCTGAAGGCAAGTCATTCCATTGATTAATTGTTCTAATTGTCAGGAAATTTCTCCTTAGTTCTAGATTGCTTCTCTCCTTGATTAGTTTCCATCCATTGCTTCTTGTCCTGTCCTTCAGGTGCTTTGGAGAATAGCTTGACTCCCTCTTCTTTGGGGCAGCCCTTGAAATATCAGAATATTGCTATTATATCATCCTAATCCTTCTTTTAATTAAAGTAGACATACCCAATTTCTGCAACCATTCTTCCTATATTTTATCCTCCAGTCCTCTAATCATCTTTGTTGCTCTTCTCTGCATTCTTTCTAGTATTTCAACATCTTTTTTAAAATATTGTCAGAATCAAAACTGGACGTAATATCACAAATGTGGTCTTACCAAGGCATTATAAAGGGGTATTAACACCTGCCATAAACACTGTTGTTAGGGATACACCCTAGCAGAATCTGCACGGCAGGCAGGCAGGCAGGCAAATACGTGAGATAAACATTTTTGTAGCTTGCACTCAGTAAAACAGATACACTGTGCTAGTTAAATAGTTTATTCAAGTAAGATTTTTAGCATAGTCAAAACAGTCCATATATCATTCACTAGTTCAGTCCATCCGGGAATTATTCAGTTGCAAAGTCCAGTGTCGAAAAAGAGGTCAGTAAACTTACAAATATCAGTCCAGTAATAAATCTCCTCGCAGTTGAGATATAAAGTCAAACCTCCTTTCTTCCTTCAGCAACAGCAGCAGGGAACACGCAGTCATCAATCCATCATAGTCAGCAAGCAATTCAGTAAGCCAGCAATCAATCAAGTTCTCTTGCTCCCTCTTATGGCGGTTTTACAACCGCACCCCAAAATTACATGCTTTGCAGTTAAAGTGACACACACTTAAAACTCACTATCATAGTTTATATATATTATTTTACCCAAACTACGTTAGGTAACCTTGTTATTCCTAACAACTGTCTTTAATGGGATATGGGAAGGCCTCAGGAAACAAGGGGTAAGCGATGCCACCAAGGGAATGGTCAGCTAAGAGACTGCAAAATCTACAGATTGATAATGGGTGGTGCAAAACAGTCACAAGAAGAAACCCTCCCTACTTCTCTGACTGTAAAGAAGGCACCAGGGGAACTGTCCTTTCAGATTTGCAAGACTGATATCAGCCTCACCAGGTAGATAGGAAACATGACCAAATGAACTAATTTTACGTTATTATAAAGCAACAGTAACAAATATTTGCACAAGACATATATAATACAAGAACCCAAATACCTAAAGTACCAAAACCCATAGAAAACAATTAAGTGATGTCATATCCTAAATTCTTATACTTAAGGATTTAGAAGACTCTATACCATTCACTTTTATTATTTATTTGTTTGTTTGTCAAACATGTACAAGATAACAAGTGTAAGAATGAGCACAAACAAGAACAAAGGAAGTAAATACAGATAAATGGGGACAGTAGGCACGCTAGTGCGCTTATGCACGCCCCCTTTAAGGACCTCTTAGGAATGGGGTGAGGTCCACGGTGACAGTTTGAAGTTGAAGCTGTGAGAGGTTGAGGCTGTAACAACAGAGTCTTGTAATGCTTTCCAGGTATTGACCATTCTGTGGCTGAAGTTGTATTTTCTGCCATCAAGTTTGGAGCAGTTTACCTTGAGTTTGTATCTGTCTATCTATCTATCTAGTTAGTTAGTTAGTTAGTTTGTATATATTCTAGATAAATGGTTGTCCAGACTCTTCTTAAAATCCTCCAGTGTTGGAACCACCCACAATTTCTGAAGGCAAGCCATTCCATTCATTAACTGTTCTCGCTGACAGGAAATCTCTCCTGAGTTCTAGAGTGGATCTGGAGATTGGAGCTGCAGTGGCGTCGTGGTTAGAATAGTGCTATTGCAGGCTAATTCGGCTCACTGATAGGAGTTCGATCCTGACCAGCTCAAGGTTGTTGACTCAGCCTTCCATCCTTCTGAGGTTGGTAAAATGTGGATCCAGATGGCTGGGAATGATATGCTGACTTTATAAACTTCTTAGACAGTGCTATAAAGCACTATGAAGCAGTATATAAGTCTACTGCTGTTGCTTTCTGGCTTTAATTATCTTTCCTGTTACTTCTTGTCCTGGAGAATAAATTGACCCCCTCCCTTCTATGACAGCCCTTCAAATATTGGAACAGAGCTATCATGTCATCCCTAGTCCTTCTCTTCCTTAGACTAGACATACTAATTTTGAACCAGTTGAAGCTTCTATGTGGTCTTTAACGGCAACTCTGTGCTGCAGAAGCTTAAATGAGTAACAATGAGGACAGGAGCTGCTGTAGCAAATTGGTAGCTTAACTTGGGGGCACCAGTATGCATATTTTTCAAAAAAAATTTAATGTAGCATTTATAGCAATAGCATTTAGGCTTGTGTACTGCTTCACAGTGCTTTACAGCCCTCTCTAAGAAGTTGACAGAGTCAGCCTATTGCCCCCAACAATCTGGGTCCTCATTTTACCCACCTTGGAAGGATGGAAAGCTGAGTCAACCCTAAGTCAAAATATAGTAGAGAAAAAGTAACCACTATGTCAATGTCAAACAGCTCCAACATTCTGCAGCGATGAATTGACACCTGTACCCTGGCCCAAAGAAATGGAAAGATGAATCCGAGAACGAATGACAGATTTCAGTACAATTCTAAATATTAGGCACACATTTCAATATATTGGGAAGATCCTAGAATTAAAGGTAAAGGTTCCCCTTGCACGTACGTGCTAGTCGTTTCTGGCTCTAGGGGGCAGTGCTCATCTCCGTTACAAGCCAGCACTATCCGAAGACGTCTCCATGGTCATGTGCCCGGCATGATTAACCACCGAAGGTGCATGGAATGCTGTTACCTTCCCACCAAAGTGGTCCCTATTTTTCTGTTTGCATTTTTACATGCTTTCGAACTGCTAGATTGGCAGAAGCTGGGAGCTCGCTCTGTTATGTGGCGCTGGGGATTCGAACCGCCGAACTGCCGACCTTTCTGATCTACAAGCTCAGTGTCTTAGCCACTGAGGCACCACCTCCCTTTATCTTAGAATTAGCATTGGTCAAACTGCAAGCATCTCTGATTCACAAGTTGCTTCTGCAAACTTTACGGGTTTCAAGAGACTTCATGAAAGTGTTTGGAAATCTTTGCATAATGTTTTTTTGTTTCCTATAAATATTTTATTGCCCTTTCTCCCATAAATAATGCATATTATCAACGATGGTTTTTTTTAAATTTAGCTTGGAATTTGGCCATGGGAAACATGGCCAGATTCCAAGTTACCAGCCGAGCACCCAATTTAGTCATCTGACTGCTGGGGTCGGGTGGGGACATAACCAAATTTCAATTCAGTGATAGGTAGTTCCAAGGTAGGTTTGTTGTACCTTTAAAGAGTCACTAAGTAACCTGTCATAAATTGAGAACTAATCTAGTAGGTAGGAAAATTGTGATGTGGCAGGCTAAAATTAGCAATTGATTTCCTGAATATTTATTTATTTTTTTCTTAACCTCCCACTTGCCTTGGAATATGGGCATTTTGTGACTGACCATGCCCACTAATCCACATCTACCATCCCTGGCTCCTTAAATTAAGATTTGTCCCAAAGATGATTTTTTTTCAAGAGGAAACTGGACTTTCTGGCTTTTCTTTGAAGACATTTCGCTTCTCATCCCAAAAGCATCTTCAAGTCTTACTGGATGGTGGGGAATGGAAAGATTTATATTCCTTGCAGATGGCTGGTCATTTGCATTCTTTTAGAGAGTCGTTGAGGCCACTTGGAGGTTTATCTGTATCCTCAGGGTCGCTTGAATGGTGCGAATGAGTGTGGAGCCTTCTTGGTACTGCTGAAAGGAGTATGTTGTGTACGGGAGTTAGAGGATGTTGTATCTCTCCTCCTCTGTTGAGAGAGGGTTGTTCAATTTTAAAGTCTGCAAGGAATATAAATCTTTCCATTCCTCACCACCCAGTCAGAACTAAGGAATAGATGAGAAGCGAAACAGCTTCAAAGAAAAAGAAAGAAAGTCCAGTGGCCACTTGAAAAAAACACCTTTGCTACACCTTTGACCTGGATGACTGAGAATCTCCATAGACTTGTTTCTGTGCTGTCCTAATCCCACAGATGGACCATTTCTACATCTGTGCCTTCTTCTTCTTTTAAAGGTATTGTCAGGCTTCCAAGTAATACATCCATAACAAACAGAGCTCCGAGGCAAGTAGGTTCCTCAAAGAATTGGTTTATTGGACATATCATATTGGCATAAGCTGGTGAACACCGACTCTGAATATTCCTGCAGTTTTCACCTAATTAAAAGTAAAAGTTTCTCCCTTTTCCCAAACAGTCAGTTGCATGATCCAATTAAGGTCCTGTCCAGTTCTCTGGCGACATCACTCCTCCTCTCTTCAGCCACCTGTGGAGATGACCTTGGTTCTCAGGAGAAAGTATTTTGTTTTGACTACAAACCCTCACTATGTCTATTCCCCCCTCCCTATCTCTCAGCTCCAGAGTGGCGACACTGAAGCCTCAAAATGGCCTTGGTCAGGTCAGCTTCAGAGTTGACAGGAATTACCTTTCCTTCCTGCATGGGCAGGTATATCCCAAAATTCATTCAGAAGGATTTGGATTTGTGTATCTGTGTGGGGATGGTGGGGGGGTGAGATTACAGGTAGTCCTCAATTTACAACCATTTGTTTAGCACTGAAAAAAGTGATTTATAACTTAAGATTGTTGCCATCATGTGATCAAAATTTGGGTGCTTCGCAACCAGCCTCCTGGGATCATGTGGTCGTCATTGGTAATCTTCCCAGTTGGCTTCCAACAGGCAAAGTCAATGGGAGACACTGGATTTGCTTAATGACCGATGATTCACTTAACAAATGTAGTGATTCATGGCAAAAAAAGGTCAAACCGTGGCACAAAAATATAAGCACAAGTCACTTAACAACTGCTTTGCTTAACATCTTGGTCTCGAAGTTGGTCATAAGTTGAGGATTGTCTGGACTCTAGACCAGGGGTGTCAAACTCAAGGCTGGTGGACCGGTGGTGGGATTTAAAAAAAAAACTACTGGTTCTGTGGGTGTGGCTTGGTGCACGTGGCAGAGGAAGGATACTGCAAAATCCACCTTTCCTCCCTATCCCACTAACCTGCTTTCCAGCTCTGTTCTCCTGTGCAGGGCAATAAAAGAAGACCCAGCCAATCAGCTGGGACTTGGGAGGCGGAGAAGAAATGGGGGCGGGGCCAGTCAGAGGTGTTATTTGCTGGTTCTCCGAACTACTCAAAATTTCCACTACCAGTTCTCCAGAACTGGTCAGAACCTGCTGAATACCACCTCTGCCGTGGGCCAGATCCAGCCCACAATGCGGTTGGCTCTGGCCCATGGGGCCCGGTCTACCTCCGTCGCTTTGGTCCAGTCTACCCAATGCCAAGAGGAAACATGGCAGCACTTTGGGGCGTGGCATCAAGCTGACCACGCCCACCCAGTTGGCCACACCCACCCAATCACCTGGCCCCTCGAGGTGAACCACCGCCCTGAATGCGGCCCTCATTGAAATTGAGTTTGACACCCCTGCTCTAGACTATGAAAAGGACAGTTGAAAAGAATCAATGATGAAGTGGAGAGAAGCTGGGAAAAAAAAAATAGGATTCTGGTTCTAATCCTCTTCCCTCTCGGTTCCTGGCTGAGCACACCTGTCAAAGTGTGTCTTGAAGCCGAGGAGAAGATTAAACTTGTACCTCTTACTGTACACAACCACATCTTTCCTTTCCATTGTGTTTTGTGCAAAGTCTTGAGTTTTGTTTTTGTTTTGTTATTTGATTGTATTTTAATCTTCTGTTTTGCCAGGGGAGGCTCAAAGGGCAGGCAGGCCTCCCTGGCTGCACCTGTGAAGTTTAGTAACAGGAAGAAAAAGAAGAGAGAGAGAAGAAAAAACAAAAACCCATGATCATGTTCGATTGGACAAGCTTCCTGCAAATTTGTTAATGATTTACCAAGCGCAATTGTAGCATTTAGTTGCCATGGTGATGACCTGGGAGGAGGCAAGAGGGAGTAGCCTTTAGGTTGGACCTCAAATTTTTCCCTTTCATTTCCATTTAATTTGATTTGACTGCAAAATGTCACTTCCATTGCATTGATTCAGCTTCAGATCCACCACCAGACCCCTGACGAAGGTTAAAGGCCAAATTGGAAGACGTGTGTCTGACATCAATACAAATGAGCCTTATATGGATAGAGAGAGAGAGAGAGAAACACTGAGATGAGAAATCTTATCTCTGATTCCAGGAAGCATCAAACAGCCAGTTTTCCAGAAGGATTAAATACGGATACAAAAGGGGCTGTAAATTCATAATAGGGTGAGATGTCATGACCAACCACAAACTCCAAAAAGAATATAGAACCACGAATGAAGGCATAGATATGTGGATCCTGTTGCAGGATCCAATCTGGGTTGGTCACAATTTTTTTTTTAATTTCCAAGCTTTTGGACTTGTGTTGGACCCTATCCTCAGGGAACTTCTCTCACACCTCTTTTGATAAGAGAGAAATTGCCAGATCTGGGTAGAATCAAAGGTCTGAAAGGGATCTTGAAGGTCTTCTAGTCCAACCCCCTGCTCAGCTACCGCAGAGAAATAGTTGTCCAGTCTACGTATTTTTGAATACCTATAGTGACGGAGCACCCCACAATTATTCTGTTGATTAATGGTTCTCATTGTCTGAAAATTTCTCCTAGCTTTTAGGTTAGATCTCTCCTTGACAGGTTTCCACCCATTATTTCTTGTCCTGCCCTCCGGTACTTTGGAGAATAAGCCAATCCCCTCTTCTGGGGGATAGCTGGAAAACAGCGATCATGTCCCCACCCCTAATCTTTCTGTTCAATATGCTAGACAAACCTAGCTCCCTCAATCACTCGTCATATGATTTAGACTCCATTTCTCTCTCAGGAACGCTAAAATCTTGCACTTACAGGAAGTGCACTTGCCTCCAGAAGTTGTGAATGCTCCAACACTGGAAGTTTTTAAGAAGAGATTGGATAACCATTTGTGTGAAATGGTATAGGGTTTCCTGCCTAAACAGGGGGTTAGACTAGAAGACCTCCAAGGTCCCATCCAACTCTGTTATTCTGTTCTGTTCTGTTCTATTCTATTCTACTCTACTCTACTCTATTATATTCTACTCTACTCTACTGTATTCCTATTCCGATTCCTATTCCTTTCCGTTCCGTTCCGTTCCATTCCTTTCCATGCCATTCTCTATTCTATTCTATTCTATTCTATTCTATTCTTTTCTTTTCTTTTCTATTCTATTCTATTCTATTCTATTCTATTCTATTCTATTCTATTCTATTCCATTCCATTCCACTCCACTCCACTCCACTCCACTCCACTCTACTCTACTCTGTTCTACTGTATTCTATTGTATTGTACTCTACTCTATTCCTATTCCTATTCCTATTCCTATTTCTATTCTATTCTATTCTATTCTATTCTATTCTATTCTAGTCTAGTCTAGTCTAGTCTAGTCTAGTCTAGTCTAGTCTATTCCATTCCATTCCATTCCATTCCACTCTACTCTATTGTATTCTACTGTATTCTATTGTATTGTACTCTACTCTATTCCTATTCCTATTCCTATTCCTATTCCTATTCCTATTCCTATTCCTATTCCTATTCCTATTCCTATTCTATTCTATTCTATTCTATTCTATTCTATTCTATTCTATTCTATTCCATTCCACTCCATTCCACTCCACTCTACTCTACTCTACTATGTTCTACTGTATTCTATTGTATTGTACTCTACTCTACTCTATTCCTATTCCTATTCCTATTCCTATTCCTATTCCTATTCCTATTCCTATTCTATTCTATTCTATTCTATTCTATTCTATTCTATTCTATTCTATTCTATTCCATTCCATTCCATTCCACTCTACTCTACTCTACTCTACTCTATTCTACTCTATTCTACTGTATTCTATTGTATTGTACTTTACTCTATTCCTATTCCTATTTCTATTCCTATTCCTATTCCTATTCTATTCTAGTCTAGTCTATTATTTCTATTTCTATTTCTATTTCTATTTCTATTTCTATTTCTATTTCTATTTCTATTTCTATTTCTATTTCTATTTCTATTTCTATTTCTATTTCTATTTCTATTTCTATTTCTATTTCTATTTCTATTTCTATTTCTATTTCTATTTCTATTTCTACTCTACTCTACTCTTAACTACTCTATTCTATTTCTCCCAGGGTGTGTGAAGATTGAATTATTCTGTGTTTCATACATCTTCTGAGGGTTTGACCATTTTATTTCCATCTTTAAATTCAAGGGACAATTGTGGTGGGCCATTTACTTGCCACAGAGATCTGAACATTGTAGGAAGAGAACCTTTTTAGTCTATAGTTGTCAAATATCAGAAATACTCTGGGAGTACTTTTTCGAACTAACAAAACTTACTAAAAAGCATAAGCTTATACCAATACAAAAGCTTGCGCCTTTAATAAGATTTGTTAGTCTAAAAAGATGCCACTGAGGCTCTTCATGGATTGTCTTCTAAAATAGGACCAGTGGTTCACAGCTGCCAAAAATACACAGAGAAATGGTCTACCAACTGTTCTCCATTGGGTGCAATGATTGTCAAAATAACAAGGGATTTCCCTGTTCCTTCCCCCCAACTGAAGCCAACTGCTTCAGTGACTCCATCCAGCCACTTCATTCTCTGCCATCCCATTCTTCTTCTATTGCCCTCAATTGTCCCCAGCATTAGGCTCTTCTCCAGTGAGTCCTTCCTTCCTTCTCATTAGGTGGCCAAAGTATTTGAGTTTCATCTTTGTGATGATCCAGGGCATGGCATAAAGGCAACACAGGCAAATAAGCAAAAAGAGTCCCTTTATTATTTCCAACTTTGCCCCCAGTGTCCAGGTTACCTTCAGCTGGAGAAAAACTCTCCTACGAACAGCCTTTAACTGTAGAAAAGTCAGTCCAAAACAAGATATACACAAACTGTAACTTAAAATCCAAACAAATCAAACTGAAGTAATTAGTTTGACAGGGCAGGAGAAAGAATTTCAGACTTGAAAGCACGGCAAAACTCACACAGTTGGGAAGAAGCCAGGAACACAGATAAGCCTCGATGATACCAGATAATTCATGATTTGCTCCCAACAACTTGCTGCATGCAGCTTCCCTTTGTATACACTGTGTTCTCAGCTGCAGCTAATGAAGGGAATCAGGGCCCTTTCCTCCCCTGTAAGCCACGCAATCCACCTTGCTCTCTTCTCCGTTCCTCCCTGCATGAACTAGGATGAAGATGGGGTGGGCCTGGGTCTTCCTCTGAATTCCCTGTACCTTGCTCTACCTCTTCTCTGCTCTGCCCAGCTGGACTTTCCCCTTCCCCAGTTTTCCACAACCAATGGAGCCACATTCCCACTTTCTGTCAGTTGCTTGGTTCCTCGTCTGAGTCAGATTCCGATAGGGGCATGATAATCTTCAGGAGCTGGCCTTCTAAAGAGCAGTCAGGGTTGATCTTGTCCATGGGGTCGCGATGGGTCGGACACAACTTCGTAAATAACAACAACAAAGACTTGGCTTATGCATGCAAAGTCTTGTGGATCTGTGATATTTGGGAATATTAAAAAAAAATTGGTTTAAAATAAAGGACCTTTCACAAGACTGCATTAGGAATGCAATCACATGCACTCAGAGGAAGCTAAGCCTTCTGTTTTTCTCAAAGTAGGTCTTCCTTTGTGCCCTACTTATTTCTTAAGTGCCCTATTTAATTTTTAAATGCGTGCATTTAGTGCCCTATTTAATAATTCCCTTCTGTGAAAAAAAGACAACATAACTGTTTCACCACGAGCAGCCCTACATGCATGTGTCCATAAGGTACCCACAACTGCACTTAACACTATTCCACCCCCACCTCATCCCATCCTTTCCTTTCTTTAAGTTGTAAGGAGCAAAGAAATAATTCATACAGCTTTGGCATCCTGCACCAAAGGAATGTTGTAGCTGACAATCTCTGAGCTGAGAGTTGGAATAAAGGTAACTCAGCATCGTGGCAGCTCAGTCAGACGTGGGCATGAGATGAACCTATGGTTCACATTCCATTTAGGAAGATCCCTTCTGACAATCCTTCATAGATTGTCCTCCCAGGTCTCTAAACTTATGTTGGCAAGAGGGAAAGCTGTGGCCCAGGACCACAGGAGTTTTTAAGATTTCATGAAAAGGAATCTACATCAATCAATGGGGAAAAAGAAAATGCAAAAGAGAGGTAGGGAGGCCAGACAGAAGGAAGGAAGGAAGGAAGGAAGGAGGAAGGGAGAGAGGGAGGGAGGGAGGATGGACAGAAGAAAGGAAGGAGGGAGGGAGGAAGGATGGACAGAAGGAAAAGGGAGGGAGGGTGGACAGAAGGAAGGAAGGAAGGAAGGAAGAAGGGAGAGAGGGAGGGAGGAAGGATGGATGGACAGAAGGAAGGAAGGAGGGAGGGAGGGAGGATGGACAGAAGGAAAAGGGAGGGAGGGTGGACAGAAGAAAGGAAGGAGGGAGGAAGGGAGAAAGGAGGAGAGGGAGAAAGAAGAGGAAAGGAAAGCAAAAGAAAGGAAAGGAGAGGAAAGGAAAGGAAAGAAGAAAAGAAAGACAAAAGGAAAGGAAAAAGAAGGGAAGGGAAAGGAAATATTATTACATGAAGTTTACATATCCTAACAATATTAGGACTCCTCTTTTTATGACCTGGTAATCCCTTAATTCGGGGTTACATATCCTAATTTAAAATTAGAACAATATTTTTTAATTTCTGTACTTATGTCCAAAGTCAGAAATCATTGCAATACAGCAATTCATAGAGACATATAACTCGCAGTAGCGTGGAACTGTCTCACCAAGTGAGTTGGGTCCCTGATGATTTCACTGCCCAGCATTAACAAGTGATGAGCAAATTAAAATAATGACTGTTTATTATTATTGAGAGAGATCATTCCCTAAATAATAAAGATATCCAAATACAGGTGTGTCCACTGCAGAGCAGAGCTGTAAAAATTATCCTATAGGAGCAACTGGCAGTGTTTTGGTGGGACTGGGGCAGAGGTGGTATTCAGCAGGTTCTTACCAGTTCTGGAGAACCGGTAGCAGAAATTTTGAGTAGTTCAGAGAATCGGCAAATGCCACCTCTGACTGGAGATTTTACAGTATCCTTCCCCTGCCACGCCCACCATGCCATGCCCACAGAACCGGTAGTAAAATTTTTTGAATCCCACCACTGGACTGTGGCCTTTTCATACTTTCATCTGGTTCTCTGTGCCATTCCCTACATCAGAAGTCTCCAAACTTGGCAACTTTAAAACTTGTGGACTTCAACTCCCAGAATTCTCCAGCCAGCTATGCTGGGAGTTGAAGTCCACAAATCTTAAAAGTTGCCAAGTCTGGAGACCTCTGCCCTACATGCATCATCCGGGAACTTGCAAAACTTACTGGACCTCGCTGGCAACAATCCAAGATCTCCCAAGATCTTCCATGCAAGGATGCTGAAATCTTGTGAGATTTTTTTGAGCCTCACATTTTCTAATTTTATACCAAGAGTAATAATCTCATTTGGCAAGATTTGGAAGCGATGCTAAAATAGTTCTGTTTCTATTTAGCTATTTTAGGACTTGCGGAAAGCCTGAGTGCTTGTGACCGAGCCTTCAATAATACTTGTAAGGATGCTCCCAAAGACTGTATGTGAACATCAAGGTTTTGAACTCTTGTTTAATGTCAATCTATCCCTCTCTACACAGTCTAGCATTTTCCTAATTATGTCCTCCTCTGATGGGATGTTCTCATTTTTCCAATATTGTGCAAATACAATCCTTGCTGCTGTCAGTACATGCAAAACTGAACATATAGTTCCTTTGCATAACCCTCTGGCAATATACCCAATTCTATTATTCTGTTATTTGAAGCATCCAAAAAAAATGGGGTGATGGATATGAATATGGAAATGGAATGAGAGAAAATGGTTTATCCTTCTCATTGGGCACCTGATCAAACTAAGACCAGGTCCTCTTGATTGTTGCAATCTCTTCCTTTTCAAAACTAATCCAGTTGGTGTCACCTCATAAAATAATAATCTGGTCTTTTAGAGTTGCCAGCAGAAAGGGAGGGGGCAGCAGTGCAGCAACTTGCAAAACTGAACTTGTATTCCATAACTGTTTTCATAGATAGTTTCTAGGCCACACAAAACTTGCCCTGCAAAATTCTAACTGGAGAACATGATTGATGACTCTTGGCTATGGATGTGTCCAGGGGTGGGATTCAAAAATTTTAACAATTGGTTCTGTGGGTGTGGTTTAGGGGGTGGGCATGGCAAGTGGTCATGTGACTGGGTGGGCATGGCTTGGTGGTCATGTTATTGGCTGGGCGTGGCCAACTCAATATCACTCACATCGAGGCAGGCATCTCCTAAACTAGCCTCTCATGACTGTGGGGATGCTGCAACAGTCGTAAGTGTGAAAAATGGTCATAAGTCACTTTTTTCAGTGCCATTGCAACTTTGAATGGTCACTCCACACAAGCAAAGTACCAGCAAAGGAGGGGGAAAAAAAAAACCTCCAGAGAAGTTCCAGAGACAGGAAGTCTAGTCTTGCCAAGAATGTAATAAGGGTTAACGAAGAGGCAGTTTCTGTAAGCAACCCCAGAATATTTCCTTCCTGCCTTCCTTACAGGATTAGGCCAGTAATTTCTTCTAACAACCGGTTTTCCGAACTGCTTAGAATGTTAACAACCGGTTCTGGCGAATAGGTGCGAACCGGTAGAATCCCACCCCTGGATGTGTCCCATTGGAGAATATGAATTATGATACTCCCAGGGAGTGAGGGAAAACCAGGGTCAAGGGTGATAATGATTGGTCTCAGTCAGCTACACCCAGGCAGCACCGGCATGTCTTCTTCTAATAAATAATAAATCTTCTTTGAGCTTTGAAAATCGGGCTAGAGATTCATGATTTAAATGGGGGTAACTTCCGGAGCCATGACAGCTTGTGTGTGTGTGTGTGTGTGTTTGCTAATGTTTAATATCTGGGGATGATCAAGAAGGCTAGCATTTTTAACTTTTTTGCTTGATTAGGGGGATTATAGTGTGGGATTCCAGGAGTTTCATAATTGTTTGAGACAAGTTTCCCCCCCTCCTCTCTATTTGTTTCTCCAGATTTTGGGGGGAAGGCAATCACCCCAACCTGGGTTATTTATTGATTGCGATCTTGTGATTGAAATTTACCAGCATAATCAAGGTAGACAGAAGAGGATTTAGGGTCTGCGCCTTTCCCAGCTCTGCCCTCCAGAAACATACATTCTCAGCAGGCATATATGTCTCTACCGGCTGGCAGGAAATATTAAATGCCCTTTTATGAGCTGAAGTTGCAGCAGCATTATTAATAACAGCCATGGCGATAAATAATTGAGGAGCTGCTGCGTGGCAGTCACTTTGGTTGTTGCTGATTCACGGAGGGGATTTATTGAGTAAGCAAACAGCACGCAAGGAAAATTAAATTTTAAATGCATTTAATCGGCAGACTCGACTTCACAAACATATGGTAATCATACGTTTCTGAGACAGACATTTGGTGCTTTGCTTGTTTAATACACGAGATGAATGTACCAGATAATGTGCTGCCAGGGTAACATTAATTCTGCTGGAGATTAGCAACTAAAATGATTAGTCTGCCTTTCTGGTATGTTTATAAGCTATCTGTCCACATTTTTTTCCCCCCTCATTCCCATTTTGACTGTGCTCTGCCCAGTGAATTCCATCTTCCTGGCTTCCCATAAAACTGTCTTGCAATTGAGCCAGTTGATAGCAAGCTCTGGAGACACCATGTAATGCCATGGTAAATAGATAAGATGTATTACTCTGTCTGTTTCTGCGAGGGGAAAAAGACAACTTCATCGCTTTAAACAAAATGCTAATCAGGTTATGCCAAAGAAACGGACACCCACCTGATGTCACCTTCTTTTGGTGCAATTATTTGTCAACAACAACAGAGCCATTTTAACTTGGGGAGTCTGGAAAAAATGTTTTCCTTGAAGTGTTTTACTCAGGAGAGAAAATTTACCGAGAAGGTGTGGTTTCTACAATGACATAGGAAAAGGGGGGGGGGAGATTGTGCTAGAACAAGGTGTCAAGCCCAGGAGGTGCTTAGATTTAGCCTGTGGGGCCACCCTGGAAACAGAGACGGACCGGCCTGCCACGCCCCTGTCAGCAAAAATGGAGGTTGGGGAGGGCCGCATGCTCGATTTCATTGAGGGCCACATCAGGGTTGTGTTTGAGATCGGTGTGTGTGTGTGTGTGGCCAGGCATGGCCTCCAGCTCTGTTTTCGCTGACAGAGGGCTGCAGGCCAAAAACAGGACCCGGGGGGGGGCGCACACACCTCTCCCCAGGCTACATTTTTGCTGGCAAAAGAGTTGGCAAAACAAACTAAAAGCAAAACAAAACAAAAGGAGAAAAGGGAGGGAGGGAAGTCCTGTCTTAGCACTTGGCCACCAGCAGACAGCAAGGCTCCTCTGGAGGACAAGAGTTTGGCGCTCTCTCTGGTCTCGCCTTCCTCCGCTGGAGGCAATGATCTGTTATGTTTGGAGCATGGGCGAGAAAGAATGGAGACAAGCCTCTGAACGGTGAACTTCAGCTCTTTATTTACATAGTGACTTCTGGCCTCTATAGTAGTTTTAACCCGCCTTATATAGGCAAACCCCAGTCACTATTAACCAATAACCAACGAGGAGCGCTAGCTCTCATAACCAATAGGAACTCTCTGTTAAGGGCCAATCGGATTCCTCGGAGTGGGCCAATCCGATCCGGCCATTTAACAACCAGTCAGAAGTGCAGGGCCAGAACCCTGCACTTTACTCCAAGCTCACACTTTATTAAAACTTTATACATTCACAACACCCCTTCCCCCTGGCTTCTGTTTGCAGGGCGCAGTTACATAGTCCTTTAGGAAGGACAGTTGTTTTATTAGTCTCTTTGATTTTCGCTGTGTCATTTGGCTGTAATCACGCTGAGGTAGATTGTTGTTTGGCAGTGGGGCTGTTTCTGGTTCAGAGTTCATTTCCCCGTCGTTGCCCATGTTCTCTGTAATTCCCTGAGGTGCAACTGTTTCCCTCTCTGGTTCCACTTCCTGAATCTCTATTATACTGTTGTTCCCTTTGAACGGGTTTTCTTCTTCTTGGAATTCATCTTCTTCCGTACCTCCCCCCCCCTCAGTCTGGTCATAGGGGAGTTCAGGACTGCCCGCCGGAAGCCGCGATCGTAATTGATCGATATGGCGTTTCCATAGTCTATCGTCAAGGCATTGTACAAGGTAGGATCTTGGGCCAGTTACACGAACTACTGTCACCTCCACCCACAATGGGTCGCCCGATAGGTTTTTAGCGGATACCAAATCTCCTACCTGGAAGGCAAGACAGCAGCCGCTGGATCCTAATGGTTTTTCCGGTTCGTAAGCTGGGTGTAACCGGTCGAGGGAGCGGAGATTTTGTCCAATTAGCAGTTCAGCGGGAGTTTTGTTGGTGATGCTATGTGGTGTGATGTGTTGTAAAAAAAGGATTCGATTGATCTTGTCGTCAATATTGTCGTAGTCTACCTTCTGTAAGGTTTTCTTCACAAATTGGACCATGCGTTCTGCTTTGCCATTGGTCGCAGGGTGCACAGGCGAGGTGAGCACATGTCGAATGCCGCGGTCAGCCAGGTACTGCTCGAACGGCAGTGTTGTAAATTGGGGCCCGTTATTGGATACCAAGACATCTGGTAGTCCGTGGGTTGCAAATAGTCTTTCCAAGGTTTTGATAACCGCCTCGGAGGTTGTAGTCATGCGATGAATCTCGAGCCAATTTGAATAGGCGTTGACGGTTAGTAGAAAGGTGTGGCCTTTGGTCGGCCCCGCGAAGTCCAAGTGAATTCGGGACCAGGGTCCGCGTGATGTCTCCCATTCAGTAGGAATGGCTTGAGGTGGGGCGCTGCTCACTTCCTGGCATTTTGGACAAGTTTTAACCCAATATTCAATTTGCTTGTCAATGCCCGGCCACCATGTGTAGCTTCGCGCAAGGGCTTTCATTCGCACGATGCCGGGGTGGCCATCGTGCAAGGTTCTCAGAAGCTCTTTCTGGAGTCATTCTGGGATAATGACTCTATTGCCCCAGATGACACAGCCTTTTTGGGAGAACAACCCGGTTTGTCGAGTCTTGAATGGTGTGAAGTCATCTGCTAATTGGTCCAATGGCCATTTGCGTTGTACCCAGCTTAGGACTCACCCTAAGGTAGGCTTGCATTTGGTTTCTCTCGCGATATCTCGGGTGGTTAATGGCGGCAAGTTGAGTGCCTCAATTTGCAACATGGTTACCGTTGGTGCAGGATCGTCGAGAGTCTCTGGAAGCGGTGCTCGGCTCAATGCGTCGGCGTGGGGAATGGCTTTCCCCGGGTGGTATTGCAGCCGATAGTTGTAAGCAGCTAAGAATTCTGACCATCGAGTCATCCTAGGGGATAATATGTAGGGAGTCGGCTTATCTCCGGCTATTATCCCCAATAATGGTTTGCGGTCAGTCACAATAGTAAAAGCCCGGCCATACACATACTTGTGGAATCTTTTAACGGCTGACACAATTGTGAGGGCTTCTTTATCGATTTGTCCATAATTTCACTCAGTTTTTGAAAGTGTCTTTGAAAAATATGCAACAGGGGCTTCGTTCCCATTAGGCAGTACATGGCTCAAGATGGCGCCCACTCCGAAAGGCGAAGCATCACATGTTATATTTAATGGTAAAGTCTCGTTATACTGCATGAGTACAGAGTCAGAAGTGAGCAGTTTTTTCACATTGCGGAATGCCTGTTCTTCTCGGTGACCCCATGACCAATTTGCTTTCTTATCTAACAACCGGTGTAACGGTTCAGTGACCGTTGCTTTATGCAGTAAAAATACATTATAAAAATTGATGAGGCCTCGGAACGCCTGGAGATCGGCCTTGTTTCGTGGCCTGGGAGTGTTTTTTATCGCCCTTAGTTTACTTTCAGTAGGGTAAATACCCTGGCTATCAATTAGGTACCCTAAAAACTCAACACTGTCAGTACACAATTTACATTTGTTTTTCTTTACTGTAAAACCGGCCTCTTGGAATTTTTTTAGGACTAATTTTAACCGGTCCTGTAAGATTTTTTTTGTAGGGGCCGCAATTAATACATTGTCAAAATAGGGGACCACGCCCTTAATCCCTTGTAATAACCTCTCCATAAGGCTCTGAAAAATCCCCGGGGCTACACTAACTCCGAATTGAAACCGGGTACATTTAAAGGCACCTCGGTGCGTCACAATCATTTGTGCCAGTGCCGTCTTTTCATCAACAGGTAGTTGCTGATATGCCTGAGCTAAGTCTAATTTAGCGAAGACTTTTCCACCCCCCAGGGAGTGGAGGAGATGCTGCACCACTGGCACTGGATATGCGTTCTGCTGCAGGGCGTGGTTCAAAGTGGCCTGGTAGTCCCCACAAATTCGGATCGACCCATCTGGCTTAATGGGTGTTACGATTGGGGTTTCCCAGGGGGAGTGATCGATGGGCTCTAACACCCCCTGAGCTATCAGTTTGTCGAGTTGTTCATCGATTTTCGACTTTAAGGCAAACAGAACTTGACGGGGCTTAAGTCGGATGGGAGCTATCTTTGGGTCTAGACTGAACGAAATCGGGGTCCCCTTGTACTCGCCTAAGCTGTCCGTGAAGACATCCCTGAACTCATGGATGAGGTCTCCCTCCTAGTCACTTCCGCTGACTTGGTTTATGCCGGCCACTTCAATGCCGAGTGGCGCGAACCATTGGAGGTCTAGTAGGCTAGGCCTGTCTCTATCGATGACAGTTAGTGGTAAGTACGCTGTGTGCTTCTTGAAGGAGAGTCGGACTCAGCAGGAACCAACGATGGGGATTCAATTCCCTTGGTATTCCTTGAGGATGAGTCTTTGGAAGCGGAGATCTTGGCATTGAATCGTGGGGATGAGTTGTTGAAGGGTCTTCCAGGACACTATCGAGAGGGACGATCCCGAGTCGACTTCCATGTGGCAAGGCTGGTTCTCAATGGCTGCTGTGACTCGTATTTCCTTGGTGTCTAAAGCTGAGGCGTGACCGATAGTGATAGTATGGTGAGCCTCTTCTCTCTGCAAAACTCGATTTCTGTAAGAGTGGTTTACTGGCTCTCACCGTACAGGACGGTTTCCTGTCCATTGGTGATAGTTAGTCCCTTTTGAGGCCTGGCCGGGTCCTGGTAAGCTTCGGCAGACCCATCCGATGTGGCCTTGCTTCCCGCACTCATGGCAGAGTGCATCGCGGAATTTGCATTCGGACATGGCATGGTTGGCCCCACAGCCAGCGCAAGGGCGTAAAGGCTTCAGGTGGTGGTCCCGGTTGGACCGCAGTCAATGGACCCCTTCTTCGTCGCTGTCTGACGACGAAGAGAGGTCCTCGTGGTGCATCGTTGCAAGCTGCCCTTCTGACCTGGATAAAATGTTGCTTGTCGGTGGTGATACCGGAGCGCGGTTTCAGCGTAGTTGTGCAGCCGACTTCCTGGTTGCTTCTGCTGCAGTAGCATCAGCGATGGCATCGGCAAGGCTGATATCGCCTTTCGCCATCAGCTTGCTTTGAACGCCTGGTGCATCTAATCCCAGAACTATGCGATCTCTTGGAGCTTCTTCTAAATCGGTGAATCCGCAGAGGCTTCCCAAATTTCGGAGGTCTGCTATGAAGTCGGCCACACTTTCTCCCTTTCGCTGGCTCCTCTGATAAAACTCGTGCTGTCTCATGAGTGTAGGCACGGTCGGTGCGTAGTGATCTCGTAGGAGAGGTTCGAGGTCGTCCCAATCCATCGCCTTCACTTCTCGGGGTTTTGCTAGTGCTTTAGCCATCTTAAATACGGTTGGACCGCAATGCGTTAGGAACACCGCCCGTTTCTTTCCTGGTGTGGCGTCCTTTAAGTTGTTGGTTTCTAAGAACATTTGGAAGCAATCCATGTAGGACTCCCAGTCCTCCTGCACTGGATCGAATGGAGCGGGTGGTACGACGCTGCTGGACATGGTTCCGTTGTGTAGCATCGTCTGTCACGTGCTCGGTGTTCTTCGAAGTTTCGTTGGTTCAGATGTCTCCACATCCCATCCTCATCGCCAGTGTTATGTTTGGAGCATGGGCGAGAAAGAATGGAGACAAGCCTCTGAACGCTGAACTTCAGCTCTTTATTTACATAGTGACTTCTGGCCTCTATAGTAGTTTTAACCTGCCTTATATAGGCAAACCCCAGTAACTATTAACCAATAATCAACGAGGAGCGCTAGCTCTCATAACCAATAGGAACTCTCTGTTAAGGGCCAATCGGATTCCCTGGAGTGGGCCAATCCGATCCAGCCGTTTAACAACCAGTCAGAAGTACAGGGCCAGAACCCTGCACTTTACTCCAAGCTCACGCTTTATTAAAACTTTATACATTCACAACAGGATCCACCAGCTCCCCCTGGGGCACCAGAGGTGCCCTTAATATGAATGATGTTGAGATGGCTGCCCCCACCCTGGCCACACATCCCTGAGGTCAAACACAACCCTGATGTGGTCCTCAGTGAAATCAAGTTTGACTCCCATGCACTAGAAGAATAAAGGGATTCAATCCTCTCCACTGCTTTCTGTGGATAGGCAAATCAGTTCTAAGAATAGGCTTGCTGGTAGTCATTTGGCTTTTTTTTCCTCCTCCTCCTCCTCCTCCTCCTCCTCCTCCTCCTCCTCCTCCTCCTCCTCCTCCTCCTCCTCCTCCTCCTCCTCCTCCTCCTCCTCCTTCTTCCTCTTCTTTTTGTATCTTTGTGTCAAGTGTTGATGCCTGGTGATAAGTCCTGCAGCTTCTCCTTCTCCTTCTCCTTCTCCTTCTCCCTCTTCCTCTTCCTCTTCTTCTTTCTCCTCCCCCTCCCCCTCCTCCCCCTCCTTCTTCCCCTTCCCCTTCTGTTTTTCCTTCTTCTCCTCTTCTTCTTCTTCTTCCTCCTCTTCTTCCTCCTCCTCCTCTTATTCCTCCTCCTCCTTCCTCCTCCTCCTTTTCCTTCTCTCCCTCCTTCTCCTCCTGCTCCCCTTCTCCTTAGAAGAAAAAGATTACAAAATTGTGTGTGACTCACATAACAACCATCTTGCTTAGCAATGAAATTCTTCTTCCAGTTATGGTTGTAAGTTGCAAACTACCTATACACACAAGCATATCTATAGAGTTGGACTCAGCCTTTACCACACTTTGACTGATTTATTTCCCACAGAAATGAATAGGAATAGGATGGGAAAAAAATAAACTAGACTATATGTGTTATTATAAATCAAATGTAATCCAATCCTTGACATTTTGCAGAAAGAAGTACAAATCCTTCATTCTTCTTTAGGGATTCTTTTGAAAAGTTATCACCATTTTTTAAAGAGGGTGAAGGGAATGTTTCTTTTTTTCATTAAAACTATTGGTTTTTTGCCCTTAGGATTATTTAGCAATGCCACATTAATTTAGAAATGTTTTTAAAATCTCCTGTTCCCTTGATTTAATACGGTCTCATTCTTAGAAAGCAAATATTGTATGATTGGGAGAGCAAATAATGATTGGACAGATTTGCATAATATGTTATCAACATCATCCAAATTGTCAGGAAAGACAGTAGCAAAAATATTGAAATGTTGAAACTGTACAGGAGTGGAAGTAAGAAATGTGAAGATCTAAACTCTGCATCTGGGCTCATCCAGGTTTAGTAGATTCATACAACTTTGGTTGATGCTAGATTTTTCTTTTCTTCCATTCAATTGTATCTGATTCTCAGAGACTGACTGGACCAGTCCCTGCAGTTTCCTGGCTAAGATTTTTCAGAAGTGTTTTGCCATTGCTTCCTTTCTAAGTTTGAGAGAAAGTGACTGGCTCAAGATCACCCTGTTGGCTTTGTGCTTAAGAAAAGACTCGAACTCAGGGTCTCCATTCTTCTAGCCAATGCCTTAACCAATACACCAAATTAATTCTGAACTTGGATTTGCAACAATGTTCACATAAAATGTACCCACAATTTTCTAGGGTTAAATCAGGGGTGCACTCCTGGGGGCTCGCAGGGCTTGGGAGAGCCCCTGGATAAGACTCTGTGATGCTCAGAGGGCCCCCAATAACCTCAGAAAGACAAGCAGCAAGGGAAAGCTCTTAATAGGTTTAATTGAACTTCTGGGCATTCAGCCAAGAGCATTTCACACCTCATAAAAGTGTTGCAAGCTAGATAAACAATCCACTCAGCGCTTGCAAGGGACAGCCATTGAGAAAATCAGATAACAGAGCCACTAGCCTCCGAGAGGATTAATTCCCAAATAATAAGAATCACGTAACTCACCAGAAACTCCATTAAGACCCCAAGATCCTTCTCACAATCACAGCTATTAAGCCTGGTTTCACCCAGTCTTTTATTTCAGTATTAAATACATGAAATAAAAACAACTTTTGGTATATATCTTTTTTTTAGGTAATTAGGGCAAAGAAGCGACATTGAGTTAGCCACACCCACGCAGTCACATGATCACCCAGCCATGCCCACCCAGCCAATCATTAGGGCAGAGAGCCCCTTGCTAAAAATTTGAAGTCCATCCCTGGGTTAAATGTATTGGACTGATTCCCACAACCAGCTAAGAGGATGACTTAGGTTCTCAAAGCATGCTGAACCACAATTTCCCCCATTTTAGTCTCCTCTCATGAGTTTAATTTCAGACATCTCCCCTTCAGAAAGATTTGGGAATCTGGTAATAGCATGGAAGTGGTAGAAGAGACAGTTGGAGTCTGCAAACTATGCTAATCCAAGTTTCCACTTATCCATATTATACGAATGCCCTGTTCACATGGCTTCATTCTCTCCTCTCAACCTCCCACCTGGCCCAGTTTGCATTCCCATTCACTTTTCCCTCTCTCTTCTCCTCCTCACCCCTTGTTAAAGTCACATTTTACGGAGGCCAATGTCAAACATTTGGGGATCGGAGGGCTGAGAGCTCTCCGGCGCAATTCACACTTTATTATTGAATGTGGTTATAATAATACCTTGTAGGCTCATAAAATTCTTTTATGTTCTAGTTACTTTACAAACATTATCTTATTAATAGCTAACAATTATATCTTTAGTGGTCTGAAACTGTGGCATGGAAAACTGCCAACTGAGAAACCTGATATTAGCTTGAGACACTGTAAAAGTGGTTAACATGACTCTCTGTCGACAATTACATTGTCCTCTTCTGCAAACTACATGGTGCTTTTTTTAAAAAATGGGATAGGATGATGGTAAAGGTTAATCTTTACAGATGTCTAAAGTATAAGACAGCTTGACAGATATTAAATATGTACGTTTATGCATAACCTAAATATTTCTTTTAAAATGACAGAAAGGCAAAATTTCCAATTAGCTTCCCTTTGTTTCAGAGTTTTTTTCCCCTTACCTGCTGGATGAATTGTATACGGGAGAGCATTTAATAGTCAAGTTTGATTTTTGTTTTGTTGGGAAGGACAACTTTTATCCTTAGATTTCCCTTCTGTTCAACCTCTGGAACTCTTCCTAAAGCTGCTCTAGTGACTTCTCATATGGCAGAAGGTGAACATAATTAAACACCTAGAAAGTCACCATATTAATTATAATCAACTGATTTGGTTAAAGCACCAGGCTAAAAGCCAGAGATTGTGAGTTCTAATTCTGCCTTAGGCATGAGAGCTGGCTGGGTGACTTTGGGCAAATTGTCAGGCAACGGTGAGTTGTAGTGCTCCTTTAGGCATGAAAGCCAACTGGGTGGCTTTGAGCTAGTCACTCTCTCTCAACCCAATCCAACCCATCTCACACAGGATTTTTGTGAGAAATAGGAGGAAGAAGGAGTATTATATGTTCCAGGATCCAATCTGGGTTGGTCATAGGGATCAGAGGTTTAGTCTTCTGAGCTTTTGGATTCGTGCTGGAGCCCACCCTCAGGGAACTGAATGTGTGCTTTGGGTTGCTCTATGCATAGAAGTTATGTGGTGCCTGGTTGTGTATGGCTTTTAGTCTGAAAGCTTGGAATGCTAAACCTCTGGTCCCAATGATTGACCCAGATTGGATCCTACAACTTTATCCTGTATTTGCCTTCATTCATGAGGATTATGTGTTCATTACAGTGGTGGGATTCAACAAATTTTTACTATTGGTTCTGTGGGCATGGCTTGGTGGGCATGGCAGGGGAAGGATACTGCAAAATCCCCATTCCCTCCTCACCCCACTAACCTGCTTTCCAGCTCCGTTTTCCTGTGCAAGGCAACAAAAGAAGAGCCAGCCGATCAGCTAGGACTCGGGAGGCAGAGATGAGAGGGGGCAGGGCTTTGCCAGTTCTCCAAACTGCTCAAAATTTCCGCTACCGGGTTCTCCAGAACTGGTCAGAACTTGCTGAATATCCACCTCTGGTTTGTTACCTTGAATTATTTATAATTGGCCATTGGCCTTCATTTAGAGGTGGGATTCTCCCGGTTTGGACCAGTTCAGGCGAACCTATTGTTCTGATAATCAGCTGGCTCCAAACCTATTTGCTCCAACGAGCATGTGGGCCCACCCACCTACCCATAAGGTCTTTCCTGGACCTTATGTCTTTTTGTTAAAGCACAGCTAATTCGCATGGCCGAGCAGTTTGCTGCAACCTCATTTGCTTGCTTCAGCTGCAGTTGAAGGTTAAGTACTAGCTTTTTTAAATGCGCAGAGCGTGCATTTGGTGCATGCTCACCAAACCAGTTGTTGTACCGGATGAATCGCACCCCTGCCCTCACTGTCTTCATTGTGGAATCTGGTTGACTCTTTGGGAAGAGAATGCAGGACCAGAGATATTTTGTTCTGAATCACCATGCTCAATTTCTCCTTTTTCTTCCTGGTCAGTTCCTTGGAAATGATCTCTTGTAACTCTATGAAGGAATGGGAGACACCTGGAGCATACAGGGGGAAACATCCTTCTTTTGGTAGGTCGCTTTTTAATAAAGAAGATAACACACTATAACTTCCAATGGGTTGCATTAAATGTGTTCTGGCCTTTGCTAAAGCATTCCCAAGTTCAAGCTGTTTTCCATATTTGGAGGCAGGGAAAACCACCAAGAAGATAAGGTTCATTGTAGTCCTTCTCTTTTGAGGAACATGGTGTCTTCAAAGACTAACTTGGATCTTCAGGGGTGCCATCTGGAGCCGTGGTGAAATGCCACTGGTTTGGCTCAGTTCGGCAAACCGGTAGCAAAAATTGCTACCGGTTTAGCAAACCAGTAGTTAAAAAAAAAGTTCCGATGATCAGCTGAGAGAAGAAAGAAGAGAAAAACACAGGATCGGCCCTCCCAGCCACCCCTGCTCTTTTCTGTTCTTTATCCTTTCAGCTGATTGGCACGGCAGAGCCTCAGCTGGTGCTTGGAAAGCTGTGTGCATGCATGCAAAGTGTGCAATCACTGAACCAGTAGATAAACTGGTAGAATCCCAACTGTTCTGTTCTGACCCAAACCGTTTGTTCCAAGGAAACAAACAGGAAACAGAGGTAACAGCAAAAAATTTTAGGGATTCTTTACGAATTCCATTCCTTTCCGGTTAAAAGGCTGTTTCAAACTAATTGTCTCTGATAAGAACGAGCCTTGCCAAGGTTGTGCAAGGCTGCCAAGAACACGAGATAAAGTTGCCAAGAAATATTTCAAACACAAAGAGTCTTCAAACACAAACTAAGAAAGTCCGAACGTCCACAAGGCTTGAGTGCAAAAACTTCTTTGCTTCCTGCAAAGAACTCCGGTTTCTCGGCTGGCTTTTATATCTTAAGAGAGGGGCCATTACCTTGCAGCCTTACTCCTGAATTGCTTGTACTGCTGCAGCTGCTCTTTCCTTCGAGCAGCCCTGCACGCATACGCACCTGGCACAGGCTCCTCAGGGACCTCTTCCTCACTGCTGCCAGCTTCCAACATTCTCCGAAGGCAGCACTCCACTCCCTGATGGTCCTGGCCCCATCCCTGCCTCACACGCAGGCCCCTCATCTGAGTCCTTATTCTCCGAGACCTCAGCTGTCTGCACCTGCTGTCAGCAAACCACAACAATGGCCCCCAACAATCTGGATCCTCATTTTACCCACCTTGGAAGGATGGAAGGCTGAGTCAACCTTGAGCCTGGTGAGATTCGAACTGTCAGCAGAAGAAGCCTGCAGTACTGCACTCTAACCACTGCGTCATCATGGCTCATGTTAGTGATTTATTAGATGTATACCTCCCCTTTCTCCCTGAGGATTCTGTTTCTTCTTCTTGTAAGATAAGAGTGACTGGCTCCAAGGTCACCCACTCTGTTTTTATGGTTGAAGATGGCTTCAATCTCTGCTTCCCCAGAGTAAGACTGATAACCATGAATCATACTGGTTCCACTTTCATGGTTAACAACTCTAGAATGAGTGCAGGGAAGAGCAACAAAAATGATTAGGGGATTGGAGGCCAAAACATATGAAGAACGGTTGCAGGAACTGGGTATGTCTAGTGACAGTCTAATGAAAAGAAGGACTAGGGCTGACATGATAGCAGTGTTCCAATATCTCAGGGGCTGCCCCAAAGAAGAGGGAGTCAAGCTATTCTCCAAAGCACCTGAAGGCAGGACAAGAAGCAATGGATGGAAACTCATCAGGGAGAGAAGCAACCTAGAACTAAGGAGAAATTTCCTGACAGAACAATTAATCAATAGAACAAGTTGTCTCCAGAAGTTGTAAATACTCCAACACTGGAAGTTTTTAAGAAGAGATTGGATAACGAATTGTCTGAAATGCTATAACATTTCCTGCCTAAGCAGGGGGTTGGACTAGAAGACCTTCAAGGTCCTTCCAACTCTGTTATTCTATTCTATTCTATTCTATTCCATTCCATTCCATTCCATTCCATTCCATTCCATTCCATTCCATTCTATTCTATTCTATTCTATTCTATTCTATTCTATTCCATTCCATTCCATTCCATTCCATTCCATTCCATTCCATTCCATTCTATTCTATTCTATTCTATTCTATTCTATTCTATTCCATATTCTATTCCATTCCATATTCTATTCTATTCTATTCTATTCTATTCTATTCTATTCTATTCTATTCTCTTCAAGTATGAAGTAGGTATCTCCAACCAAAAACTAACAGCTCTCCAACATGTTCACTCCTGGGAACCAGCATCTTATCTGGACGATTCCTGTGCTAGTGGAGCCAATGTTTTTTATTGGTTTGGTCATATGTCCTACAGGATAAAAGATTTGTCTTACAACTGTTCATTTAGTGACCATTTATGGTTACGATGGCACTGAAAAAGTGACTTACAACTGGTCCTCACACTTATGACCATCATTGCATCCCCACAATCAGGTGATTAAAATTCCAGCGCTTGGCAAATTCGCAAGTGTTTACGGCAATGGCAGTGTCCCAGTGTCACGTAATCAACATTTGCGACCTTCCCAGCCGGTTTCCGACAAACAGAGTTAAATTGGGGTGGGGGGTGGTAAGCAGATTCACTTTATAACCATGGTGAAAATGGCCACAAAATTGGGTCCAGTCAGTTTCGGTCTGCACAAACAACCAAAGTTCTGGTCCCAACTGCGGTTTATAACTTGAGGACTACATGTAATTAGATATGGGATGCCATTTTGTGACAGCATCCATAACATGCAACTCAAAATCTCAATTTTAGACATTTCCCTCCCCAAAGTTTGGGGAAATTCCTGATTTAGGAAAAATGCACAAGAATCAGTGCCTTCTTTATGTGATAATTTTCTCTCTTGGCAATGTGTGAGTCATTTCTCAGCTCCCTTTCCATGCCAGAGGAGGTGAGGAACACTTAACAGAATGAATGACTAAGAAAAAAAAAAGGAGGAGGAAATATAATTGTGTTCTGAAGGCACCTCCAGTTTTGCAGATATAGGCAATATGGCAAAATAGGTTTACAAACCTATGAATAGAATAGAATAGAATAGAATAGAATAGAATAGAATAGAATAGAATAGAATAGAATAGAATAGAATTCTTTATTGGCCAAGTGTGATTGGACCCACAAGGAATTTGCCTTGGTGCAAATGCTTTCAGTGTACCTAAAATAAAAGATACATTCATCAAGAGCCAAGAATCATAAAGTACGACACTTAATGATAGTCAGAGGGTGCAATAAGCAATCAAATCATACTGGGAAACAGTCAATATAAATGATAAGGATACAGGCAACAAAGTTACAGTCATACAGTCACAAGTGGGAGGTGATGGGTAATAAGGAGTGATGAAAAGATAAATAGTAATAATAGTGCAGACTTTGTAAATAGTTGAACAGTGTTAAGGGAATTAATTGTTTAACGGAGTGATGGCGTTTGGGAAAAAAACTATCCTTGTGTCTAGTTGTTCTGGTGTGCAGGGCTCTATTGCGTCGTTTTGAGGGTAGGAGTTGAAACAGTTTATGTCCAGGATGTGAGGGATCTGTAAATATTTTCACATGGACCAGAGGTGGTATCCAGCAAATTCTGACCAGTTCTGGAGAACTGGTAGTGGAAATGTTGAGCAGTTCGGGGAACCGGCAAATCCCACCGGTGACTGGCCCCACCCCCATCTATTATTTACCTCCCGAGTCCCAGCTGATTGGCTGGGTCTTTTTTTGTTTTCCTGCACAGGAGAACGGAGCTGGAAAGCAGGTTAGTGGGATGGAGAGACAGATTTTGCAGTATCCTTCCCCTTCCCAGCAAGCCACGCCCACAGAACCAGTAGTAAAAAAAAAATTGAATCCTGCCACTGCTATGGAGATGTTGAACAAATCTCCCTAAAGGCAGCTCGCACAGCAGCTACACAAATATTTCGTTTCACTTGGAAGTGGAACAATTTGCAGATCAGGAAAAGAGTAGATTGAAGTTACCATGGCTGAGCAGGAAATTTTTGTTCTTCTAAACTTGTGCAACATTTCTCTCCCTGCCTCCAAAGATCCTGTTTGTAGTTTAACAGCACATCATGGGCTCCTGGGTTCCTATTTCTGTTCTCCCCTTCTCTTTTCATTTAAAAACTCATCTCTGAAAAACAACAACAACTGAGTTAGATAGAAGGAGATGAATGTTGTTTCTGCCAAATCTCATTTCCTGGTGCATCAGGATATTTTACGCACCTTGCTCAGATAGATCGGTTCACCTCCGGTCCTGTGTGTAAAGTTTTGTACCTTTTTTTTTTTTTAAAGACCTCAAAGAAAGATTTCTCTGCTCAGGAAAAGCTTATCTCAGAGAGACATATTTTCCTTAATTTCATTTCTTTTCTTTAACTGCCTTTTCTCTATTTGAAAGTTTTTGAGCTGTTGTCTCTGGTATGATCTTCTGTGACAGAGATCAAGGTCCAGGAGCAAAATTGCAATATTAAAATGGAAAGCATTTGAACCTTGCAGGAAAAAAAAAAATCCCTCACCAAGCAGTTCTGAGCTGATGCAACATTGCAAAATTTCAATCCACTTAATTATTCTCTCTCTCTCCATCTCTGTCTCCTTCTCTCTCTCTCTGTCTCTCTCTGTCTCTCCCTGTCTTCTTCTTCTCTCTCTCCCTCTCCCTTTTTCTGTCTTTGCCTCTCTCTTTCTCTTTTTCTCTGTCTCTTTCTCTACATTTCTCTCTCTCTGTCTCCTTCTCTGCCTTTCTTTCTCTCTCCCTCTCTCTCTGTCTCCTCTCTCTCTCTCTCTCTCTCTCTCCCTCTTTCCGTGTCTTTGCTTCTCTCTCTCTCTGTCTCCTTCTCTGCCTTTCTTTCTCTCTCCCTCTCTCCTTCTCTTTCTCTTTCTCTCTCTCTCTCTTTTCTCTCTCCCTCCCTGTCTCCTTCTCTCTCTCTCTCTGCTTCTCTCTTTCTCTCTCCCTGTTTCCTTTTCTCTCCACCACTCTCTGCCTTTCTACCTATTTTCCCCTCCGCCCTCTCTCTCTTTCTCCCTCCCTCCTCCCTTCCCCCAACCCCACTATGATTTGTCATCTTGTTTTCAGCCCTCCCCATTATTTCTCCGAGTTGCATGTTTGGGTTTCTTTGAAAATTCTTTCCTTCTGAACTTCCCATGAACTTTGTTTTGAAGCCAGCGGTCAAAAGGAAAAGCTTCAGCAACACAACAACAGAGCACATTATTTGCCAAGGGACAAAGCGGGGTGGGGTTATAACAATGGACAATTTATTTTAACCCCACCAATGTTATCGCGTTTTTTTTAAAAAATAAATTCTTAGTACAGGATCTGTCCTAGAAGAAACATGTTTTTCTCTGAGCTGAATCCAACCAAATATATATTTGCAATAATGGGAAATATCTGTAGCTCGGCTGTAGGATGAGGACGAAGGTTCGTTCTCTGACTTTGTGGGTTTGGTTTCTGAACGTTTCTGACACTGATATCCCTTAAACTTCACTGAAGACGTTACTGGGCTTGGAAACCTCTTTTTGAAAAACAAAACAAAACAGATGATGAAGTTGGACACAAGTGGAATATATTTTTTTCTAAAGAAGGGAGGCCCTTTTGTCTGTGTTTCTTAACCTTGGCAGCTTTAAGGTTGGATGGACTTCATTTCCCAGAATTCCCCAGCCAGCAAGGGTTCATACTCCATTTCATACTGAAGATGAAATTCTGGGCGTGGGGTAGATGCCTCAGTTTCTTTCTTTTTTTTTTTTTAAACAAATTTTATTAATTTTACAAACACAATACACAAAACATAAACTAAAACATCTTTTCTGAAGGCTGCCTGATCCCGGGTTAAAACTCTACACACAGACACAAATTCAAACATCATATTCATTTTATATATCCTTCCATATCTTGTTATCATTTTCTTTTCTTTTCTTTTTATAAACCAATTTTATTAATTTTACAAAAACAGTGCACAAACAATCAAAGCATAACAGCTTATAACTATTTTCAATAACATTCTTTGTCTGTTCTATTTCCAACCATCCATTCATCTTTTTTCTTTTACTATACTTCTCCTACACACTATTTGGAGTGACGCCTTTACCCTAACTTAAAAGTACTTCATATAACACTTAATTTATCTTGGGATTCTGTTTAATAAATTCTAAATTTACACAATAAATTTTATACTCTAAATACACATATAAAAACACAATCTTATATACCTTCCGGAATCCCCCTTTTATCCTTAATTAGATTCACTCACTGTCTCTAAATAAGCTTTTTTTCTTTAGATCTTGCTTCCCACCATTGAGGCTTCTCCTCCCCCCCTTTCTCTCTTGCTTATTCTTCTCCTTGCCCTTTTTACCCCTTTGTCTCTCCCCTTTTCTTACTCCATTTCCTTTGCTTTCTAACCTTGCATCCACCTTTCCTCTCATTTTTCTTTTTTTTGGTTGTTTTTTCAAACCTTAAAATCCCTTTTTTCTTGTCCTCTTTCTCCTCCTCCCCGGAAAAAACCCATTGTTCATCAAAGATGGCTTCTTCTTCCTCTTCTTTGTCCCAGTCATTCTGCTGCGTAATCAACTTTTCATAAGTACATAACGCCATTTCTAAAAATTGAAATGAAGTGCCCAAAGTATCTTTTCCATCTTGTTCTTCCTTTTTATATTTTTGATGTTCATTCTTTAGTTCATCCACAAGTGATGCCATCCTGAAAAGAAAAACTTTCCCCAAAACAACCACCCAAGTATTTTTAGTCAAAAGTAATTCAAAAAAAAAGTTCCACAAGTTAATACTTTTCTTCCTTCTTCTATTTCTCTTTCTGGGGTTACTGTTTAATCAAAGAGGTCCAATTACCATATTTCTTTTTTTAATATTCTTGGCAATCTCCTCCTTTTTCCACTTCTGCTCCAATATTTTTCCGCTCCTTTCCTACTTGCAACATCAATTTTTAAATAATCAAAAATCCATACCTCTAATAAAGGTTTTTCAATTTCTTAATTTTTTAAGTCCAATGTCCAAGCAACTTTCAGAATATTTCACCTTCAGTGCCCAAACAAATTTCAAATCTTCTTCTGCTTTTTTCATGGGGTGGGAGAGTGAAGAAAAAAAAAAGTTCCCTTTAACAGCTTCTCCGCCGCTTTCGATCTTGTTAGGGATACAATGTATCCTCCAGCAATTCAGACAGCTCAGTTCCAGCAAATTTAAAAGATGTTGATTGACCCGGCTCAGCCAGCACTTTCACTTTTCTTACTTCCTCCAGCACGATCTTACCCGGTTGCTGGCTTCTTCATGGCGGCCATTGCTGACCGTCGCTCCACCACCTTGGGAAAAAGGGGTTTTTCAGGATGAGGAGGGGGTCTGCGACACCCCCAACCCCCTGTCCAGCTCCCCTCTCTCTTCGGCTGTCCCTACAGGGCAGCCATATCCCCCTGACCCATTTGGATCGGGGGTACCTTGGCGGCTAGCACAGCAGGAATCGCGAGCGGTCGTGAATTCCTGCTGCCCCGAAGCCAGGCAAAAACCGGAAAAAACGATGCCTCAGTTTCTTGATAACGCCTTTGAAAAAAGCCTTCTCTGGTCATTACAGATTAATCCCTGACTTACAACACTTCATTTAGCAATAGAAATAGCACTTAGACTTATATATCGCTTTATAGTGCTTTACAGCCCTCTCTAAGCAGTTTACAGAGTCAGCATATTTTCCGCAACAATCTGGGTCCTCATTTTACCCACCTCAAAAGGATGGAAGGCTGAGTCAACCTTGAGCCTGGTGAGATTTGAACTCCCAAATTTCAGGCAGCCAGCAATCAGCAGAGGTAGCCTGCAGTACTGCACTCTAACCACTGCACCACAGAGGCACCTCATTTAGTGACCATTCGAACTTACAGCAGTGCTGAAACAAGTTACTTATGACCATTTTTCACACTAATGACTGTTACAGCATCTCCATGGTCACATGATCAAAATACATAAACACTTAGCAACTAGCATGTATTTATGACGGTTGCCATGTCTTGGGGTCCCCTTTTGCCACCTTCTGATAAGCAAAGTCATTGCAGAAGTAGATTCACTTTACAATCATGTTACTAACTTAACAACTGCAGAGCTTCCCTTAACAATGGTGACAGGGAAGGTTGTAAAATGAGGCAAAATCATCTTAATAACCATCTCACCTATCCACAGAAACATTGGGCTCAGTTGTGGTCATTATTTGAGTACTACTTATAGTAAGGAGTGAAATCACTGCACAGAAAAGGAAGAATGAAGTCTTATTTTCTGTCTTATGGTTCAGTCTGTCTATTTTCTTTTAATCTCACTTGAAGTTTCAAGATCAACTGCATTGTGAAGTGAAATGTGACCTTCTCATGACATAGAAAACAGGGTTGAATAATATTTTGGGAAGCTGGGACCATATCCAACTGGACCAAGGGCAGTAGCAGGTAGAATGACCGGTCATCTAACATACATGAGCAAGAGTTGGATTAATCCTTGACACGGAGAGAATTTTGGCACATAGGATAAGAGAAGGTTAACCGAGGCATCGCTAAAATGCATTCTGGTCACAGCTGGACATCGGGACCCTGCATCTTGACTAAGAAAATGATCTATTACTACATGTAGTTTCTTATAATCAGAGAATCAAGTCCAACTACCTGGTCAGTGCAGGATTTACTACGGTAATCTTTTTTTTTAATCCTCAGCCACTTTAGATTTTAAACAGCCATACATGCAAGTTGTTTGCCAAAAACCCAAAATGCAGTCATGTGACCACAAGGAAGAAAGGGCAGTTGTCAAAACTTGGAAACTGGGGTCATAAGCAGGGGTTCGCAGGGGTTCAGGAGAGTCCCTAGCTAAGATTCTGTGCAACTCAGATAACCCTCAAATCCCACTCCTGGCTAGTCCCGCCCACCCCTTCCCTCCAAGGAGTCCCCACGTGGCCCGTTTTGGATGCAGGTAAGTGCAGAGCATGTGTGGAGGCTTGGGGAGGGTGAACAATGGGCCTCCCGGAAGTTCTGAAAGGCCATAAATAGGCCCGTTTCCAACCTCCAGAGGGTCTCTGAAGTCCAAGGAGGCCATTTTTGCCCTCCTGGAGGCTCGATAAAAGTCTCTGGAGCCTGGGGAGGGCAAAAATGCCTCCCCCCATGGTGCAGGAGGCCGAGTAGGCCATGCCCACAATGGCTACGACCGCCCAGCAACTGGGCAGAGAACCTTTTGCTAAACCTTTTGAAGCCCACACCTGGTTGTTAAGTCCAGGCAGTCCTCAGTTTATGATCATAAAGTGTCTGTTTCCAAGTGAGACATTTGTGATGTGAATTTTGCCCTATTTTATGACCTTTCTTTGCCACCGCTGTTAACTGAATCACTGTGGTTGGTAAGTTAGTAACATGGTCACTAAAGTGAATCTGGCTTCCCCATTGACTTTGCTTCTCCAGAAGGTTGCAAAAGGGGGAATCACATGACTCCAGGACACTGCGACCGTCACAAATAGGAACCAGTGGCCAAGCATCTGAATTTTGATCGTGCGACCATGGGGATACGGCCATGTCATAAGTGTAAAAAATGGTTGTAAGTCCCTTTTTTTCAGTGCTGTTGTAATTTTGAACGGTCACTAAATGAACTATTGTAAGTCAAGAACTAGCTGTAGCCCTGGGGAGGTCTGTTATGACTTTGAACCAGCACTCAGCAGCTAGTCGTAAGCCAAGGACAAGCTGTACATGGTTCATTGGCTTGGACATAATAGGTTAACTTGGATTCAGGGTTTATAAAAGTTAATAATGAACATGTTACTTTTTGTACTGTTTTCTTTTTAAAAGACAAGTTTCTTTTAGGGCAGGAGCAGGGGTGGGATTCTACCGGTTCGGACTGGTTCTATAGACCTGGTTGTTATGATTCTGTGCAGTTCGGAGAACTGGCAAATTGCACCACTGGCTGGCCCCGCCCTCTCCACCTGCTCCTCCTCTCCCCGCCCAGTCAATCCTTATTGCGCATGCGTGACATTGCACATATACCCAACATCGCTGACTGCGTTCTTCCCTGCCCAGTCACTCCTTAAGATATTTCTTTTTTCCCCTTCCTGATGATCAGCTGTTCCTCTGATGATCCTGTGATGGGATCCCCCTCGCTTACTTACTGCTTCACGCAGGAGGCTTCCCCGAGGCCCAGGATGGCAAACCTCCCCTCTGTTTTTTTTTCCTTCCTGAGCCCCAGAGAAGCCTTGTGGGAACAAAAACACGCACCCAGGAAGTTTCCCTGAAGCCCAGAAGGCCCAAAAAAATGGGATGAGGTGCTGTAAACAAAAGAAGAAGAAGAAGCCACGCCCACCCAGTCACTTGGCCATGCCCATCTAGTCATGCTCACAGAACTGATTGTTGCAAAATTTGATTCCCACCCAGGGGATTCTACCAGTTCACACCTATTCACTAGAACCAGTTGTTGACATCCTAAGCAGTTCGGAGAACCGGTTGTTAGAAGAGATTCCTGGCCTAATCCTGTAAGGAAGGCAGGAAGGAAACATTCTGGTGTTGCTTACAGAAACTGCCTCTCTGTTAACCCTTATTACATTCTTGGCAGGACTAGACTTTCTGTCTCAGGAACTTCTCTGGAATTTTTTTCCCTCCTTTGCTGGTATTTTGCTTGTGCGGAGTGACCATTTAAAGTTACAAAGGCACTGAAAAAAGTGACTTACAACCATTTTTCATAGTGACGGCTGTTGCAGCATCCCCACAGTCATGAGAGGCCAGGCAAGGAGATGCGTGCCTTGATGTGACTGATAGCATGATCATCAAGCCATGTCCACCCAGTCATATGACCACCAAGCCACGCCCACAGAACAGATTTTTTAAAAAATTGAATCCCACCCCTGGGCAGTAGACCTCTTGAAATATTGACTCTTGCTGAATGCTAGTCAGATTTGTACATGACTATCAGGTACTCACACACCAATAAATGTGCTACCCTCATTGAGGGTGAATTTTTCTTAAGGGCAAAAAAAAAGGGGGGGGATTGGTTTATAGTCTGCCAGCAACATGCATCTATCACCTGATATTACCCCAAATTCAGCCCTCATTACAACACCCCTTCTACCCTTGGTAGGACCACCCTTGGCATATTGCATCCAGTTTTGGTCATCACGTTGTAAAAAATGATATTGAGACTCTACAAGGAGTGCAGAGAAGAGCAACAAAGATGATTAAGGAACTGAGGAAGGAAGGAAGGAAGGAAGGAAGGAAGGAAGGAAGGAAGGAAGGAAGGGAGGGAGGGAGGGAGGGAGGGAGGGAGGGAGGGGGGAGGGAGGGAGGGAGGAAGAAAGGAAGGAAGGAAGGAAGGAAAGTGGGAAAGCACAGGAGAGTTAGAATGGAAAGTCATTATCAGTTTTTTCTCCCAGCTGAAATTCTATTTAAAAGCCAAAGGGACCCTATATCAACCCATAACATATTCCTATGCCTGCTTTAGTAGTTGCCATAAAAAAAAAAAGGGTGAGGGAGAAGGAAATCTGGAAGAGCAGTGCAGCAGTTTGAAATCGAAAGGACATTCCAACTCTTATCTTTAAAAGATTGTAACTAAACTACAGAGCATTTGCCTTTGGATATATTTCATTGGAGAACGTGAATGATGACACCTAGCCTGTGAAGGTGCTCAATTGGAGAATCTGGTTTATGAGACACCCAGGATCACAGGTGACTGTAAATTACCTATGCCAGAGTTGGCTTCATACAGGGCAATGCCAGTATGTTGCCTCTAATAAATCCTTTGAAGTTTGGCTCGAGAATCTTGGTTTAATTAGGGAGATTGCTGGAATCCTGACACTCTACAGTAAAAGATTAGTTTGGAAGCCTCTATATTTGAACAAACAACAGCTGAGTCCCATCCCCTGTCATCAATCTTGGAGGTATCAGAGATTAAATTTTGCTGGGAATGACAGACCGGATCTTTCTCACCAAGTAGGGAAGGCTGGTGAATCAGGAAGAGATGAGATGTCCCGAAGAACAACATTATCACATATTTCAACATTTGCCTCAGTTATGGCACAAGCTAAATCTTCCTTCTTTTGCAGTGACTCCAGACCAGGCAAAAGATTGCTATATAGCTTTTCTTTTAGATGAAAAAAATTTGAGTGTTGCATGTAACATCCTCAAACTTTAGCTTTTAGAATGCAGTGGATGATAAACTCTCTAAGATAAAAATTAAGATCGTTATTGGTATATGCCTCTTTGAATTATGGTATATCTTCATTTTGTAAGCATATTGTCTTACAGTTATTTACATATTTTGTTTGCCTGTTTATTTGCTTCTAAGGGTGTTGGCCTCAATTTCTGAATTTAGCCTCTTTCCTGCCTCTCTACCATTGGCCACTTTTGAACTGTTTCTATAGCTGCCCTAAATGAAGAGAAAGAAAGGTGGGGAAAATAAGTTGTGATGTATTAGTGGGAAGTAAAAGCTAAAATTACAAAGCTTTTCTTTTTTTCTTCTCTCCCCACCCCCAGCCTTATAAAAAGAATTGCATTAATGATGAATGAGTATTTATTTTGGAATAATTATGTCTTAAGGTAGGTAAGATTAAAAGATATTGAATGGAATATTGACGGTTCAGTAAGAATAACCATAATGAGATTCCTGTAGCCTAATCTTACAATAATTGGGTTATTACTATGCAAATTAAGGTATTACCTTTAAAGAGGAAGAGAGGGAAATTCCAGCACAGCCATTTATCTACCTATCCAGAAAACTAAACCAACATTTACATTCAGATTGAAGATCCATTTTGAAACAATTTGGCATTGTATTTTTACGATTTATGCTCCCTTTCCATTCAACTTATGTAGACTTTTTTTAAAAAAATCATTAAATAAGAAAATGACTGTTGATTTCTTTTACTTATCTAGTAATTTGTGGCATTTTTGAGGCATATTTTAATTATTACATTTAAAGACTTCCCTTGATCTTTCAGCCTATAACACAGGTCTCCTAACTTGGCAGCTTTAAAACTTGTGGACTTCAACTCCCAGAATCCCTCAGCCAGCCATGTTGAAGTCCACAAGTGTCAACCTCAAGGGTGCTTAGATCTGGCCCATGGTGTCTCCCTGGACACCGGAAAGGACCAGACCGAGGTGCCTCTGCCAGTGAAAATGGAGCATGGGAGAGCCATGTGCACCCCCCACCCGACCTCCATTTTTGCTGGCAGAGGGCTAGCAAAACAAAGTAAACACAAAGCAAAAGGAAAAGTGTTTCCCCTTTTGCATTTCAGCATGGAAGAAGGGCCAGGAAAGGAGAAAGGGAAAGAGGAAGGACAAAGAAAAAGAAGGGAAGATGGAAAGAAAGCAAGGAAGGAAAAATAAGGAAAGGGGAAGAAGAAAGGAGAAGGAAAAGGGAAGGAAAAAAGAAAAGGAAGGAAGGAAGATTATAATGAGAGTGAGGGAAGTCCTGCCTTAGCACTTGGCCACCACAGGTACTCCCAACATGAATGACATTGAGCAAGCCAGCTGGCCCCCCAAGGTCAAACACAACCCTGATGTGGCCCTCAATGAAACTGAGTTTGACACCCCTGCACTAGACCAAACCGATGCTTTTAGCCATCATTTTCCATAAATAACCAAGCTCTCCTTCAATAAAATATTTTATTTTGTCTTCATTTGTCAAAGTCTTTCTCTTAAGTAGGAGATATCTCTGTATTTCTTGGCCACAGTAACCATCCCTGTGCTTTTTGTGTGTGTGTGTGTGGAAGATAAAATATATTACTACTTCAAATAATAGCTCTCCTTTGCTTAACCTGATGAACTAATCAGGGTTGGCTCCAGTGGTGGTATTCTACCGGTTCAGCCTGGTTCATACGAGCCGGTAGTAAAAGAAAGCTACCATTCGGCTGAACCAGTTGTAAAAAAAACAGCTACCAGTTCAACCCAACTGGTATTTCTTCCCTCCCTCCTCCTGATGATCAGCTGTGCCAATGATCAGCTGTGCCAGGATCCCCCTCGTTGTCTTAGTGCTTTGCCCAGGAGGCTTCCCTGAAGCCCAGGAGGCAAAAACAAGGAGCATGGGGGAAGTGCTTCAAAAAGGAGAAGCCACACCCACCCAGTTACATGGCCACACCCACCTAGCCATGCCCACAGAACCAGTAGTAAAAATATATTTGCATCCTACACCTGGTTGGCTCTGAGCACACTGACGTTAGGTGAGGAAGAAGCTAAGATCTGCTGTGTCAGCTATATATTTTGAGGGACATGATTTTTTAAAAGCTACCTCTGCTCGTACCCCTTGGATGAAGTGATGTGATTCTTATCCCTAGTATAAAAACCCTTTTGTGAGTACATGGTGTGAATGCATTACTAACGCATGAAAAAATCAGGGAGAGGAGAAAATGAGCAGAATTGTCTCAACTTACAGACCAGCAATTTGTTATTAAAACCTGGGAATTAGTTTCCATTTATAGAACTTTAAGTGTAGACCCTGGTGTTTGTTTGGTTTTTTTTGCATTGATCTTTGAAAAAAACGCAAGGGGGCCTTTGAAAAATGATCTCTCTTTCTTTTTGAAAAAAAAAATGAAAGAAAGGGGAAATAAGAAAGGGGTTCACAACGTAAAGGAGAAAGGATTGCATGAAGTCAGCCACAGTGCCGTATTCAGTTGGTAGGGGACAAGCTTCTAGGGCAGTGATGGTGAACCTTTTTGTTGTGGTGTGCTGAAGCATGTATGCGCGTACCGGCACCCACAATGCAATGCGCCTGGCTCCCCAGCACATGCACAGGCAACAGCCCCCAGCCCCTTACCTACACTGAGCATGCACATACCTCCCAGCTGATTTTCGGACCGTTTGAGGCATTTTTCGGTCTCCCAGAGGCTTGAGGGAAGCCTCTGCAGCCTCGGGAGGCCGAAAAACAGGCCTTCTAGAAATACCGGAAGTGCCCCTTTTCAGAAGTGCCGAAACAGGCCCATTTTTCAGCCTTCAAAGGCTGCAGAGGCTTCTTCCCTCAAGCCGCTGGGAGGTGAAAAAGGCCTCAAACAGGCCGAAAATCAGCTGGGAGGCGTGCACATGTGCAGTGCAGGTAAGTTTGGCTGGGGCTTGCATGCCTGCACAAATGGCTCTGTGTGCCACCTGTGGCACGCATGCCATAGGTTCGCCATCACAATTCTTAGGGGCTGCCACGAAGAAGGGGGAGGGTCAATCTATTCTCCAAAGCACCTGAAAGCAGAACAATGGATGAAAACTAAGGAGAAAACCAACCTAGAACGAAGGAGAAGTTTTCTAATAGAATAATTAATCGGTGGAACCCCAAAGGGGCTTTTTCAGGAGGCAACTGGACTTCCTTTTTTTTTTCTTTTGAAGACATTTCACTTCTCATCCAAGAAGCTTCTTCAGCTCTGACTGGATGGTGGGGTCATTTGCAGTCACCTGGTCATTTGGATTCTTTTCAGAGAGCCGTTGAGGCCACTTGGAGGTTTATCCATTAAACAATCTGCAGCCAAGGAGGCTCCACACCCATTTGAACTACTCAGGTGACCCTGAGGACACAGATGAACTTCCAAGTGGCCTCAACAATTCTCTAAAAGAATGCAAATGACCCAGCTGTCTGCAAGGAATATAAATCCTTCCTTTTCCCACCATACAATCAGAGCTGAAGAATCTTCTTCGATGCGAAGTGAAACGTCTTAAAAGCAACAACAACAAGAAGAATGTCCAGTTGCCTTCTGAAAAAGCCACCTTTGACCTGGATGACTAGGAATCTCCACAGACTTTTAATCAGTGGAATGATTTTCCTCCAGAAGTTGTAGGAGCTCACAACACTGGAAGTTTCAAAGAAGAGATTGAACAGCCATTTGTCTGAAATAGTATAGGGTTTCCTGTTCAAGGAGGGGGTTGGGCTAGAAGACCTCCAAGGTCCCTTCCAACTCTGTTATTATGTTAAGCTGAGTTGCATAACAGGAGAATGGACTGTGGGGGTATTATATAAAGAATATCCAGCGAGAATAATTTTTAAGTTTCTCTTTTTTTTCCTGAGCTACATATGCCTCTGTCTGTGCAAGACAAATCCCCTTCCTTTGCCTTCTGCTCTTTGGATAAGCTGTTATCAGTCTGATGGAATATGGAATTGATGCTGATAACTATGCTTTTTCTGATTAATGGCTATTTTACTACTTTGGAATGGAAGGATCAAGATCACACTTGGAATACTGGATCCAGTTCTGTGTCAGGGCTCCAGCAAATCTACCCCCATTCAAATCCTAAGTCTCTAGAGTAAAAAAATCTCTCAGAGTTAAAAAAAAAAAAAAGTTTCATTAGGATGGCCATATTGGTGTTAGCTGGGTGCAGCGACACCAAAATACATCATTCATTTCTCCCTTGACCTGGGTCTTCCCTCACGCCCTGGATGTATATTCTCCAATGGGACACATCCATAGCCAAGAGTCATCAATCATGCTCTCCAGAAAATTTCTTGCGTGCTGACCACTTTGGGCTGCCAAGGCGATTATCTAAGCCATTTAAGGAATGCACTGCTTTTCCCCATCCCTTTCTGCTGGCAACTAAAAAGACCAAAGGAGTATTTCTTTTTTTTAGTTGACATTCTGGTCACCTAGATAGATAAAAAAAAATAAATTCTGAGGCACTAGAAAAAGTGCAGAGAAGAGCAACAAAGATGATTAGGGCTCTGGAAGCTAAATCATACAATGAATAGCTAAGGGAACTAGATATGTCTAGCCTATTGAAGGGGTTGACATGATAGCTATCCTCCAAAACGTGAAGACCTATCAAAGGGAAGAAATTTGATTTATTCCTCAAAGTACCTGAGGACAGGACAAGAAGCCATGGAAGTTCATTAGAGGGAGATCCAATTTGGAAATAAAGAGGAATTTCCTAACAGAACAATTAATCCATGGAACAGCTTGCCTCATGGAGTAGTGGTTGCTCCATTGTTGGAGGTTTTCAAGAAAATATTAGATAACCATTTTATTTATTTATTTTTATTTATTTGTTTGTTTGTTTGTTTGTCAAACATGTACAAGGTAAGAAGTGTAAGTATGAACATAAACAAGAACAAAGGAAGTAAATACAGATAAATGGGGACAGTAGAACAGGGATGGTAGGCACGCTGGTGCACTTATGCACACCCCATTTAAGGACCTCTTAAGAATGGGGTGAGGTCCACGGTAGACAGTTTGAGGTTGAATCTGCGAGGGGTTGAGGCTGTAACAATGGAGTCAAATAGGGCATTCCAGGTGTTGACCACTCTGTTGCTGAAGTTGTATTTTCTGCAGTTGAGTTTGGAGCAGTTTACCTTGAGTTTGTATCGGTTGTTTGCCCATGTATGTATGTTGTTATGATTGAGGTTGAATAAGTCATTGATAGGCAAGTCATTGTAGCAGACAATTTTGTGAACTATTCTTAGATTGGACCGCAGGCAGCGCTGTTCTAGATTGTCCAGGCCCAAAATCATTTGTCTGGGATCATATAAGAACTCCTGCCTTAGTAGGGGGTTGGACTAGAAGACCTCTAAGTTCCCTTCCATTCTTATGATTCTATGATTCCTACAAGACAATCACATGCTTAGTCTCCATGGGGAGAAGGGAATAGGGCTGGAGCAAATTGGTGACCTTATATTTCCCCCGGTGAACTCCACAACTTGCATGGCATGTTAAAAACTAATTTTTAAGTTGGTGCCTAAGCATTGCCCGTATGGATATTGCTTAAGTGGGAATAATTTGGGCATTTAATCACACATGTGCATGTAATTCAGTGCGGCCGAACCAGATGTAGCTCTTATTATGAATTCCCAGCTTAATGTTTTCATGTGTATTCAAGGATAATAATACTGGGATACATTTCAAAGGGAAAGAGATCTGCAAAGGTAGAGATTTGGAGGGATTTAAACTTGTGAAAATGAAACTTTGTTGTTTCATTACAATAACTGGCTGTGAATGCAGAGGGTGTGTGTGTGTGTGTGTGTGTGTGATGAAAATCTCCCTTCTCCCTGTTTTACCTGACTTTGACCGGATGGATTTTAAAGACGCAAGCTGTCTTTATCTATTTCCTAGAGAGTGTGTGGGAAAAGTGACAGCACACATGGGTTTTGTGTGTGTGTGTGTGTAAAATGTTTTGCATTTTCCTTTGTCATTGCTTCTGTCTCTCTGTTCTTTGGAGCAGGTGTATGCGGACAAGGGAGCATAAAAGCAGAATCTGGAAGAGGTTGTTTCAATGCTTCAAAATGCTTCATACAATGATATTAAAAATGTAGAGACTCTGAAAAGAGTGCGGCGAAGAGCAAGAAAGATGATTAAGGGACTGGAGGCTAAAATATATGAAGAACAGTTGCTGGAATTGGGTATGTCTCGTTTGATGAAAAGAAGACTAGAGATGATAGCAGTGTTCCAATATTTGTGGGGTTGCTGCAAAGAAGAGTATGAGCAACCTATTTTCCAAAGCACTTTAAGGCAAGGCAAGAAACAATGGGTGGAAACTAATCAAGGAGAGAAGCAACCTGGAACTAAGGAGGAATTTATTGACAGTGAGAATAATTAACAGTGGAACAATTTGCCTCCAGAAGTTGTAGATGCTCCAACACTGCAAGTTTTTGGTTTTTTTTGAAACAGATTTTATTAATTTTCTACAAACAAACAAGACAAACAAAACATAAAAACATCAACTCTCATATGTACATCCAGTGTGTCAGTTGGTTCATCAGTTTTGTGCATTCATTCTGTAGTCTCAATTGCAATTATGTTACAGAACAACTCATATTGTCAATCCAAACTTATATATCCTAATATCACTAAAAAAAAGAAGTTTTTGACTATATTTTTAATCATTCATGCTTTATGAGCTAACAATACTTTAAACCAGTTTACTCTACAACAAATCATATAATCATATCAAATCAATCCTAAAAAACCCTTTATAAATATAATGTCAAATAACAAAATAATAGCAAAATAGCAAAATAAAGATATTCCTTACTGTCTAGCATTCTAAATATTCTATTATCGTATTTTATCATCTAACCATTGATAGAAAAAGATCCCAAATTTCATAAAATTGTTTATCCTCTTGCTCTCTAATTTCAAATGTCAATCTACTCATCTCAGCACATTCCAATATTTTCTTAATAATTTCTTCCTGTAATGGTATTTTCTCATTCTTCCAATTTTTAGCAAATACAATCCTAGCCGCTGTTAATACATTTACAATCAGGTACTTCAAATCTTTACTATATATATCAGGTAAAATTCCCAATTAGAAGATCTCTGGTTTCAAGTCTATGTGTTTCTTTGTCATTTTTTCCAACCACATGCGAATTCTAGTCCAATATTTTCTAGCGTCCTCACAAGTCCACCACATATGGTCATACGAGCCGGGTATCTGATGACATTTCCAGCATTTTTCAGATTTGTTCTTAAACATTCTTGCTATTCTTGTCGGGGGGACACTGGAAGTCTTTGGATCACCATTTGTCTGAAGTGGTGTAAGGTTTCCTGCCTGAGCAGGGGGTTGGACTAGAAGACCTCCGAGGTCCCTTCCAACTGTCATTCTCTTATTCATGAATGGCAGGCGGGAAGGTTCTCAGAAAAGCAAACCTTCCTTTTTTAATATTCATTCTTTATTACATTTGTTTGCTGCCCTTCTTGACGAAAGGCGAGTCTCAGCAGCTTACAACATCAATTATCCATAACGCTTCCTGGAGGTCCTTAGTCAATCGACTACAGTCAGACTCAAGGGGAAGGCATAAAAAGAAAACAATTTCTCCCGAACAGAAGAAAACAGTCCAATTGAAAGGCTACGTTGAAAGGATTAAATAAGATATTGTTCAGCCCCGCACAAGAACAATCCAGCTGAAGTTCAGTTCTTTATTTGCTCATACCAATTCAGGTAGTCCTCGACTTATGAGCCCAGTTGAGTCCAACGTTTCTGTTGCTAAGTGAGATTCTTTTTTTTTTGTGTGAAGTTTGTCCCATGCTATGACCTTTCTTGCTGCAATTGTTAAGTGAATCACTACAGTTGTTTGCTTAGTAACATGTTTGTTAAGTGAAACTGGTTTCCCCATTGATTTTGTTCCCAGAAGGTCTCAGTTACCCCAGGACACTGCAACCATCGTAAAGATGAGTCAGTTGCCAGGCATCTGAATTTTGACCACATGGCTGTGGGGATTCCACAAAGGTCATAAATTTTAAAAATGATGATAAATCACTTTTTTTCAGTGCTGTTGTAATTTCAAATCATCAATTAATGAATGAAGGCAAATATACGTGTCCCGGGATAATCTTGCAGGATCCAATCTGGGTCAATCACAGATTTTGTCTTCGGAGGTTTCAGACTCATGCTGGAGCCAACATCAAGGAACTTCTCTCTAGCTATGAATCCCAAAAGCGCGACCCAGATTGGATCCTGCATCACTAAATGTTGTAACTACAGGTTATGACCCAAGATGGTATTCAGCAGGTTCTGACTAGTTCTGGAGAATGGTAGTGGAAATTTTGAATGCCTCTGACTGGTCTCGCCCCATCTATTCTCTGCCTCCTGAGTCAGTTCTGTTTTTTTTTTACTCCCCGTTCTGTGGGCGTGACAGGGGAAGGATACTGTAAAATCTCAAGTCAGAGGTGATATTTGCCAGTTCTACAAACTACTCAAAATTTCCACTACCAGTTCTCCAGAATTAGTCTGAACCTGCTGAATACCACCTTTGTCCCGAGTCCCAGCTGATTGGCTGGGACTTCTTTGGTTGCCCTGCACAGGAGAACGGAGCTGGAAAGCAGGTTAATGGGGTGGGGAGGGAATGAGATTTTGCAGTATCCTTGCCCTGCCACGCTGACCAAGCAACACCACGCCACACCCATCAACCCACAGAACTGGTAGTAAATTTTTTTGAACCCCACTATTGGTTATGACTACCTTATGACAGAATCTTGACAGTCTAAACACTTAGTACTCTCACCCTAACTGATATCCTCTGAGAGATTCTAGGAGCGGCTATCTTAATTCTCCCCTAATTTTTCACTTGAGTTTATCCAGGAAATTGACTGATGGAAAAGTCAAGTGAGACAAAAATAAACACACTTGCAACTAGACAAAGTTAGATTGTAGAATTTGATACCAAGAGATATGATGTGAGTCACTAACTTAGATGGGCTTTGTAAGGGTAGCCTTCCAATTCCAGCTTGTTGTGTTTACCTGCAGGATCAGAGGGTCCATAATGTGTAATATCAGAAATTGGGAAGACCGTTCGCCTTTTGATCCCAAGAAACCAAGTTAGCATCTGTAGGAAATAACAGATCATTCATCTGGATCTGTAGAACTTACCTTTCTTCCTTATGAGATCTTGATTCTGCTTCCTTTTCTGTTTCCATATTTGTCCCTGGTGGTTTCATGGCAGTTGACATTTCCTATGATTTCGGAACATAATTAGAAAAATGCACTCAAAGTGAAACTCGCTGAAGCCATTTCTTTGCATACTTTCTGTCCTGAACCCATAACTCACCACAGAAAGGTTTAGGTGGGTGTGCACACCACTCTCTGAGCGCAGCAGATCTTAACATCTAAATTTATCCCCAAACCAGGGATTTATTTTGAGGCTCTGATTTGAAATAACCACATTTCTTTTGCAGACAAACACCTGAACAAGAGCTAACTTTACTGGAAATAAAATATAGTTGCTGTGCCTGGTAATTCTGTAGCCCTTATCATTTAAGATTTCTCTCAAATCCTTCTTGCATGCTTCTTCGGATAAAGAAGTCTACAGCTTATCTAAGGACTATTGTATGTAATTTTATATATACATATACATACATATATATAAAACATGTACAAGATAACAAATATAGGTATGAAAATCAACAAGAACAAAGGAAGTAAATACAGATAAATGGGGACAGTAGGGCAGGGACAGTAGGCACGCTAGTGCGCTTATGCACGCCCCCTTTAAGGACCTCTTAGGAATGGGGTGCGGTCCACATCTGCAATGCTAGTTTAAAAAGAGTATTGCATAGTGATAGTAATCTGCTCTATCTAGAGTAATAATGATGGTGCTGATGCATCCAAGAGATCTTATGATTAGTTTATAGATAGTCATGACCTTGCAGACTTACTCAGAATGCAGAGATTGGTGCAATCAGTTTGAAGTTGAAGCTGTGAGGGGTTGAGGCTGTAACAAGGGAATCAGGTAGGGTGTTCCAGGCGTTGGCCACTCTGTTGCTGAAGTCGTATTTTCTTCCATCAAGTTTGGAGCGGTTTACCTTGAGTTTGTATCAGTTGTTTGCCGGTGTATTATTGTGATTGAAGCTGAAGAAGTTGTTGTTGTTGTTTTTTAAAAAAAGAATTTTATTAATTTTCAATAAACAAACATAAACAAACAAAACACAAAACATAAAAACATAAAACTTCTTTTTGGAAAGTGGCCTAATCCCGGGTTACATCTTTTGGTACAGACATAAATCAAATTCATGCTCACTTTATATACCATTTCATATCTTATTTACCATTCTTTATTTTCTATATGGCTTCTCCCCTCTTTTCACTCTCTTAATTCTATTTTATTTATTTCATCTCAATTTAAATCATTATACTGATATCTTTTGTTCGTTCTGTAATCATCTATTTTTCTTTTCTTATTAACACAATATTTCTCCTGTAATCACTAATTGAAGTATGACGCTTTTATATTTTCCCCCTAAATTTAACACTTAAAATAATATATAATTTTCATTCTGATTCTGCTTAGCACATTCTAAAACTACCTACTACATTTTAAGATGAAAAAAATAATAAATTTATAATATAGTTAAAACAATAATCCATAGTATATTAAACTTTATCATTTATACATTTTAGTATTTTGTTAAATCATATAAAGATCCAATTTTCTGACATTATTTCAATTAAAGATACAAAAATACAATTTTATGTACTTTTGCAGAATCTCTTTTGTGATCCTAATCTTTTTACCCCCCTGTCTCTTAATCTCCACCCTCTTGGTCTCTACTCTCTTCTATAAACACAAACTATTCTATCTTTCCCCTGGATTTAACACTTAAAATAATGTATAATTTCCATGCTGATTCTGCTTAGTACATTCTACATACATCATAAAATAAAAAAATATGTTTATAATATAGTTAAAACAATAATCCAAAGCAAATTAAACTCTATCATTAAATCTTAAACATTTTACATATTCCCTTTAATATTTTATTAAATCATATAATGTTCCAATTTTCTAACTCTATTTCAATTGCAATACTACAATACAATCTTATGTGCTCTTGCAGAATCTCTTTTTAATTTATATTTTACCCTTTGTCTCTGAAAAAGATCTGGGGTTTTTGCATCTTGTTTCAAGCCTTTATGACTTCTCTTCCCTTTTTCCTTTCCTTTCTTGTCCAATCTAGCTTTTTTACCCCCTCATCTCTTAGACTCCACCTTCTTAATCTCCCCTCTCTGTTGTATTCCTCTTTTCTGTTGCTTTCTGACATTGTATTGATTTTTCACCTTATTTTCCCTTTTTTTGGTTGTTTTTTTAAGTCTTAAATTCTCCATTCTCTTTCCCTTCTTTCCCTTTTCTTCTTCAACTAAAGTTATTTGTTCATTAAAGATGGCTTCTTCTTCTTCATCCCAGCTTTCTTGTTGTTGTAATTCCTGGTAAGTAGAAATAACCATTTCCAAAAAGTGGAAAACAGATCCAGAAGAGCCCTTCCCTTCTTGTTCCTCTTCTCTTAACTTTTGAAATTCCATTTTCAATTCTCCCACAGATAATGTCATTGTGAAGTTTTTTTTAAACAACCCAAAAGTCATTAGTCTTTCAAAAAGTAGATTCCAAAAGTCCCAAAGTCACCAAGCAACCCTAATCAACACAAACTGTTTCGTTTAGCACTTTCTTCTTTTTGTACTCTCTCTTCTTGGGGTAGAATCAATTGCAAAGTTCCAAAATGATTTTTTTTTGAAGTCTTATTACAGTTTATCTCTGGTCTTAAAAGCTCCAAGCAATCTCCTCCAGCAAAGTCTTAATATAGGTTCTTGATCTCTCCCTTTCCACTTATAGCAAAAAAAGAATTTTTAAATCTTTAATTCCAGTATTCAGAAATCTTTAATACCCCCTTGGTTTTATTTTTCAAATTTAATTACCTTCTGTTGCCAAGACGGGTTTTTCCAATTTCCTTCTGCTATTTCCATAGGGAAGGAGAGTGAAAAAAAACCAAAAACTTTCTCTTTAAACTTTCTTCCGCCACTTTTTGCAATCTTCTTAGGGAACAATGTATCTTAAAAGAGTTGAATTTCCAGGGTATTTAGGTGTTACTTATTATCCCGGTTCAGCCAAACACTTTCACTTTCTCCTGCTTCCTCCTGCACAGTCTTGTCTGGGTGAAAGTTTCTTTGTGGCAGCCATTGCTGACCGCCTCTCCACCGCTTTTGGAAAAAGGAGTTGAGCCAGCTGAAGAGGGGGGTTGCGATGCCCCCGAACTCCTGCTGGACCTCCTCTATCTTCAGTCACCTCTACGGGGTGACTATTAACCCCAAATCCAGCTGGATTGGGGGCACGCCAGCGGCGAGCGCAGCAGGATCCGCGCACGATTGCGGAATCCTGCCGCCGTCGAAGCCTTTCAAACCGGAAGTCGAAGCTGAAGAAGTTGTTGATAGGTAAGATGTTATAGCAGACTATTTTGTGAACTATTGCTTAGATCAGGCCGCAGGTGGCACTGTTCTAGATTGTCCAGGCCCAAAATTTCAAGCCTGGAGGCATAGTTGAATTCTATGGTGAATGGAGGAGTAGAGTTTATTTCCTTTTGTTTGTTCTGAATTTCCCCTTCTTATTTTCCTTGGGGTTCCTGAGTAGCACACAGAAACCTTCCCTGAGTTTTTTTTCCCCCTATGAAGTATTGTTCACTCCAATGAGTGTACCCCATTTTTACTATTTTTGCAAATAACTCAAGGCAGCGAACAAATACCTTCTTCCTCTTATTTTCCCCAGAGCAAGAACCTTGTGAGGTGGGTTGGGCTGAAAGACAGTGACTGGCTCAAAGTCACCCAGCTGGCTTTCATGGCTAAGGCAGGACTCGAACTCACAGCCTCCCACTTTCTAACTTGGTGCGTTTACCACTAGACCAAACTCGCTCTCACAAAACAACTGCCTGCAAACTGCATTTTTTTCCCCTTGGAATTGCACAACTGTCCTTTGCTGTAGTTAAATCCTGGGAAAAGTGTGGTTTTTATCAAAGGAATTGCCAACAGATGCTACTGCTTTGCACTAAACTCATCTCACTCAGATAAATTGCTGTTGTTATTTTGGTTCCATCCAGTCTATTTTTGACCTTTTGAAAGAAGTTAAGGAAATGACTTTATTCATTTTGGTCTGTAGTTTCTAGTCAAATAGGCTTGTTCATGCATTGAGGATGAGTTGGTGAATCACTGGAAATGTAGCTTCTTTAAATTTGTGATTCACTTTTCAGCTGAAAAATAAAAACCATGCTTAGAAAAACGTGTACGGTGGGGGAAAATGCATACAATAGATGGGGAAAAGATATGCATAAAATAAGTCCTAAAAAGATTAATGATGAAACATAAGTGAAACATAAGTGAAACTGACTTTTTAGATTTTGGATCATGCAGGCTAGTTTGTGAAGAGGCAATTGTCCTGAATGGGAGCAATTGGCCCAAAGTCATTATATGATTGAACGGGGATTTGAATCTGAATCTTCCAGATTCCAGTCCTGAGAAATCTGCAGGATAAGATCCAGAAAGTCAAGATGGCAACTCTGATGGTATACAGGCACTCCTTGACTTACGACCACAATGCATCTTTTTTTTTAAATGACCCCATAATCCTTTACGGGATGAAGTCTGGGCAACTGAATGGAGCTAGCAGAGTGTTTACTGGCCGGATGCCCTTCCTGTTGCCAATGCAGAGTTTTGTTCAGCAGATATATTCTCGTTGTGCCCAGAGAGAGAAATATCTGCCTCTACCTAGGATCGAACTCAAAGCCTCCTGACTCTCTATCTCTAGGCCACCGCACCACTCCCGACTTACAACCACAATTGAACCCAACATTTTTTCTGTTGCTAGGTGAAATATTTGTTAAGTGTGTTTTGTTCCATTTCTTGCCACCCTTAAGTGAATCTTTGCAGTTGTTAAGTGAATCTGGCTTTATGCATTGACTTTGCTTGTCAGAACATCACAAAAGGCGACACATGACCTGGGAGTAACCGCGATTGTCATAAATATGAGTCATTTTTGATAAATATAAATCAGTTTTGTTTTGTCACCCAGGGATGCCACCTGTTCTGACCAAGGCTTCCAAGACCATAATTACACACACGCTTATTTTAAAAACAAGTCTTGTTTTATTGTAACACTGGGAATTATTTTCATTCCCAGCTGGTAATGAATTCTCAAATAGTCCCTTGAGATAAGCACCCACCTTTCTTTCCTGTGAAGCGCTGCCAATAACAGAAGTGTCTAATGAACTAGGGGGGAAAAAAACAACCAAAGTACAAAGAGCTTCAAGAATAAATCTGAACCGAATGAACGACTTTGCTTCCTGCTAAGGTTTCATCATCTTTGCCTGTCCTTTATACCTTATGGGAGGGGCATTCACCTCCAAGCCTTACTCCTGAATTGCGCCTTTTATTTTAGCTGATCCTGCCTTCTAGCAGTTCTGCGCACACGCGCATTGGGAACAGGCTCCCCTTATTACTCGGCCTTGCTGCTGCCAGACACTGGAGGCTCCAGAGGTAGCACCCCACTCCCAGATGGTCCTGGCCCCATCTCTGCAGGACCCTCATCTGAGTCCTCTCCAGCCTCCCGGAATGGTCCTCGTTCTTCCCCACTGTTTGATTCCACCGCCGTCTGCACAGGCTGCCAGCGAACTACAATACCACCATGGTTGTATTCCAAAATTTCCTTTTCCCGATCTCCCACCTCTGTGAAATGCACTGTAACACTTAACCTAGTCAAAAGAGACAGGTGCCAACAAGGGTTAACCAGCTGTGCCAGCATGGAACGGCGACGGACACCAGGGCCTGCTTTAAATAAAAGGAAGTAAATATTTCATCTCAGTCCTCCTCGGCTGCCTGCTCCAGTTGCCTCCACAGCTTGACTGAAGATCTAAAGTGACAGATCTAAAGCGACAACAACATCAGTTTCAATGTACACTAGTCACCCAGGACATGACTTTCTTAACACAAATGCTATTTACATGGACCGTGTAGCTGGAGTGGGAACTTGGAGTGTGCCTGGCCGAGGCATGGGCCTGACAATGAAAGGTGGCTTGGGGAACAACAGCAGAGAGATAAAGGAAGTCAGTGAAAAAAAATAATCTGATCCTTGGAGGACCCAGCTCTTAAATATGGCACAGCTGAGGCAGCTTCCAGTCAGGATTGGGTCATTTTCAAGGGGGGGGGGGGGTTGGGGAGAAGTGTCTTTTAATTGCTAATGTAAGCTAAATAGCAAATATGACCAGCTTGTCATATTGTGTGGCTTAGGAGAAAGATCAGTGATAGCAGAGAGGAGATATTGTCAGACAAGGAAGCTAATGGCTCATTTTCTTCATTCATTCCTCCTCTGCTTCTTTCATTTTTCTCCTTTTCCTTTCCTTTTCCTTTCCTTTTCTTTTTCCTTCCTTTCCCTTCTTTCCTTTCCTTTCCTTCCCTTTCATCCTTCCTTTCCTTTCCTTTCCCTTTTCCCTTCCCTCCCCTCTTTCCTTCTTCCCTTCCCTTCCCTTCCCTCTTTCTTTCTTCCCTTCGCTTCCCTTCCATCTTCCCTTCCCTTCCCTTCCATCAGGCATGTATGATGGTTGCAGTGTCCCAGGGTCATGTGATTACCTTTTGTGATCTTTTGGTAAGCAAAGTCAATGGGGGAAGCAGATAGATTCACTTAACAACCTGTTACTCACTTAATAACTTCAGTGATTCAACAATTTGCTGTGCGCAACCTCCCTTTTTAAACACTGTGTTCCCAGCTGCAGGTAATGAAGGGAATCAGGGCCCTTTCCTCCCCCGTAAGCCACACAACTCACGTTGCTCCCTTCTCCGTCCCTCCCTGCATGCCCTTGGATGAAGAGGGGGTGGGCCTGGGTCTTCCTCTGAATTCCCCCTCCCTTATTCTACCTCTCCGCCCTGCTCTGCCCAGCTGGACTTTGCCCTTCCCCAGTTTCTTCCTCAGCCAATGGAGCCATACTCCCACTCCCTGTCAGCTCCTTGGCCTCCCCCTCCAAGTCAGATTCCAATAGGGGCATAACACAGATCAAATCTAAAGGAACTACTTATGACTCAGCTTCGGAGTTCCCCCATTGCAGTCCTGTGGGCCAGTTGCCAAGTGCTGAAAATGAGATCACATTTACAGCCATTGGCAACATCCTTTGATCACGTGACTGTAAATTACAATGCTTTTTGCCCCAAAATAGCCTTTACGTCCAGTTTCTGGCAAAAAAAAAAAAAGGCTGTGTGGGTACAATGGGTTCACTTAACATCCGCAGCATTTGCTTAACAGCAGCCACAGGAAAGGTTGTATAACTGGATATAGTCACATGGTGACCTGCTTAATGTCTGTGATGACTTTTGCAACCATAATTTTGGGCTCAGTGATGGTTGTAGGTCAAGAACTATACCTGTATAAAATCACGGTTTAATCACTATTAAATCCAGGATATTTAAATAACTGTGAGCCAATTTGGCTGCCTCTTCATTGTTAAATGAATTTAGTCCCTATTGTGGGGTTAATTTAAATCTAAGTTCTTCATTTTTTTAAATGTATTGTGTTTCTTAGATGCTTTGTTCTTTTCCTTAGGGTTGATTGTAATACAAAGGCAAGTATAAAATCAAAGCAATAATTAAAATAATACATTAAATCACGGTGGAGTGTATTTCTTTAACATGCAATAATGATCTTGCTAAGATGTTAAAATTAGATTAATTCACACTTTTATTCTTGGAATGATAACTGTCTATTAGCAATAAATTTATTGAGGATTAGCAAAGAGAACTGTATCTGTTTCATGATGGTTAATCCTGAATGAAGTTTTTGCAAAATTATTAATTGGTACTTAACTAAGGGATTATATTCACTAGACTGTCACACAATGAGCAATAAAAGGCTTCTGGGATGATTAAGTAAATTAAAAAAAGTTTAACAATCTCAAAGTGGAACAGTAAAAAGATAAATACTATAGATTTAAATGTTCTCTTATCACCTAAAATAGAAAAATAAATCTGAGACCACACCCTGCTTTGCTGTATTATGATTTAGCCGTTTCCGTAGAGCTACTTATGGCTCATTCAGAAATGTACATTTATGAGATGGAGGGAGAAGCCCAATATAATAAGGATAGTATTGTGCAAGAAAACGGCTTTCCAGAAAGGCAGTGACTGTCAGAATGTGCTGTTCATGTAAACCCTAACCCTAACCCTCTAGCAAGCATGACTAAACATACCATAGAAAGATTTCCATGCTTTATTTGGTGTGATAAATCAAGGTTTGTGGTGTCTTAGGGGCTTTCTGAGCCTAGTGGTGTTCTTGTTAGTTTGATTATTGATGATGTTACTTAGCATGATAAGGAAATGTCCACATGAAAACTACCAAGCCCAGAGAGCACCAAGGATCCCACACTTCAAACTTGAGCTCGAAATATTCTGCAGAATAGAGAAAAGAAGAGAAGGGTAGAACAGTATAAGAACAGTAAACAGAGAGCAAATCCCACTCTGTTCCAACATTGATAATGTTACCTAGTTTGGTAATGAAATGTCTGCAAGAAAATCATCAAGCTCAGACAGCGCCAAGGACTCTTGAGCTACAAATATTCTGTAGTGTAGTGTAGTGTAGTGTAGTGTAGTGTAGTGTAGTGTAGTGTAGTGTAGTGTAGTGTAGTGTAGTGTAGTGTAGTGTAGTGTAGAGTTTACTACTGTATAGTAGAGTACAATAGAATAGAGTACAGCAGAATAGAGTACAGTAGAATAGTAAACAGAGAGCAAACTTCACTACCTCCTTGAACTGATAATGTTACCTAGTTTGGTAATGAAATGTCTGCAAGAAAATCATCAAGCTCAGACAGCGCCAAGGACTCTTGAGCTACAAATATTCTGTAGTGTAGTGTAGTGTAGTGTAGTGTAGTGTAGTGTAGTGTAGTGTAGTGTAGTGTAGTGTAGTGTAGAGTTTACTACTGTATAGTAGAGTACAATAGAATAGAGTACAGCAGAATAGAGTACAGTAGAGTAGTAAACAGAGAGCAAACTTCACTACCTCCTTGAACTGATAATGTTACCTAGTTGGGTAATGAAATGTCTGCAAGAAAACCACCAAGCTCAGAGAGCATCAAGGACTCTTGAGGTATAAATATTCTGTAAAGTAGAGTAGAATACAATAGAATACAGAAGAATACAGTAAAGTAAAGTAAAATAGAGTACAGTAGAGTAGTAAACAGAGAGCAAACCCCATTCCTTTCTTGCCTGGATAATGCTACCTAGTTGGGTAATGAAATGTCTGCAAGAAAATCATCAAGGTCAGAGAGCACCAAGAGCCCTAGAGTTCAACCCTGAGTTACAAATATTATCCTCTCTCAAATCAAGGTTTGTAATTGGGGTGTGTTAAAGCAAAAAAAAAAAAAAAGTCCAACATTCTACATTAGGCAAACAGCTAATGTAGCTAAACCATGGTCAAAAAATCATTTCTTACATTTGGATCCATTTCCCATCACATCCCATCTAGCTGAAGTCAACAAGAAGGCTAGGAATTTCAAGATTGGACAAACTCACCATTTGGGTTATTTTATTTAAAAAAAAATATTGGGATGATTGACAAATGCTATTTAGAGCTGTTGTGGAGGTCTTGCAATTTGATGGGCTATCTTTTTCTTTCTTTCTTTCTTTCTTTCTTTCTTTCTTTCTTTCTTTCTTTCTTTCTTTCTTTCTTTCTTTCTTTCTTTCTTTCCTTCCTTCCTTCCTTCCTTCCTTCCTTCCTTCCTTCCTTCCTTTTCCCACTTTTTTGGTTTTTTGTTTATAAATAATTCAAGGTGGCAAACATCTCCAATGCACTTTCCTCCTCCTATTTTCCCTACAACAACCCTTTGAGGTGGATTGGGCTGAGAGAGAGTGACTGGGCCAAAATCACCCAGCTGGCTTTCAGGGCTAAGGTGAGACTAGAACTCCCAGTCTCCTAATGTCTAGGTTGGCACCTTAACTACTACACAAATATCTAAAAACAAAAGCAGGATAAGGATGAAGGAAGGACATTTAATTGCTCTCATTTCATTTGGTTCTTGCTGTTTTTACCTTAAAAACACTTTTGTTGTTTTTTCTTATAATTCCGTTCCACTTTCCCCCTAATCTGTTTTCTCTTCCCTTCTTGAATTACATATTTAAATACATAATTATGCATATTTTCTTTCAAAATACTCCTTTCAAATAAGAGCTACTGCAAAATGCTTTCTTCCCAATTCACAGTTCTGTGATAAAGTTTCCAGTCTAGCTTTGCTGTATTAGCAAGCTCTGTTGTCTCCCCACCACCAGAAATGATTCTCTGCAAAACGTTATCCCCCATTTGTGCACTTTCGCCTACATACATATATTCTGAAAGACAATACATCCCAAGACACCTATTTCAATATGTAGTCCATCTTATTTTGTCTTGTCTTTTTTTTAAAAAAAAAAAAACCCTACAGATTAATGGAGAACTGGGACGAAATAGAGCTGGGGGTTACTGCCTGCGAAAGTGACCTGGTTCAGAAATAATCCATCTGACAATCTCTTGCTGAGGCAACAACCTCTCTCATTATTGGTGACAGGTAAGTTTGGGGAACAAATGGGTGGATGGGATGGAGCTGTTTTGGTTTGCCTTCTTAATGATGTCGTCTACCGAAAGGAGAGTTAACCTGATGCTTTCTGCCTGGTTTGGTTTCTGATTTGTAATAGAGGTAGTGCTCGACTTATAACCACAACTGGGACTAGAATTTCCATTTATTGGGAGAAATATCCATCTGGTTCAGTTCCAAGCAGCGAGAAAGACACTGGAAACATGGAGGCTGATTGGAAAGATGGTTTATTGATGGACAGAAACACATGGTTTTGAGCTCCTGGGCAGCTGTACACGTGGAGTTGAGAGAGACGGGTATTTATACCCTCTCTTGGGCTTTGAACTTGAGCTTACTGTTACTGTGCAAGAATATATGTTCTATTGGCTGCTGTCAGATTCCCATGGGGCTATGCAGGGGTCATAGCTGAAGTTGTCTGAGCTCCTTTGGTTGAAGCTTGCTGGATGATGCAATGTCCTTAGATTATGCCATGTGATGAGCTCTGCTGCTAGATGGGATAACCCTATTATGTCCTGGAGGGTCATGTCTTAATCTCATCACCCTGGAACTGAAGGTTTTTTGTCTTGTAGATAGGCTGGCCTTGCCTTTCTTAATGGGTACCAAATATCTGCTGGAGACAGGGGTCTTTAAAACATGTTTCTTCTTTTATCATCCAGGGAAATATAATATTCTGCCTTTTTTTAAATATTTTACTCTTCTAGGAGTGGCGGGGGGGTTGTGTAAATCTACACATGATTTACTCAAAGTGGCTGTTAAATGAGTTGCACTCAATTTTATGACTCTTTTCTTAAGCGAGTCTCTGCAATTGCCAAGTAAATCTTGTTGTTGCTAAATGAATGCAATAGGGAAAGTTGCAAATGACAATCATATGATCTGCAACTGTCCTAAATATGTGTTGGTTGCCAGGTGCCCCAATTTTGATCACATGATTGTGAGGATGCTATTCAGGAAGTATGAGAACTGATCCTAAGTCACTTTCTTCAGTGTCCTTGTGACTTCAAACAGTAACTAAAGAAATGTTTGTAAGTTGAGGACTACCTGCACCATTATGAACGGATGATAGGACCGATGGTCTGAAGCATACGGAGGTTGCTTATCCTGATTTTTAAAGAGACCAAGGAATGAATTCACGATAATCTAAATTGTGTCTCGATTGCAACCTTCAGGAAAAACTTGTTTTGAATTCTCTTCAGCTGAGCTCGCCCGTCACTAGAAAAAGAAAAGGTACCATTTTACCACGTTCTGGATATGATTCATTAAATTGCCACAGACTCTGAATAAATGCCTGCTCCATTCTGTGGAGAGCTTGGAATGCGCCACTGAATTAGTTTCCTTTCACAAAGAATCAGAAATTGTGGTTTTTCTGAATTCTCGAGCCTGAAATAGTTATAGAAAAGAGAGGTCAGTCAGAATTTTTCTCTGCTGTGATGTTTTGTTATCATTGTTTTATTGTGGTTTTGTACCGTAGGCTTTCCGTTTACTGCTATAGCGTTCACTGACTTTAAATTATTAGGTGGCCTGAAAGCATAAATGAATAAGTTAGCAAAATTAATGAACTAACGGTGTGTTGGAGTGTTCTGAAAACTTTTATTTTGCTGACTTTGTAGAGGAATACTGTATAAACTCGTTGTGAGTTCAAAACTTAACTCTTAGGGGAAAAGCCTATAAAAGTTGTTTTAATATTTGGATGTTGATGTAGCTTTGTCTTTTTAAAGGGTTGGTGCGGGTTTCTGTTGTTGTCGAATGTTGCATGCATAGGAAGATCATGTTAAAACCCTACTCTTTGGAAATTAAATCAAATTTTTATCTAAGAAATGAAGGTATTTATCCTTTGCGATCTTAAAACTTTCTAATCTTTTTATTTGCTTGAATTCAGTCATTGTATTGATTTTAATTTCCTTTGCAGTTTCCTTCTAAATCTGAAACACGAGTGGAGAGTAAGATACAAAAAGGAATGGTCGTATTGTTAGTGAAAATAGATTTTAAACATTTTTTCAGTGATGTTCAAAGAGGCTAAAAGTACAAATGTCATTGGGGTGAGATCTGTCTTTGGCATATTCTCACATGAGAGAAGGATCTGGAGAAATATTTAAAAAATTATAAAATTGTCTTTTTTGGTCTAAATTAAATTACTTATGTGTCTCTATGAACTAACCAGTAAAAGGATAATTTTTTTGCATCTCTGTGTGGCCATCTAGTAGTTACCTGGATTTTTGCGACCCAGCTCTGGTTATGCTTACATCAGATTCTGTGATGTAGTTACACGTGTCTATGAAAAAGAGAAAGAAAACATAAGGGGTTGAAAACTGGATGAAATTTGAGTAACGTCTCAGGCCAAAATAAGAAACAAGCCAAAAACATGAGCATATTTGTGATTGCATTTCATAAATTCTACAATTCTGTAGGCATACCACATCTAATTGTGAGGGCTTTGTATAAATACCAGTAGTCCTTGACTTCTGACCATAATTGAGCCCAAAAATTATGTTGCTCAGTGAAACATTTCTTAAGTGAGTTTTGCCCCATTTTATGGCTTTCTTTGCCACAGTTCTTAAGTGAATCAGTGTAGTTGTTAAATTAATAATCCGGTGGTTAAGTGAATCTAGCTTCCTCATTAACTTGGCTTGTCAGAAGGCAGCCAAAGGTGTGAACATGATTTGGCGACATAAATATGAACGAGTTGCCAAGTGTCCAAATCTTGGTCATGAATCCATGAAGCTGTTGCAATAGTCATAAGTGTGAAAAATAGTCACAAGTCACTTATGGGTGAAACCAAGCTGAATAGCAGTAACTGCGAGAGGGATCTTGGAGTCTTAGTGGACAACCAGCTAAATAGGAGCCAGCAGTGTGCAGCAGCAGCCAAAAAAAACAATGCAATCCTAAGTTGTATTAACAGAGGGATACAATCAAGGTCAAAGGAGGTACTAATACTACTCTATACATTAGAAAAGTGACTCCTACCTATCCTGGTGATGGGATAGCATAACTTCACCACCTTCCCTATAGCTATGAGATTCAAATTTCTGAACACGTTGTCCATCTCTGAAGAGGAGAAGTGATAGTAGTAACATAAGTAGTGGTAACTCTACTAAGAAAAAGAATGGGTTTTAGCTAATCAAGAGTGTGCAGCAGTGTGTAGCAGCAGCCAAAAAAGTTAATGCAATCCTAAATTGCATTGACAGAGGGATACAATCAAGATCAAGTGAGGATACTAGGACCACCCTATAAAGCCTTAATAAGACCACGGCATCCAGTTTTGTTCACCACATGATAAAAAAGATGTTGACACTCTAGAAAAAAGTACAGAGAAGAGCAACCAGGATGATTAGGGGACTGCAGGCTAAATCATACGAAGAACGGTTGCAGGAACTGGGCTTGGCTAGTCTAGTAAAGAGAAGGACCAGGGGAGACATGAGAACAGTCTTCCAATATTTGAGGGGCTGCCACAGGGAGGAGGAAGGAGGTCAAGCTATTTTCTAAAGCTCCTGTAGGAATAATGGATGGAAACTGAACAAGGAGAGATTCAACCTGGAAATAAGGAGAAACTTTCTGACAGTGAGAACAATCAACCAATGGAACAGCTTGTCTTTGGAAGTTATGGGAGCTTCATCACTTGAGACTTTCAAGAAGAGATTGGACTGCCATTTATCAGAAATGGTGTAGGGTCTCCCGCTTGGGCGGGTGGTTGGACTAGATGGCCTACAAGGTCCCTTCAAACTCTGATTATCTGTTACCTGTTACTTTTTTTCAGTGATGTTGTAACTTTGAACAGTCACTAAATGAATTGTTGTAAGTCAAGGACTGCCTGTATTTGTTTGATTTGTATTTTGCCTTCCCTTTAGGAATTTAAGAAGGCACACACAACACATTTTTCTCCATTTTCCCCCACAGTCCTCTGGGTGCTATACTCTGAGAGTCTGTGTCTGTAAGTAACACTGAATTTAAGACTTTCTAGTTCCAGTTCAATACCTAATCCTCTACACCAGACTCTTAGCTCTGTGGCTGATACACGGTCACCTAAATGTAAGATTTAGTGTCCATATTCTGTAAAGGCCTGATTATTTTAACCCCAGTTTATTGATTAAATGACGGTTGGCTGGATTTGTTCTTCATGGCAAGCTGTAACCCATGCATTACAGTGGCTGGAATCAGGCAAAAGGCTAAGATGAAACTGAAAAACAAAGTAGATTATGTTTAAGGCAACATGCCAACCCGTCATAAGAGTCTGACAAATGCCGCAAGGACACTATATATATGTGTCGTGATTTGGCTAATGTCATTGATGGCATTTATGTCATTTGCACAATGACATCATAGCACTCATTCACCTGAGGACGCCCGTGAAACTTTGCTTTATTGTGTCTTTGACACAACTTACCATATCTGAAGTATCACAGCTTTGGAAGTTTGAAGGTTTACATTCAAAACACCAGGAAAAAAAATATTGATCTGTACACCACGTTCCCCCTGGTCTTATATTTTGGACAGCTCCAAAATAAGCTCTAGGGCTTATTTTTCAGGGGATGTCTTATTTCCCCCCCATGTACAGGAGGCCCATTTCTGCTTGCTTGCAGCCACAACAGAGCAGACATGTCGAGTGATGGTGTGACGGAGTGGGTGGCCAGCCCTGGGAGGCTCATCCCACCTTTATTGTGACCCGTGCAGTGTGTCAGACTTGCCTGCCTTCTCCATCACACCTCTGCCTCTGTCTCCTGCCGGTGCTGTCACACAAAAAGGAGCATCTCGTGGCCGAAGGGCCACTCTGGCCCACCGACTCTCGGCTTTCTCATGTCCCCCCACATGGTGCGTCTGGCTTGAGTGTCTCTTACCTCTAATGCTCGGAGAGGCAATCAACTCACCTGCACTGCACAGGCTGCAACTGCTGCCACACATTGTCGGGCCCCGTGCTCTTGGCACCTCCAGTGCTGGCCATGCCCCCTCCCCACTGATGACAACCTTAACTAGGGCTTATTTTTTGTATAGGGCTTATTTTCAGGAAAACATGGGATCAGCCTATCATGGGTAGCTGTTTGTTAACCGAAGTAGTCCTACTGAACTGGAGGAGATCACAGGTGATGGATGGACATACAAGCCTAAGGTTGAGAAAGACAAAGACACAGGGAGGGGTTTGCTGGAGAAGCATGCAGTAAGGGGTCCTTGGTACTCTCTGAGCTTGGTTGTTTTCCTGAAGATGTTTCATTGCCCAACTAGGTAGATCATCAGTGTTAGGTGGGAGTGAGATTAAACAGATTAAACAAAACAGATCCTAACAGATGATCAGAGTTGGAAGGGTCCTTGTAGGTCATGTAGCCCAACCCTCTTCCCAAGCAGGAGACCCTGCACCATTTCTGACAGATGGGAGTCCAGTCTCTCCTTGAAAGCCTCAAGTGATTCCTATACCCACTTCCTTCTACTACTGATGGTGTTATCTACTTGGGTAACGAAATGTCTGAAAGAAAACCACCAAGCTCAGAGAGCACAAGGAGCCCACCATTCAATCCTGAGCCCCAAATGTTCTCTTCTACTGAAAGCTGACCTTTTCAGTAAACCAGCTTGTCAAACAGAGGTTCAAACGAAAATCAATTTTCCTAAACCTTCCAGGGTTTCATAAGCAAGATATTTTCGAAATGGCAGAGAATTAAATCCTCCGTAATTTGGAATGCTGAACTCTCAGTTACAACTCTGTCAGGGAGATCATCAGAACAATAACAGAGCAGAAAAGTCACGATTCCAATCCTTGGCATTGAACTGACAAAGACTCTTATCTCAAATTAATGTGTAGCATCATCGAATCAGGGAGTTGGAAGGGACCCCAAGGGTGATTTAATTCAATCCTCTGCAGTGTGCCAGAAGACCAGTTAAATCTGCATTGAGAAGAGGCTTCCCAGTTTCTTCTTAAAACCCTTCAGAGAAAGAGATGGGAGAACTCTCAACCTTCAGAGGTAGATGGCTCCTGTTGTGGTTAGCTGGCAGCAGGTGCAGATGGCTGAGGAGAGCTATGACTCTGATGAGGGGCCAGGACCATCAGGGAGTGGACTGCTGCCTTCAGAGATGGTGGGGATTGGCAGCAGTGACGAGGACATTCCCGAGGAGCCTGTGCCAAGTGCACATGCAGGAAGGATGGCTTGGAGGAAAGAACAATTGAAGCAGCACAGGCGACTCGGGAGTAAGGCTGTAAGGTAATGGCCCCTCCCTCAAGAGGATAAAAGGGTTCTTTGCAGAAAGCAAAGAAGCTCTGAAGCTCAACTCGTGGACATCTTAGTTCGTGTTTTGAGAATTCTGTAAATTAGTTCTGATCTCTGGGTTTTTGGAAGCCTTGACAAACAACTTGGCAAGGCGCTTTCTTGTCGGAGCTAATTGTTGGAAAGCAGCCTTTTATCTGTAAAGGAACAGAATTGTGATTAAACCTTAAAAGGTGGGGGCTGCTGCCTTTGTCTGTGTTTGGGAACCTGTTTGGGTCAGAACAGCTCCATTGTTGTGTAAATGTTTGCATCAATATGCTTTCCCCTTGTATTTAAAGAAATCTAGGTATCTGCAGCTTATGCTGATTATTTCTGGGTGGCAATGTGCGGTATCTGCCATCCCGCATCAGATGGGCGGCTCATGAAAGGGAGCGAAGGGAAGAGAAACGACAGGAAGCGAAGTTTCCTCTTGATGAGCGCGCCCCGAATGTCTTGGCACACGCTCTTTTATTGTGCTTTTTTACAAGAAAATGATTTAATCAAAGCTCAAGTCAAACATGGTAATCTCATCAGGATGTGCATGTTTACAAAGCTGCATACCGGACAGATTAGTTACAACGTGGATAAGCTTATTAACAATCGTCTAGCTCCTTGTCCCTTGTACGTGCCTTGCAAAGGTCACTGAAGAGACAGAAGTTAATGATTACACAGGAATGATACAATGTTGCAAATGCATGAATGATACATAGTTGCAATGATACATAGTTGCAATGTTACATAGTTACAACAGCAATGGAAACAGTTTTGGATTATCTTCCTTATGTAACTTTTTAATATACTGTATATTTGAAAAACAATTTCATGTCTTTACTCAGTCTTCCAATATTTGAGGGGCTATCACAGAAAGAGGGGGTCAACTTATTCTCCAAAGCATCTGAAGGAGAACAAAAAGCAATAGATGGACACCAATCAAGGAGATAGCCAATCTAAGGAGAACAATTAATCACTGGAACAAATTGCTTCCATTTGTTTGAAATATAATGAGGTCTCCTGCTTGAGCAGGGAGTTGGACTAAAGACCTCAAAGATCCCTTCCAATTATATTATTCTGTATTCTGTTCTCCACACTAAATATACCGAGTTCCTTCACCCTGTCTTCATAGGAATTGACCTCAAGTCCTTGCATCTTCTTTTTCATAATTCCGAATATCCTTGTTCTCCCTTTTTCCTCACAACACTTTTATTAGACTAAGTTTAAACAATTACTCAGTAGCTGTGATTAAATGGAGACCCGTAGATGGGTCTTACCAGTCTAGAATTCTAGCTCCTTTTTCCACATAATCTTTATGGATAAATAGCTCAGCTAATTGCTATTTCGGCATGATGGCTAAATTGGCGAGAGATGTCAGAAACATCAGTGTAGATATTCTGGCTATTAGCCCCCAATTGGTCTCCTAAAATCGAATCTCCCTCAGATGAATGAGGAGGGAGAGCTAAAGAAAGCTTGTATTTATGTTAGCTTAAAAGCAATTTAGCATGTTGATGGCTCCCAACCATACTGAGATTCTACTCACTTGCATTTAAATTTAATTAAACTGAAATGCAGTTTATTTGATTACTCTCCAGGCATGTATTTCATATTTTAGTCACTCAATCATATTAAACACCAGAGTTTGGAGAGAAAGAGGAGGGAGGGAAAGAGAGAGAGGAAGGGAGAGGAAGGGAAGGAAGTAAGTTAAGAAAGAGACATGTAATAGAAAAGTGAAAAAGAAATAAAGGGAGAGAGGGAGAGAAGGAAGGAAGGAAGTTAAGAGAGAGACATGTAATAGAAAAGTGAAAAAGAAATAAAGGGAGAGAGGGAGGGAAGGAAGGAAGGAAGTTAAAAGAGTCAAAAGTAATAGAAAAATGAAAAAGAAGTAAAGGGAGGGAGGGAAGGAAGGAAAATAACAAAAGGAAGGAAGGAATATAGGAAGGAAGGAAGGAAGGAAGGAAGGAAGGAAGGAAGGAAGGAAGGAAGGAAGGAAGGAAGGAAGGAAGGAAGGAAGTTGAGAGAAAAGTAATAGGAAAACGAAGGAGAAGTAAAAGGAGAGAAGGAAGGAAGGAAGGAAGTTTAAAAAGAAGGAAGGAAGGAAGTTTAAAAAGAGACAAAAGTAATAGGAAAGTGAAAAAGAAGTAAAGGGAGGGTGGGAAGGGAAGGAAGGAAAAAAACAAAAGGAAGGAAGGAAGGAAGGAAAAGAACAAAAGGAAGGAAGGAAGGAAAGGAAGGAAGGGAGATCTCTAAGTGTTCATTTCCAAGAGTGCAAATCACAATTGCTCACTTTTTGCATAAATTCAATATTAATCTGATTGCTTAGCTTCACATGTATGAACACAGCTACGTGTAACAGCTTGAAACATGGCTGCACTTAGCTCTGAACTTCTCCAGCATCATGTATTCCTTAACTTGTACAATTCTCAACTCAACCACAGAGATGCATCTCGGCTACCTTGCAGGGGCATTCAGGAGATAAAATGGCAGGCTGAAGCTCTCAGGATAAAATATAGCAAATGCAACAAATTAGGAACAAAAATGATACAAATGAATCCATGATGATTCATAAACATTTATGGACTAACCCTTGACTGCCATCTGTTGCTCATTCCAATGTTTACAGTTCTGATACAGTTGCATTAATTCAACGGAACACACTCTCGTGTCCTAGAAGGGATTTGCAAAGGAATTAGAGCCATTTCAGTTAATCTGTGCTGGACAATGGCTATTGTGATGTTTCTAATTCACATCCAGGAAGAACCTTCTTGGAACTGAATAGGGCTTCCTTCTGAGTAAACCTATCCCTCGTTGTATGTGTGAGTGATAAGATCACACCTGGAAGACTGCATCCGATTTTGGTCGCCATATTAATGCATGAATAAAATTGAGTGAGTCCAGAAGTATTTCACAAGAAGAGTACGACGCTCCTCTGCTCGCAACAGAATACCCTTACAGCACCAGCCTTGAAATTTTGGGCTTAGACAACCTAAAACTACGCTGCCTAGGGCTGGACTTAAACGTAGTACACAAAATTATCTGCTGCAATGTCCTACCTGTCAATGACTACTTCATCTTCAACCGCAACAATACAAGAGCACACAACAGATCCAAACTCAAGGTAAACCATTCCAAACTTGGTTGCAGAAAGTACGACTTCAGCAACAGAATGGTCAATGCCTGAAATGCACTCCCTGACTCTGTTGTTACATCCTCTAACCCTCACTCCTTTACCCTTAAACTATCCACTATTGACCTCACCCCATTCCTAAGAGGTCTGTAAGAGGCGTGCATGAGTGCACCATCATGCCTACCGTCCTGTCCTATTGTCCCCATTTATTCATACCTATTTCTTGTATTCTTACTCCTGTTTATACTTATACCTGTTATCTTGGTAACCGATTGACAAATCAAATAAATAAATACATAAAATATTACAAAAAAGGTATTGAGACTTTGGAAAAAGTGCAGAGAAGAAGAGCAACTAAGATGATTAAAGGCCTGGAGACTAAAACATATGAAAAACGGTTGCAGGATTTGGGTATGGCTGGTCTAGAGAAAAGAAGGACGAGAGGGGAACATGATAGCACTATTCTAGTATTTTGAGAGGCTTCCCCCAAAAATCAGAATCAGAACAGAGCTGGAAGGGACCTTGAAGGTCTTCTAGTCTAGCCCCCTCTTCAAGCAGGAGACCCTATTCCATTTCAGACAAGGGACTGTCCAGTCCCTTCTTTTTTAAAAAAAAAAACTCCAGTGATGAAGCACCAACACCTGTTCCATTAGTTAATTGTGCTCACTGTTAAGAAGTTTCTCCTTGATTCCAAGTTGCTTCTCTCCTTGATAAGTTGCCATCCATTGATCTTGTCCTGCCCTCTGGTGCTTTGAAAAATAATTTGACCCTATCCTGTGGCAGCCTCTCAAATACTGAAATACTGCTATCCTGTCTCCCCATTCCTTTTTTTTTTTCTCCAGTCTAGCCAAACCCAAATCCCGCAGCCATTCTTCATAGGTTTTAGTCTTCAGGCCTTTCATTATTTAAAAGGCCTTTAATCAGGCCTTTAATTAACAGGGGGGTCAACTTCTTTTCCAAAGCACCAGAAGGCAAGGAAAGAAGCAATGGAATGGAAGCTAATGGAAGAAATTTCCTGACAGTGAGAACAATTAACCAGTGGAAGAATATGCCTTCAGAAGTCGTGGGTGCTTCATCACTGGAGGTTTTTAAGAAGAGATTGGACAGTCACTAGACTGAAATGGTATAGGGACTCCTGCTTGTGCAGGGGGTTTATTTTATTTTATTTATTTATTATTTTATTTGGTTTGTCAATTGCTTACAAGATAATAGGTATAAGTATAAACATAGTTATGAATACATGGATACATATAAGAAAAATAAAAGAAACAATAGGACAGGGACGGTAGGCACGTTGGTGCGCTTATGCACGCCCCCTCCAGGCCTCTTAGCAAACAGGTGAGGTCAATAGTAGACAGTCTAAGGTTAACGTTTTTGGGGTTTGGGGAAGAAACCACAGAGTCAGGTAGAGTATTCCAGACATTGACCACTCTGTTGCTGAAGTTGTATTTCCTGCAATCAAGTTTGGTGCAGTTTACTTTGAGTTTGTATCTATTGTTTGCTCTTGTGTTGTTATGGTTGAAGCTGAAGTATTCATTGACAGGTAGGACATTGCAATGTATGATTTTATGTACTATACCTAGATCGGACCGAAGGCGGTGTAGTTCTAGTTTTCTAGCTCTAGAATTTCAAGTCTGGTGGCATAAGATATTCTGCAACGAGTAGAGGAGTGGAGAACTCTTCTTGTGAAATATTTCTGGACTTTCTCAACTGTGTTAATATCAGATACGTAATGCAGGTTCCAGACTGATGAGGTGTATTCAAGTATTGGCCTAGCAAATGGTTGGATTAGAGGACCTCCAAGGTCCCTTCCAGCTCTACTTTGATTGCTTTGCTAATGTGAAAAGGATAGGAAAGAGGGCTCTATGTTTGTGTGAATGTCTGTCTGAAAACAGGGATGCCCCCTAAGAGCCATTTCTCTGAGATGCAGTAGAGGGATTGGCACAGACCGAGAGCTTGTACGGCTAAGGCAGAACGCAGCTGTGCTTTGTTTATGCTGAGGTTACAATAAAAAAAAGGGGGGGGGCAATAAAATTCGAGATGTCAGATCTCCACTTTACTTTATTTATGCTATTTCCTCTGAGCTCTGTCACTCGGCACATTAATCTCCACGGTTCCAGCAAGAACAGGACAGATTAAAATATCACAGCTCAATATAGGAGTCAAGCAGAAGGAGATTCATCATCACCCCTATTACCAAAAAAGAAAAAAAAAAGAGAGAGAGAGAAAGAAAGAGCCAAAAGAAATATGTTAAATAGGAGCACCAAAGTTATCCTGTTCCTCCTTTGTGGTTTTGGGGAGGGGAATAGGGAGCGGGAGGTGAGGGAGGGGGGAAACGTGTGGTTTTCCTGGAGTGAATGATGAATTATGCAAATTGCAATTCTTTTAAATAACTGATTCATCACTTTTGGGGTTTCCCCTTTTTTTAAAGCTTCCTCAGAGGGTGGATGGTGGGGAATCGAACCACTCCCAGCTCTTTTCATTTTTTTTTAAAAAAGGGATAATAACAAAAAACCCATGCTGTATTTCCCACATCTGTGGTATTGCTTACTTATACTGTATGAGGAGGAAGATAAATCAGTGATAGATATTATCGCTTTTCAACATGCAGACAGAAAGAAATATTGATAAAACCCCATCGTTCACTACGGCAACTTATTTTATTTATTTATTTATTTATTTTTGTCAATTGCTTACAAGATAATAGGTATAAGTACAAAACATAGTGATGAATACATGGATACATATAAGAAAAATAAAATATATACAAAAGAAACAATAGGGCAGGGATGGTAGGCACGTTGGTGCGCTTATGCACGCCCCCTACAGACCTCTGAGGAAAGGGGTGAGGTCAATAGTAGACAGTCTAAGGTAAAAGTTTTTGGAGTTTGGGGAAGAAACCACAGAGTTAGGTAGAGTGTTCCAGACATTGACCACTCTGTTGCTGAAGTCGTATTTTCTGCAGTCAAGTTTGGTGCGGTTAACCTTGAGTTTGTATCTGTTGTGTGCTCTTGTATTGTTATGGTTGAAGTTGAAGTATTCATTGACAGGTAGGACATTGCAATGTATGATTTTATATACTAAACTTAGATTGGACCAAAGGCGGCGTAGTTCTACGTTTTCTAGGATTTCCTGCAATTAAGTTTGGTGCGATTAACCATGAATTTGTATCTATTGTTTGCTCTTGTGTTTTTATGCTATAGCAGCATTCCCCAACCTTGGCAACTTTAAGATTTGTGGACTTGAGAAGCTGGCTGGGGGAACTCTGGGAGTTGAAGTCCACAAGTCTTAAAGTTGCCAAGGTTGGAGATCCTTGTTCTATAGGGCAGCTTAACTTAATAAAAAAATACAGATAATGTGATGACCCGGAGTGTAACACAAATGTAACAAAATCCAAAATGTAAATAAATGTCCTTTAGTGCCTCCAACTTGGCCCCATTGTCCAATAACTCTCAGTTGGAGATAAAACTTATTCAAAAATAGTCTTCAAAAGAAAGCAATACAGTCCAAACTTAATGAGCAGATAGAGGTGAAATAAAAAACCCAAAACAAACTACAATGAAGGAAATTCCACAATGGACCAGGATAAGTAATTACCAACTTCAAGGAGATAAGTAATTACCAACTTCAAGGAGATAACAAGATAGTCTGTTGGAATGACACCAACCAAGATAACTTCAGCTCAAAATAACACACGCTTTGCTTCTGGCAACACTGTGTTTTAACCATCTCTCTTATATACTATTCCTCCCAGCTGCAACCAATGAGGGGGATCATGGCCGCTTCCTCTCTCATAAACCAAGTTGTTTCCTTCTCCATTCCTCCCCGCATGTCCTAGGATGAAGAGGGGATGGGCCTGATTCTTCCTCTGACTGCCCAGCCGGCCTCTGCCCTTCCCCAGCCTCCTCTACAACCTCTGGAGCCACACTTCCACTCCCTGTCAGCTGTTCCTCCTCTCTCTCAGAGTCCGACTCTAACATGGGCATGACAGATAATTGTGTACAGGGTGTCCTTGATTTATGAACACAATTGGTACCAGAATTTTCATTGCTAAGTTGTTTAGTGAGTTGCACTGGATTTTCATAACCAGCTGGATATATACCAGCTCAGAATCTGATAAGTTTCCTTCCATTACTTCTTGTCTTGCCCTCAGATGCTTTGGACAATCGGTTGTCCCTCTCTTCTCTGTGACAGCTCCTCAAGTACTGGAAGACTGTTATCATATCACCCTACTTCTTCTCTTTGTTAGAACAGACACATCTATTGCCTCATCTCTCAGCATCAGATGAAGAGGGTACATCTTTCTCCATTCTGTCCTGGCCACTTTTTACAGAGGCACAACTGAGAGTGTTTTAACAAGCCACATTCATGTTTGATTTGGTGGCAGCAGTGCCTCAGATAAGAAAGTCCATACAGAGAGTGGTGAGGACAGCAGAGAAGATTATAGGAAGCTCGCTTCCAATTATTCAGGATACTGTTTATAAGTGCTATGTGCTTAGAGCTCAAAGCATTGTTAGAAACCCCACACACCCACTTCATGGCCTGTTTTTGTTGCTCCCCTCTGGGAGGAGGTTTCGAAGTATTTCTAGCAGGACTCCCAGATTCTGTAGCCACTTTGTTTCTTATGCCATCCATCTGGGAAACTTGCAAGATTCGTTTTTCTTGCCATGTACATGTATACATCTGAACTAGACTGTGCTATTTCTCGGTGCCATATAATATATGTGAGTATGTGCATAATTTTGTATTTATTTTTGTATTTAGTCTTGTTTATGTAGTGCATATTGGAAATAAAGATCCTTTGAGAGCTCTATGCAAAGAAATTTCATTTTAATGTATGCCGATTAGTGTACATTCAAAGTGACAATAAATTTTTTTTAATCGCATGGTTTAGCCTCCAGATCCGTTCCTGAATCCTGATTGAAATCAAATATTTGATTTCTAATTGTTCGACCCAATTACAAATCCAAGACTCCAAAAACATATTTTGAAAGTGGAAATAATTAATGCGAGTTCTGTAAACTTGTTGGTATCTCTTAATAGTTTTGGCAGGCATCATATCAAAGCTTCTTAACTTTCAGCTGTCATGTACAAGCAATACATTTCATCTGTCAAAATCTGTCAAAAACACATAACAGAACGTAAATAGTTGAGTTTCAGAAAACATTCAATATTTGTACTCGTCAGTTGGGTGTACATTTTCATTCAGGACTGGTGGAAAGAAAATGGATACAGAGGACAAAAATAATGTAATTTGAAACTATTGTAATCTGAGATAATTAGCTGGGCAAGATGTCAGATCCATTCCATCCATTAACAATAATTTTACATGCAGCTCTTCCAATCTGCTACTTTTGCATTAAAAACTGCATGCTTACAACCCTGGTTGAAAGCTGAATTATAGTTCTCTTCCATACGAGTCTTCTGCATGGCAAGTCCCTGGTTGAATATAATCAGGGAGACTTACTCATCTGCTGGGACATAATCTGCTGTAGAATTTTATTCATTTTGCTTTAATTTAGCAAATAAGAGATGCCAAGCAATGGAAGACTATCTTGAATTCCCAACCAAAAATATACCTTCCGCCATTTCTTTTATTTTGGAGAAGATTACTTGCATGCATGCTGTACTGTGTGTTTTTTCTCGAAGTCTCTCTTAATTGAAGTTCAGCTTGGTCAACCTAAAGGCTTAAAGTCTCTTTAGTTGATGGCCCATTGCTAATGTAAGAACAAAATGCAGCATTGGTTACTATCAGCTTACTTGATACAGATAGTCCTTGGCTTATGACAGTTCATTTAGTGACTGTTCAAAGTTATGAGGGCATGGAAAATAGTGCCTTATGACTGCTTTTCACAGTTACGACCATTGCAGTGTTCCTGAGATCATGAGCTCAAAATTCACACTTGGCAATTGATTCATACTTAGCACAGTTTAGTGGTGATATTCTACTGGTTCAGCTGAGAGGAGGGAAAAAGCCAGCTGAGAGGAGGAAAACAAGCCTTCCATGATCAACTGAGAAGATAAAAGACCAAAAAGCTCCTGGGGGTGTTCTGACCAAGATTTCCAAGACTGTAATTATGCACATGCTTATTTTAAAAACAAATCTTGGTTCATTGCAATGCTGGGAATTATTTTAATTCCCAGCCGTTAATGAATCTCAAACAGTCCCTCGAGATAAGCACCCACCTTTCTTCCCTGTGAAGTGCTCCCAATAACAGAAGTGTCCAATGAACTAGAACAAAAACCAACTGAAGTACAAAAAGCTTCAAGAATGAATCCAAATTGAATGAACAACTTTGCTTCCTGCAAAGGTTCCATCATCTTTGCCTGTCCTTTATACCTTATTGGAGGCGCAATCACCTCCCAGCCTTACTCCAGAGTCACCCCTTTTGTTTTAGCTGCTCTCGCCTTCTAGCAGCTCTGCGCACACACGCACTGGGAACAGGCTCCCCTGGGTCATCTGCTTTGCTGCTGCCAGACTCCAGAGGCTCTGGAGGCAGCACCCCACTTCCAGATGGTCCTGGCCCCATCTCTGCATCGGATGCAGGACCCTCATCCGAGTCCTCTCCAGACTCCTGGACTAGTCCCCTTTCTTCCCCACGCTCCGATTCCGCTGCCGTCTGCATAGCTGCCAGCAAACTACAACAAGGAGGGTCGGAGGTTGCTCCTAGCTTTTTGTTTCTTCATGTTCTCAGCTGATTGGCTTGTTAGGGGCATGTGAGTTAGGAGCGTGCATACGATCACCCACCTAACCAGTAGCGACTAAGGTAGGATCCCACTACTGGCACAGTGATACTGTCCTGAGGTCATGTGATGCCCTGTTGTGACTTTCTGACGAGCAAAGTCAAAGTGGAACCCAGATTCACTTAACAACCATATTACTAACTTGTCGGAAGCCAGCTGGGCAAGGTCACAAGTGGCCACGCCATGACCCTGGGATACATCGTGCCATTTGCTGAGCGCCTGAATTAGTTTGCCATTTTCAAATGATGGTGTGCAGCAGCTAGAAATAGCTGCTTTGAAATTGTTTATGTACGTCTGATGTATTTCTATATAAATTACAGTTATTAGTAGTTGCAATTATCTACAGATAATTAAAAGGCTGATGCTAATGGCTTACGTTGGTTTTTACTCCATTTGTATATAATCTGAGGAAAATTATATATAAATTAACAGTGGCCTCGAAAGTTTTGAAATGAATATAACTGGTACACTTTGCTGTTCAAAGGCAAAAATACAAACCATTGAAATAGCAAACCAGGAAGCAAACAAATAACCATGATCTGACTTTGTATAATAGAGGAAAAATACATTTTAGGGGTCCTTGGAATCTTTTATACTACTGGGTACAAGGAGGAGGGGGGGCAACTTAGATAACTTAAGACTGGCATAGGAATTCTGGGAGTTGAAGTCCACACATCTTTTAAAATTGCCAAGATTGAGAAAAACCTGCTACAGAACATTGATATATTCTACTAGATTTTAGAATGGTTTTTTCCTGGTTGGTTCCTGAAAGTGTCATCATTTGATCGTCATGTGATCATGAGGATATACAGAATAGAATAGAATGGAATGGAATGGAATAGAATAGAATAGAAATCTTTATTGGCCAAGTGTGATTGGACACACAAGGAATTTGTCTTGGTGCAAATACTCTCAGTGTACATAAAAGAAAATATATATTCGTTAAGAATCATCAGGTACCACACTTAATGATAGTCATAGAGTACAATAACCAATCAAATCATACTAGGAAGCAGTCAATATAAATCGTAAGGATACAAGCAACAAGTTACAGTCATACAGTGACAAGTGGGATGGGAAGGATGATAAGGAGTGGTGAGAAGATTAATAGTGATAGTCGTGCAGACTTTGTAAATAGTTGGACGGTGTTGAGGGAATTATTTGTTTAACAGAGTGATGGCATTGGGGAAAAACTGTCCTTGTGTCTAGTTGTTCTGGTGTGCGGTGCTCTATAGTGTCGTTTTGTGGGAAGGAATTGAAACAGTTTATGTCCGGGATGTGAGGGGTCTGTAAATATTTTCACAGCCCTTTTTTTGACTCGTGCAGTATACAGGTCCTCAATGGAAGGCAGGTTTTAAGGAATAATTTCATTCTTGCTTGAAGTCTTTGAAATATTCCAGGTAACATATTTAAGTAATTAAATAAAACTTTATAGTTAAGCAAACAAGACTGGGTTTTAGGATATTTACAGCAGCCCAACAGAGTGCATTATTATTATTATTTTCCAACATATCTTGGTATAAAACATAGGGAATGATAAAGTTGCTAGAGTCCGCTTTGGGCACTTGAATTCAGGTGCTTGAATTCAGGAACATCAACAGAGGGCTGGCCAGCTAATATCCAATGGAGAACCTAATACAATAAATCCATTGAGTCATAGGTGTCACTATAAGTCCTTATTGTTAGTACTATTTAGTTGCAATCTCTCTTCTGCAATTTAAATTATTATCCCACATCATAAAATCAGACTGGAGAAATACTGGGTAAGGCATACGATTGGGTTATGCTATTTATGCTGGCCCAAAAGGCCGACACAGTTCTAGGCTGCATAAACAGAGATCATGTGAAGTCTAGTGAAGAGAAGGACCAGGGGAGACATGGTAGCAGTCTTCCAATATTTGAGGGGCTGCCACAGAGTGGAAGAAGGGGTCAAGCTATTTTCCAAAGCACCTGAAGGCCAGACAAGGAATAATGGATGGAAACTGAACAAGGAGAGATTTAACCTGGAAATAAGGAGAAACTTTCTGACAGTGAGAATAATCAACCAATGGAACAGAAGTTGCCCCCGGAAGTTGTGGGAGCGCCATCACTGGAGACTTTCAAGAAGAGATTGGACTGCCATCTGTCAGAAATGGTGTAGGGTCTCCCACTTGTGTGGGGGGGTTGGACTAGATGACCTCCAAGGTCCCTTCCAACTCTGATTATCTGTTATCTGTTACCACTTTATAACGCCTTGGTAAGACCACACCGGCGAGAACAATTAACCAGTGGAACTGCTTGCCATCAGAACTTGTGGGTGCTCCATCATTGAAAGTTTTAAGAAGAGATTGGACAACCATTTTCTGGAATCCTCTGCTTGAGCAAGGGGTTGGACTAGAAGACCTCCAAGGTCCCTTCCTACTCTGTTCGTTTTTGGATTCTGTATAAAGATGCAGCTGCTTTAAAGAGCTGTTGGCAGATGCTACACCTCTTACCACAGTGATTAGGTTAGGCAGGGCTGGTTGCATACTCTCGCTATTCCTGGCTACCAATTTCTAGCTGAAATGAAATTTTGGGATGTGTCTGGAGGGTTTTGTCAAACTAGAATATTTGAGGTAGCAGTCTTTCAAATACAAATAGCCCACAACGTACAATAGTTCATTTAGTGATTGTTCAAACTTACAATGGCAATGAAAAAAGTAACTGGTGACGGTATTTCACACTTACAACTGATGCAACATCTCCATGGTCATGTGATCAAAATTAAGACTCAAAAGTCAGATGCTTGGCAACTGACTCATATTTATGACGATTGCAGTGTCCCAAGGTCAGGGGTGGGATTCTACCAGTTCGCACCTATTCGCCAGAACTGGTTGTTAAGATTCTAAGCAGATCGGAGAACCGGTTGTTAGAAGAAATTACTGGCCTAATCCTGTAAGGAAGGTAGGAAGGAAACATTCTGGTGTTGCTTACAGAAACTTCCTCTCTGTTAACCCTTATTACATTCTTGGCAAGACTAGACTTCCTGTCTCAGGAACTTCTTTGGAATTTTTTTCCCTCCTTTGCTGGTACTTTGCTTGTGTCAAGTGACCATTTAAAGTTACAATGGCACTGAAAAAAGTGACTTATGACCATTTTTCACAGTTACGACTGTTGCAGCATCTCCACAGTCATGAGAGGCCAGGCAAGGAGATGCGTGCCTCGATGTGAGTGATATTGAGTTGGCCACGCCCAGCCAGTAACATGACCACCAAGCCACACCCACCAATTAAGCCACGCCCAAAGAACCGGTTGTTAAACAATTTGAATCCCACCCCTGCCCAAGGTCATATGATCTTTTTGCATCCTTCTGACAAGCAAACTCAATGGGGAAGCCAGATTTATTTAACAACCCTGATACTAACTTAACAACTGCAGTGATTCATTTAAAAACTGTAAGAAGAAAGGTCGTAAAATGGGGCAAAACTCACTTAACAAATGTTTCACTTAGTAATAGAAATTTTGGACTCAATTGGTTATAAGCTGAGGATAGCTGGAGTTAAGAACCATCCTCTAAACATGAAAGTTCACTTTATTTAGGAATTGTGTAACTCCGTTCTTTTAATGCAGCTAAGTATATGCTAATTATGGTCACCTGTATATATTAAATTGAAAAAAAATATAGTAGAAACTAATTCCTTTTTTGCAATCATCAGAGGAATTAATACCTTCTTACTTGTGGCCAGAAAATCACATTAGTCTTCAATATTCCCCTGTATTTATATTTCTAGTTTTGGTACAGTGTTTGATATTTACTAATAAGGGCTTGTTGACAAAACCAAGATCCTGTGGTAATTAACCCAAAACTAAGATTACCACTTCTGTAGCTAAAAACAAAGAGATTTCAGCTCATTTCATTATAGTTATTCTTATTTTTGTGTGATTCAAAAATGGAGCAGCAAGCTAGGAATAGGCAGAAGTTAATTATTCTGTATTTCATAATTTTCTTTAGTCAAAAGTTTAGCCATGTAATACGTAGAGTTGGTGAAATTTTGTTCTCCTGATTTTATGATGGGGACGGAGAAAGGGAGAGAGAGAAAAAAAGAATGGAGAGAAAGTAAGGGAGGGAGGGAGGAAAAGAAAGAAAGAAAGAAAGAAAGAAAGAAAGAAAGAAAGAAAGAAAGAAAGAAAGAAAGAAAGAAAGAAAGAAAGAAAGAAAGAAAGAAAATCAAACAAACAAACTTGATCCCTTGATTGAAGAATATGTGCCTAAAGGTTGTATTACTTACAGTAATTATGGCCCGGTTTAGAACAAAGTTTTTGGATGGGCCACTGTTCAGGAGAGGGACTTTCTATCCCAAAAGCTGGTAGGAGTAGAAGAAAGCTAAATCTTATTGCATTTCATTTACATTTAAATGGAAAACATTTTTTTAAAAAAACTAATTACATACCATTAATGTTATTATTCCCTTGCATTGAATCAGTTCAGTTCTTCTGTCAGAGCAAAAATTACAGTTTGGAGGACAACATTGGGAGAACTTTGTGAACTCTATTAAAACTTTAAGGGATTCCATGGGCAACCCCAAAACCTCTAATCCAGCACCCCCGCTTTCAAATAATCCAAACACATAAATGGAAACATGCAAATGCAAACCCGTTTGAGACCTCATGGCATGTCACTCTGTCTGAATAAGCCCCCTCAGTTCATCTCAGGAATGGATCACCTTTTTTTTATTTGCAAGCCATGATTTGCGTTGAATGCCTGGAGCGCGTGTGGATAATCTATACCAGGGGACTTCAAACTTGACAGCTTTAAGACCTGTGGTCTTCAACTTCCAGAATTCCTCCTCCAGTCATCTTAACTCAGGAATTATGGGAGTTGAAGTCCACAAGTCTTCAACCTGCCAAGTTTGAAGACCCTTGATCTATACCCATGGATTTTATCCAGTGTTGCACTTCCACAAGATCATACATTTGGTGGCAAAATACAGGCACTCCTCGACTTACAACCACAACGGAGCCCAAAATTTCTGTTGCTAAGTGAGACATTTTAATGTTAAGTGAGTTTTGCCCCATTTTATGACCTTTCTGGCCAGAGTTTTTCAGTGAATCACTGCAGTTGTTAAGTTATTAACACAGTTGTGTAGTGAATCTGCTTCCCCATTCACTTTGTTTGTCTGAAAGTCACAAAAGGTGATTGCATGACCCTGGGAACTACAATGGTCATAAAGATGAGTCAGTGGCTAAGTGTCTGAATTTTGATCATACGACCATAGGGAATGCTGCAACGGTCATAAGTGGGAAAAATAGTCATAAATCACTTTTTTAGTGCTGTTGTAACTTTGAATGGTCACTAAATGAACTGTTGTAAATTGAGGACTACCCAGAGGTGGGATTCTACTAGTTTGGACCAGTTTGGGAGAACCGGATGTTAAATTTGCATCCGATTCACCGAAACGGTATTTGAACCGACCGGCTGGCCCTGCCCACCCCTCCTCTCCCTTAACAGGAGTCTCCATGTGGCCCATTTTCGATGCAGGGTCTGCGCAGAGGCTCTGGGAAGGGGGAAAATGGGCCTTCCAGAAGTCCAGAAACGGGCCTGTTTCCGGCTTCCGGAGGGCCTCCAGAAGGCGAGGCCATTTTCATCCTCACAGAGGCCCAAGAGAAGCCTCCAGACCTTTGGGAAAGCGAAAAATGATCCTACTGGAAGTACTAGAAGTCATGAAACGGGCCCATTTTTGGCTTCCGGAGGGCCTCCAGAGGCCGGGAGAAGCTTCTGGATCCTTGGGAAGGTGAAAACGCCCACCATGGCCACAACCACCCAGCAACTGTGCAGCGAACTGGTTGCTGGGATTTTTAAATCCCATTTTTGAATACAGGAGCTACTGAATTCACTCCTGTTTGACATTGCCCCTTTAGAATTGTAGTTCCAGATCTGGACAGAGTATTTCAAATTTGGCCTCACCATGACACAATCTTGATCCTATGCTCATGTTAATAATGTTAACCTAAATCGAAATAGAATTAGGAACTACATGACTCTGAATTCCTAGGACATATGCTCCATTACCTGTGCAAATGATCCATGCAATTATGGTGGATTAAATTGGGTTAATTATTATGGTGGGCCAAAGGTGGACTATTAAAGTATCAAAGTGCAGAACATATTTTGCATTAAGATTGAAACTTCCCTTCCTCCGTGGAGGGCAGAAGTTAGTCATCAAGCTCATATTTGTGAAATGGCCTCTTTGGGGATTGCACAGATTAAGGATGGGGTTAATCTCAGTCTAGGAAGTGAATCCCAGCTCCGGGGAGGAGATTTCAGAGGTTTTTTTTTAAAGTAGGCATCTTCTTTCTTTGTATTCTGGCTCGCCAGCAGAGCTGGTGGTGGACTCCGACGATGAGGAGGTTGGTTTGGGGAGGAACTTGGGCCAGTCCTGGAGTCTGGGGAAGGCTCTGATGGATGCTCTGTGTCAGAAGCAGAGATAGGACTGGGGCTGTCTGACTTTTCCTAGCTGCCTTTGGAGTCGAAGATAAGTGGGGAAGAAGAACAGCTGGAGCCTGTTCCAGATGCATGTATGGGCAGAGCTGTCAGGAGAGGAGAACAACTGAGGAACAGGGGCCGACTTGGGAACAGGGGCACACGTGGATGCTGAATGGGCCCTCCCTGTGGAATAAATACAGGCAAAGGGGGAGTGGTGGTTGCAGGAGACAATAGTTTGGAAGATTTGCTTATTGTGATTCTAATCCTTGCCAGGAATTAATTTACAGTTTTATGACTGGAAACTCTCGGCCTGGCAATTATCCAAGGATTGATAAAGTCTGTTACAGATAACAGATAATCAGAGTTGGAAGGGACCTTGTAGGTCATCTAGTCCAACCCCTCGCCCAAGCAGGAGACCCTACACCATTTCTGACAGATGGCAGTCCAATCTCTTCTTGAAGGTCTCAAGTGATGGCACTCCCACAACTTCTGAGGGCAACTTCTGTTCCATTGGTTGATTGTTCTCACTGTCAGAAAGTTTCTCCTTATTTCCAGGTTGAATCTCTCCTTGTTCAGTTTCCATCCATTATTCCTTGTCTGGCCTTCAGGTACTTTGGAAAACAGGTTGACCCCCTCCTCTCTGTGGCAGCCCCTCAAATATTGGAAGACCGCTATCATGTCTCCCCTGGTCCTTCTCTTCACTAGACTAGCCAAGCCCAGTTCCTGCAACTGTTCATTGTATGTTTTCCCCTAATCATCCTGGTTGCTCTTCTCTGTACTTTTTCTAGAGTCTCAACATCTCTTTTATCATGTGGTGAACAAAACTGAATGCAGTCCTCTAGGTGTGGTCTTACTAAGGCTTTATAGAGTGGTATTACTACTTCCCTTGATCTTGATTGTATCCCTCCATTAATGCAATTTAGGATTACATTAGCTTTTTTGGTGGCTGCTGCACACTGCTGGCTCATATTTAGCTGGTTGTCCACTAAGACTCCAAGATCCCTCTCACAGTTCCTGCTCTTGAGCCTGGTTTCACTCAGTCCATAGGTGTCCTTTTGGTTCTTGCATTTAACCCTTGGAAGGATTATTGCTGGGACTTTTCTGTGTGTGAATGCCATAAATTCATAGTAACTAAATAAAGTGGGTTTTTTTTCGTGACAAGGAACCTGTTTCTTGAGTTCTGCTAAGCCTGAATCAGAACATTTTGACATTGTGAACCACAAGCATGTTTTCAAGAGAAGTGGGCTTTGTTGATTCTTCCTGTCTTGGGTGCAGGAGCATCCTCACTGCTCCCGAATGTGGGATGGAGAACAATTAGGCAACCAATATTAGATTGGGTGCAATCTTATCCTGAATAGACATGGGGAGAGCGAGGGAAGAAAAAGACAAAGGGACAAGATGAAAGATAATTATTGCTTTCAAGCCTGACCGTGGTGACTCCTTAATTGCTTCTGTAAAGCAGAGCTCTACACCACACAACTGATTAAAGCAGCCCCTGCATCCATCTCGCTTTGTCAGTGTCGCCCCCCAAGCTTGTTCGCAGCCAGCAGAGATTCCAGTATTTTATTTGGATTTATAAGTATTGCATGAAGAGTTTTTTAAAAAAGAAAGCAGTGCCACTCAAACTGATTGCCAATTCTGAATCCAGCCTGGCGGAACAGTGGTGGGATTAAAAAATAATAATAATTACTACCTGTTCTGTAGGCATGGCTTGGTGGGCATGGATTGGTGGGTGTGGCAGGGGAAGGATACTGCAAAATCTCCATTCCCTCCCCACCCCACTAACCTGCTTTCCAGCTCCATTCTCCTATGCAGGGCATCAAAAGGAGACCCAGCCGATCAGCTGGGACTCGGGAGGCAGAGGAGAGATGGTGAAGGGCCAGCCAGAGGTGGTATTTGCTGGTTCTCTGAACGACTCAAAACCGGTCTCTCCAGAACCGGTCAGAACCTGCTGAATACCACCTCTATGGCAGAAGCCATCTTTTGCTGCTTCATAGTTGCCACACACTCTAAGGCAGTGTGTCAAACTCAATTTCATTGAGGGGTGCATTAGGGCTGTGGTTGACCTTGGGGGGGCAGGTAGGCATGGCCGACTGGCTGGGCGTGGCCAACTGGACACCACTCCCCAAACTGCTGGCATATTGCCTCTTTGTATTGGGTAGATCGGGACAAAGTGATGTGGACCGGCCCCTTACATTTCCCAGGACAGCCCCATGGGCCAAACCCAACCACTTGTGGGCTAAATCCGGCACGCGGGCCTTGAGTTTGACACCCCTGCTCTAATGGGAGGGAAGTAGATAGACCATCTGTGGACACAACAACGAGCCTTCCCATGGGAACCAAGTGTCAGCATTCCAGCAAAACTCCATTCCACCCAATAACCCTGAGACAGGCATCCCTCAAAGGTTCCTTTTTATTTGGATAGTAACTGGCACAACTGTGGAATCCCCAAATCTGAAAATTCCAGGTTTCCTTACAATAAGTAAAAACTAAAAAATCATCCCTTGCACCCATCATCACATCACATGCCCCGATCACTATCCATCCCAAGTTAAGACTTCCTCTCACTTATGGACAAAACAACCTGACCTTGAATCAGAAAAAGAATGTTATTATGTCTAACTAGATATATTCCAAGAAATCCCCCCCTCCCACTTTCCCAGGCTCAGTTGTGGCAGCGTGGGAGCATCAGATCTCAATATGGCCCCCAAAGCTGACACCAAGGTCATCCCAACAGGTGGCAGCTGAAGGAGGAGAGGAGTGACAGAGGCGCCCGCCATTTTGTTTTCATTGGAGAACATGACTTGGGACAATTGGGGAGGGAAATAGTTACTCTTTTAATTATGCTATTAGTGCGGGAAACTTCAGAGTTGGTTTTCGCTAGCTGTGCCGATATGATGTATAATGAACATGTTCTTCGAGGGGCTTGCCTGCCTTGGAGTTCTGATTTATTTGGATGCGTTACTCGGAACGCTGACACGGATCCAGGTTTAAGCAGGATGCCAAATAGGTGTCTCTCTCCCTCTTCCTCTCTCTCTCTCCCCCTCTCTAAGTCTAGGCGAATCTTCTACAGGTAGTCCTTGACTTATGACCATTTTTCACATGACAGTTGCAGCATCCCCATGGTCACGTGATCAAAATCCAGACGTTTGGCCACTGACTCACATTCCTGACGGTTGCAGGCTAGTTGGGTCACGCGATCACCTCTTGCAACCTTCTGACAATCAGAGTCAACTCGTACGACCACAATTGAGCCCCAAATTTCTGTTGCTAAGCAAAGAATGTGTTCAGTGAATTTTGCCCCCATCTTACGACTTTCCTTGCCATGTTAGTTATGTGAATCACCACGCTTGTTAAATTAGTCGCACTATTGTTAAGTGAATCTGGTTTCTTCATTGACTTTGCTTGTCAGAAGGTTGCAAAAAGGGGTTCACATGACACCCCCACCCACCCGGGACACTGCAACTGTTGTGGTTCTCCAGCAGCCTGTGCAGACGGCAGCAGAATCGGACAGTGGGGAAGAACAGGGACCAGTCCAGGAATCTGGAGAGGACTCAGACAAGGGTCCTACATCTGATGCAGAGATGGGGTCAGGACCATCTGGGAGTGGGGTGCTGCCTCTGGAGCCTTCAGAGTCTGGCAGCAGTGAGGCAAAGGAACAAGGGGAGCCTGTTCCCAGTGCGCGTGTGCACAGAGATGCCAGAAGGCAAGAACAGTTAAGACAAAAGGGGCAACTCGGGAATAAGGCTTGGAGGTGATTGCCCCTCCCATAAGGTATAAAGGAAGTACAAAGATAGGAAAACCTTTGCAGGAAGCAAAGCCATTCACTCTGTTCAGATTAAACCTTGAAGTTCTGTTTGTATTTCATTTGGCTTTTTACAGTTAATTTGGCATTTTAGTTGTTGGCAGCAATTCAAAGGAGATAATGGTGGGTGCTTATCTCAAGGGACTGTTTGGGACTCATTATGGGCTGGGAATGGATGTAATTCCCAGCGTTGAAATAAAATAAGAGTTGTTTGGACTAAGCGTGTGCTTAATTATGGTCTCAGGAAGCCTTGGTCAGAACAGCAACCGTCATAAATGTGAGTCAGTTGTCAAGCACCCCAAATATAAATCACGTGGCCATGGGGATGCTGCAACGGTCATAAGTGTGAAAAATTGCTTTTTCAGTGCCATTGTAACTTTGAATGGTCACTAAGTGAACTGTTGTAAGTTGAGGACTGCCTGTAATGCAGTTTGTCCTGCCAACAAGAAGAGCGAAGCAAATTCCTTGGAAGCAGAGATTCCCACAATGCTCAGGGTTGAGCATTCTGGGAAATTAAAAGGATTCTTATCACAGCTTTGAGTGTAAGACATACCCACACAAGGGAGAGCCCAAATATAACACACGAAGACTCTGTAACTGAGATTGTGCTAGATTGTTTGCTTTCAGAGACCAAACAATTCAGTTGGGGAAGACACAAGAGTGTTTGCTGTTTGGAAGTTAGAGGGAGAGGCGATGGAAATCTTAAGGACAAATTAAACAAAACAGCCCACAAAGACTTGATTGCTGGCATTCAGTGGCTGGCACAGAACAATGGATTTAAAGAGCAGTTTAAAGAGAGACAGTCGGTACCTGAAGAGGTGATGGGCTTCCTTCCATTGCAGGTGTTCAAACGCAATCCAGACAGCTACTTGCCTGCAATACTTTAATTTGGATTTCTGCACTAGGAAAGGGTTGCATTTGCTGACTGACTACAGTCTACCTGTCAGAAGGCAAGAGTCTTATTGAAGGGGCTGTTGGCTTCTTATGAGAAAGATGCTTTAATGCTCACTTACAAAGAAGAGGGAGTCAAGCTATTCACCAAAGCACCTGAAGGCAGGACAAGAAACAATGGATGAAAACTAATCAAGGAGAGAAGCAACCTAGAAGTAAGGAGGAATTTCCTGACAGTTAGAACAATTAATCAGTGGAACAACTTGCCTCCAGAAGTTGTAAATGCTCCAACACTGGAAGCTTTTAAAAAGATGTTGGATAAACATTTATCTGAAGTGGTGGTGTAGGGTTTTCTGCCTAAGCAGGGGGTTGGACTAGAAGACCTCCAAGGTCCCTTCCAACCCTGTTATTCTATTCTATTCTATTCCACTCCACTCCACTCCACTCCACTCTACTCTACTCCACTCTACTCTACTCTACTGTATTCTACTCTACCCTACCCACTCCTAACCACTCCTACTCCTACTCTACACTCTACTCTACTCTACTCAACTCAAATCTACTTGTATATGTGTGTTTATGCACAGCTGTTAATTCTCTTCTTTCTCTAGCAAGTTTGTGAACCCTTGATCAAATGGACAAATAGAAGTAACTGTCTAACTTTAACAACCCTGAGGCCTCCAGGGAGCAGGTCTCCATGAAACAGGACTCCCCTTGAAAAGATGGATCAGCTGAATGTGAGAATGCTGTGTTGTTCTGCAAGTTTGGGCTGTAATTTTGTGACAGGAATGAAACAGCTCTCCAGTATCTATATTTGGCAGAAGAGATGAATGGAGACATCAGGACTCAATGTTTAAGCCTGACAACTTGTCAGCATTGTCTCTGCAGAGAAGGAGAAAAAAAAATACACGGGAAACAGGGAACCAAAGTTTTAAGAGCTACAGAGAACGAAGAAAATATCTATGAGATATTTCATCTTAATATTAAAGCAGAAAGTGTGTGAACACACTGGAACTTACTTCTGAGCAAACCAGGGATTCCTAAACTCTCCACCTCATCAACCCCTTCATGAAATTTCAGATTGCTCATTGTCCCCCACAAATATGTATGTATGAAAATAATTTAATAAGTACAACTTTAACTAATAGCATGAAGGACTATTAGTAGATACAGGGATAAAAATACTAAACCCAGTAGAAACATCTAGCTAACCGTGCAATGAACTATAATAATAATAATGGTGGTCCCAGTGTTTATTGTCAACCAATAAATCAAAAAATGTTGGCCAATACTTAGAAAATCTAAAATCTAATTTCCATCTGTCAATTAAAAAAGGTGACACTGCTTGGATCCTCAACATATACTACACTGATACGTTACAACATCCTTAGAAAGATGCACATGAGGGCCAACACCAGCTAAAGATCTTGTGATTATGATTTCAGATTTTGGTGTAGTTTTAGTTTATTTTATTTTATTGTCATTGCACCTCATACAACGAAATCAAACACCATCTTCAGTGCACACCATGACCATGAAAATAAGCACAAATACACATTCTTCACACTCCACACTTTGAATTGAAAACCTCTGACACTGCATTATACAGTAGAATTCAATTGAGTTACTGCCCTGGGATAAAAGCTGTTTTTCAGTCTATTTGTCCTTGTTTCTATTATCCTGTACCGTCTGCCAGATGGTAATAGTTCAAAAAAAAGGGGGTGCCCAGGATGAGATTGATCTTTGAGAATGTTTTGAACTTTCTTAAGGCAGTGGGAGCTATAAAGCTCTTCCAAAGAGGGGAGAGGGCAACCAGTGATCTTCTGGGCAATGATGTTAACCCTCTGGAGTGCTTTCCTATCTGCCCCTGTGCAATTGGCAAACCATACAGAGGTGCAGTAAGTTAAGATACTCTCTATGGTGCAGCGGTAGAAGGTCACCAGCGGTTTCTCATTCAGTTGTTGTTTTCTGAGATGTCTCAAGTAGTATAATCTCTGCTGGGCCCTTTTGACTAGTGCTGCAATGTGAGCACCCCAGGTCAGATCCTCTTTTATGGTAACAGCCAGAAACTTAAAACTGGTCATTTGCTTCACTTGGTCTCCACTGATAAGCAAAGGCTGGATGTCTGATCTGTTCCTTCTATACAATAGCAGAGACAAATCAAGGCAGTCTGACAATCCAATCCTGAGTAGCACTGCCTTGCCGCTAGCCATCTAACCTTCAGGGACAGAGATTCCTTCCCCCTCCCCCCCCAAAAAAAGATCAATTGACCCCAATTGATCCTTCCATCATTTATCAACCTCCTATAGAGCCCCGGACATTTACTGACTCCCTTTTTACTCCAGCCACTTATTGTTGTAATGAACCTTAGGGTGGATATTGACTGCACTGGGGAACTCTGAAGTAGACATTCGGGAATAATGGAAGAATCTTTATATGCAGACAAAATACTACTGCATCAGATTTGGTAGCCCAAACCTGGCATCCTATTGCTAAAGATGAGATAAGATAACCTTTATTGTCATTGTTTTTATGGTGAGCACACTGGTCCACATTAAAAATGAAGTTCTGTTGCCTACTCTCAAAATTAAATATGTATAGAAAAAGTATATAAAGTATGAGCCATGGTGGCACAGTGGCTAGAGTGCAGTATTGCAGGCTACTTCCGCTGACTTCCAGCTGCCTGCAATTCGGCAATTCAAATCTTACTAGGCTCAAGGTTGACTCAGCCTTCCATTCTCCCAAGGTTGGTAAAATGAGGAGCCAGATTGTTGGGGGCAATAGGCTGACTCTGTAAATTGCTTAGAGAGGGCTGTAAAAGCACTGAGAAGCGGTATAAGTCTAAGTGTTATTGCTGTTGGTAAATCTACCATACACATACATAAGACACATATACACATTCTGCACAAACACACACACACACACACACATGAAAGAGGAAGCTTGAGAATTCACAAGGTTGATGCTATGTGGAACAAAACTGTGACTGAATCTAGATGTCCTGCTTCGGATACCACGAAGCCTCCTCCCAGAATGTAATAAGGAAAATAGGTCATGAAGAGGACATGTAGCATCTGCTCAAGCATCACGTATATGCCATGCCCTGGATAGAAGGACGTGAACTACCAAAAATATTTTCTGCTGTCCTCACCACTCTCTGCATGGCCTCCCTGTCTGAAGCAGTAATGTTTCCAAGCCAGACAGTAATGCCATGTGACAGGATGCTCTTTACAGAAAGTGCTAAGGACAGGGGAAGGAAGATGTACTTTTCTCATGCAATACAGAAAATGTAGGTGCTGCCGTCCCCGCTTCACTAGTGTCTCACTGTTGAGTGATCAAGCTAGTCTATTTATTAGCTGCACACCTAGAAACATGATTCTGCTAACCACCTCTTCCTTCTCCCATTGTTCTTCAAATGGTTTGCATTATAGTATCTGTTCTGCCAACCCGCAAGCATAGATTATGGACTTGTAGTCTAGAAAAGTGATCTATAATACTCTTGGGCTCTTATGAGACTTCTGTAGAAGACTAAGGGCAAAAAATGAATGAAACCAGTTTTCTATCAGTACAGCTTTGCTAAACAATAACAATAACAACAATACACAGTATACACATACAACGAAATTCACATAACACTCAGAGACCAGACTCAACATGCACACACATACATGACAATCCTCAAACACCTCCCCACCCACCAAAATTCATCACCCCTTAAAAACACACAAGCATCCACACAACAGACCAAGTAATACTGTCCAACTGCTCCATGATGGTAGTCCTTAATTTCATTGTTAAGTCCAATTATACCTCTGGAATAAAAACTGTTCAGAAAACATGTGGTCTGAGTTTTAATTGTTCTGTATCTTCTGCCAGAAAGCAACAGTTCATAAAGATTATAAGCAGGATGGAAAGAGTCTCTGAAAATGTTGTGCAACTTCCTCAAACAGTGAGATGCGAAGATGTCATCCAGGGCTGGTAGCCGGAGCCCAATGATATTCTGGGCAGTTTTAATGATTCTCTGTAGAGCGTTTTTGTCCACTACAGAGTTGCTCCCATACCGTGCAAAAATGCCATAGGTCAGGATGCTCTCAGTGGTGCTGCGGTAGTAGGACAGAAGTAGATGCTGAGATAGACTTATCTTCCTGAGCATTCTCAGGAAGTACAGCCTCTTCTGTGCCTTCTTCACAAGCATTTTAGCATTCATAGTCCATGAGAGGTCATCTGATTGGGGAATCCAGTATATATAGATATGATGCATGCCTACATGCACACAGACATGTATGCGAGTGGATCTTTATGGGGTTTTTTTGCCTTCAGAGGGCCAGCATCTTACTGTGCATCTCCTTGACCAGGAGTGATTATCTACCCTTTCAAACTGTAATCTTTCTCAGAACTATATGGGAACCTGTAATTTCAATCTCAGGCTTTTGGCATGCAAAATATGTCCTTGTTATCACTGAGGTTCAGCTCTTCCTCACGCATGGAGAAAATTCACATTGCTTGATTGTGGCTTTTTTTGCTTTTTGATGAAATGCAAATAGTAAAAAGGTCAACAATGTAGCAGCACTGTCAAGAGATGTTTTGTGTTATCTTCAAGTAGATCAATGGAAGGAACAATGAGATCAGGTTGTAATCATTTTTCCCGTTCCTAGATCCCTTTGGCCCCATTATCTCTTCTTCCTTTTCAGTTTCAGGAGGGCATATTGTTAAATCAGGGCAGTCCCATGTTCAGATCAATGGAACACAGTTGTCAGATCAGAAGAATCAAAAACATGAGATACGCAGTTACCTCTCAGTCATTCTTTTATTGTTGCTCACCTACTAACAGAATCTTGCCAGACTAAAGCAATGTTCTGCAATAACTATATAGATATTGTTGTGAATGAATAAATGTTTAATAAAGTTATCTAGAGCTTGAAGTCAAGTGCAGGGTTCTGGCCCTGCACTTCTGATTGGCTGTTAAATGGCGAGATCAGATTGGTCTGTTCAGGGGAATCTGATTGGCCATTAGCAGGCCGTTCTCATTGGTTAATAGAGCTAGCGCTCCCAGGTTACTATTGGTTGAATAGTTAATAAGTTGCCAATATAAGGAAGGCTATAGCACCCATCCAGTTTGAGCTGTCACACCATGTAAATAAAGAGTTGAAGTTCACTATTTCACCGGCTCATCTCCATTCTTCGCACCTATGCTCCACACTTAACACTGGCGATGAGGATGGGATGTGGAGACGTCAGAGCTGACTAAAACAATGAAGAAGACAACCGAGCGCGTGGCTGAAATGCACAACGGCGGAACCATGTCCGGCGGTGTAGTATCACCCGCTCCGTTCGACCCAGTGCAAGAAGACTGGGAGTCCTACATGGATCGTTTCCAAATGTTCTTGGAAACCAATAATCTGAAGGATGCCACAACCGGAAAGAAACGGGCGGTATTCCTAATGCATTGCGGGCCGACCGTATTCAAGATGGCCAAGGCACTAGCAAAACCGGCTGAAGTGAAGGCTATGGACTGGGACGTCCTCGAACCCCTGCTAAGGGCCCACTATGCACCAACCGTACCAACGCTCATAAGACGGCACGAGCTCTACCAAGGAAACCAGCGGAAAGGAGAGAGCGTTGCCGATTTCGTTGTGGACCTCCAAAACTTGGGAGGCCTCTGCAATTTTGCCGACCTAGAAGAGGCTTTGAGAGACAGAGTAGTTTTGGGATTAGATGCGCTAAACGTGCAGAGCAAAATAATAGCAAAAGGCGACATTAGCCTTGCCGATGCCATCACTGATGCGACTGCAGCAGAGGCACCCAAGAAGTCGGCTGCCCAACTGCACCGAAACCGCACTCCAACACACCAACCAGCCTGCGACATTTCACCTAAGTCATGCTGTACTAATGCAGTACAATGAAACCTTACCATTAAATATCATGTGTGATGCATCGCCTTTCGGAGTGGGCGCCATTTTCAGCCACATATTGCCTAACGGTAGCGAAGCCACTGTTGCCTATTTTTCAAAGACACTCTCAAAAAGTGAGCGAAATTATAGCCAGATTGATAAAGAAGCCCTTGCAATTGTGTCGGCTGTCAAAAGATTTCATGAGTACGTGTACGGCCGGGCTTTTACTATAGTGACTGACTACAAACCTTTGCTGGGAATAATAGCTGGGGATAAGCCAACCCCCTATATATTATCTCCCAGGATGACTCGCTGGTCAGAATTCTTGGCTGCTTATAATTATCAGTTGCAATACCGCCCCGGGAAAGCTATTCCCCACGCCGACGCGTTGAGCTGTGCACCGCTTCCAGAGACTATCGACGACCCTGCACCAACAATGACAACGTTGCAGATCGAGACACTTTGTGCACCGCCATTAACTGCCTGTGATATCGCAAGAGAGACCAAACACGACCCCACCTTAGCACAAGTCCTCACGTGGGTGGAACGCGGATAGCCATTGGACCAAGTATCAGACGACTTCGCACCATTCAAAAGTAGACAAACAGAGTTGTTTTCTCAAAAGGGCTGCATCATCTGGGGCGATAGAGTCGTTATTCCAGAACAACTCCAACAGGCACTACTAAGAACCTTGCACGATGGCCACCCTGGCATTGTGCGCATGAAGGCCCTCGCATGAAGCTATGCGTGGTGGCCAGGCATCGACAAACAAATTGAGACGTGGGTCAAAACTTGTCATAGAAGCCAGGAAGTAAGCAATGCTCCACCAAAGGCAATCCCAACTGAATGGGAGATACCGCGGGGACCCTGGTCCCGTATCCATCTGGATTTTGCTGGGCTGACAAAAAGCCACACCTTCTTGTTAACCATAGACGCCTACTCGAACTGGCTCGAAATCCACCGAATGAGGAACACGACAACCGAAGTGGTCATCAAAAAATGAGAAAGACTGTTTGCAACCCACGGATTACCAGACGTTCTGGTATCCGACAACGGGCCCCAATTTACCGCGCTGTCCTTTGAGCAGTACCTGACGGACCATGGTATTCGACATGCGCTCACTTCGCCTGTGCATCCTGCGGCCAATGGTAGGGCCGAGTGCATGGTACAATTCGTCAAGAAAATGCTACAGAAAGTGGACTACGACAACATTGAAGAGAAGATAAACCGAATCCTCTTTTTACAGCATATCACTCCTCATAGCGTCACCAATAAAACTCCAGCTGAGCTGCTAATGGGACGAAAGCTTCGCTCCCACCTCGACCAGTTACACCCAGCGTATGAACTGGAGAAACCAGTCGGATCCAGCGGCCGATGCCGTACCTTCCAGGTAGGTGATTTGGTGTTCACTAAAAACTTATCGGGCGATCCGCTGTGGCTAGAAGCGACTGTGGTCCGTGTAACTGGCCCGAGATCATACCTTGTACAATGCCCTGACGATAGACTTTGGAAGCGCCATATTGATCAACTACGATCAAGGCTGCAGTCAGGCAATTCCGAGCTCCCTAATAATCAAACTGAGGGGCAGGGAGATACAGAGGAAGATGAATATCAACTTGCAGAAAACCTCTTTGAAGGAAATGATAGCGGAACAGAAACGCG